>CP144690.1:31563356-31565856 GCA_036885675.1 Vigna mungo | reverse complement strand
CTATTATGGGTTGATGCTAATGTCTTTTCGTGGGGTTTCCTTCTTTTTTTTAGTTTTGAAGTTATTGAAATTATTGTAGACTTTAGTTTTTTTACAAAATTAATAACAATCAGAAGGGAAAAGATATAACACAGCCCTCCAATCAAAATCAATATCAACATCACCAATTATTTTGTTATTAAAGTGTAAACATGCAGAGCAGAGCACAAATTGCGGTGTTGCGGGTTGCTGTGTGTGGATCTGAGAGAGATGAAGATGAGAGAGAAAAAAATTGGATAAGTGAGGAAGATGGATTAGGGTTAGTAGTGTTTCTGATTTTTTTCAGTAGTTTTAATTTTGAGAATGGAAATTATTCAAATACCCTTGACTTTAAAACTTAGATGCATAATATATGAGGGTATTTTTGTCTACTAAAACCCAATCTACTTTGCTAAAATGTACCAACATATATATATATATATATATATAGATATATATATATAATTCTTTTACTCGATTCAATAGACATATTAAAGCACACTTCAATGAGACTTTTTATGTTTTTTTATTATGGAACATCCAAAACCTATGTCTATTTAGGTCCATTCACATATTATATTATATCTCAACAATTTTGTATGTTAGGTATTATTTATCGTTATGTTATTATTTGTTATAGTGTGATTATACTCCTCATGTAGTATTGTTTCAATAGACATAGGCCCACGATCTATGTTCATCTTATAATATAACTAGTATTCTTCGAGGATATGCTCTTTCATAAACTGATACACACAATATTTACAAATATTTTAACTCTCTTATTGATTTGAACGTTGGAGAGTCATATATTCCCATTGGACATTAAGATATATAACTGTTTCTAGATGTGAATGTGCACTTCCAAGAGTTCAAGAGAAGGAAACAAGCTCATTAATGAAACAAAAACAAGAACACAAGATAACATAAGGCCAAATATAAACACGCTTCAAATTAACAAAGAGAAGAAAATGGTAAAAGATGAAGATAGAAAATGGGTGAGGAGCTCAAGGATGAAGACATGCCACTTAGGGGGGCATTAAGCTCACCAACCCAATTTAATAATGTATGTTTGCCACTTGAGTGATATCTTAAGATGAGGCTTGGCGAAGAAGACACTCTAAGAAAAAGCTCAATCACAAGGTGTCAAATAGTGTTTTTACTTATGTGAGGGGTCTCTTAGCAATAATACCAAAGCCAAAGAGTGTATACCAAAAAATAAACTAAGAAAATGAGAGAACCATAGCTTGGTTCCTAACTTCTTGTATGCCCTTGACCTTCTAGAAGAGAAGAAAACTCTAAGTTCTTCCTCTCTCCAATATGGGCTTCATCATGATTGTCCCAAGTTAGACTCTCCTCTAAGTAGTAAAACTCTCCTTCTTTTTTGGCATAAGCTTACTTACAAATAAACAACCTAAGAGTCAACATATCAATTAAGTCATTATGATCAATAAATCAACCAAAGTCAAATCAACCAAAGTCAAATCAACATAAGTTAACTTAGGAAAAGTCAACATAAAGAAATGGAAAATAAAGATAAAGAAAGGTTACAAGTCTCCCATGTATCATGCTTCTAATCTCTCTCTTTGGAAGGTCCTTTATGATGAGTCAAGAATCATCATATGAAATTTCAATTTCCTTATTTTTTTAGTAATTTCAAATTCTATTATTTTAGTTATTTGAAGTACCTTCTTAAAATTCTTCATTTCAATTTCTTCTTAAAATTCTTCAATTTCAATTTCTTTTTAATTTCTTCATCTAAGCAAGTCATTTTACTTCAATGAATTTCAAATTCTCCAATTAAATGAATTATTCTCTTAAATTACCTCATCCAAACACAACATTAAGTTATTTTCTATCTCTACTTCCCTGCTTTCATCATATGAAAAGCTAAATATCTCTTATACATAATTTATGTATTTTACATCTTAAAAACTTTTATTCTAGAACTGAAATGCAAATTTAATTGTATTTTATGAAAAAGTATTCAATTTGTTTTACTCATAGTACAAAGATAGGAACTCTGTTGGATATATTGTATAATGGATATATTGTATATTTGGAATGTAATTTTAATAAACACAACTCATTACATGTAACATGCATTAGTTGTTATTTCTTATGACAAATAACTCCTTCATATACAAATTACCTACTAATGCTGATTTTGTATGCTTAATATCGTAATATTAATAATCATGGGCATGACTATAGGTAACTTGGACTATAACGACAGCAGAATAGCATATATACATTTGTCAATTTACTATACAACATAGCGACGGAGATAATCCAACCGAGCAGGGTGCTTAAGCTCATGAGAGCCTTGACTTCATGCTTCCGAACCATTTCCCTCGAAATATTCAAGTTCCCAGCGATTTCTCCCAATGTTCTGTCACCCTTGCCATCAAGTCCATATCTTTGTCTAATCACTAACTTTCCTTTGGCTTCAGGAATCAAGCTACAAAAAAATTCCCAACAA
>CP144690.1:29862946-30315446 GCA_036885675.1 Vigna mungo | reverse complement strand
ATTGTCTCAACCCTGGCTATAGGAGAAAACACCTCTCCATAATCCACTCCTGCTATCTGTAGGAAACCTTTAGCAACCAACCTTGCCTTGTGCCTTATAACAAAACCTTGTGGATTTATCTTTGATTTATAAATCCACTTCAATGCTATAGCAACCAACCTTGCCTTGTGGATTTTCTGCCCTTTTCTATCTCAACTACAGCCGTTGCATCTTCCAGAACAATGGTTGATGGTTCCTGCTCAGTTGTTTCCCACTGCCATATGTTTTGGCAAATCGGCAAGTGTACCGAGTCGCACAAGTAATATAAAATGGTAAGACCAAGTATCGTATCTCAGAGGACTCTCAGTGCTGAACAGTTGTGTGAAAACAAGATTAATTAAGACTTGGAATAAAAGAGATCATGAATTTGTATTGCAAAAATAATAAACTAAAGCAAAATAAGTTTGATCAGTGGCAAAAGAGCACAAAGATGAGCGGAGGTTGGTTAATATGAGATGGATATGTTGTTGGGGTTAGACTTCACCAAGTTCCCTCTCATGTATATAAGAATTCTTCTTTATTCATTAATGTTAACGTTCCTCACTAAAACACTTAAACCCGATGTCTCGGTAAATAAGCTTGTCCCTAATTACCAGTTCATACAATTCCTAGCATTCCTGATAAAAAGATGTGAAGATCAAGAGGTTAAGATGACTAAGACTCATACCCTCATGTCTGAGCAATATAACCCTTAGGAGTAATTTAACAAGGACCTGAATTGAAAGGAACCTATCGGCACTCATGCATCTCACAGATCATGCTATTGTATAAGCAAGCAATAAGAACAAATAAATTACTCTAACAATTAATGAAAAAGCATATGAAATTAAGAATCAATTCAAATACATGAGAGTTTACAAGGTTACATCATTCCCCAACAACAAATAGAAATTAGTTCCCCATAGACATGGGGGAACTCTATGAACAATGGAAGAAAAGAAGAGAATGAAAGACTAAGAATTGGCTAAGAGGTGTATTGCTATGCTCTTCTCTGCCAGGGATGCCAAACCTAGAGCCTCAGGGTCCTTTAAATAGTGTCAGACGTGTCCCAAAGTGTGGCCCAGTCCGAAAGAATCAAAACAAAGCAGAAACAGGGCCCGATCCAGGTGAAGTATCGGAATTGGGCGAGATTTGAGGCTTCTATAAGGCCTGGGCGTCAGAATTGGACGCCCAAGCTTCGAGCGTCCGTCGCCCGGGCGTCGAGGCCACCGCCTGGGCGACCAGCGGTGATGGTGATCTCGCTGTTTTTCGTCTTTTGTCGCTCGGGCTTCGCGTTTTCCCTCCTCTTGGTGTCTTTTTGACCCCTTTTGAGCTCCATCTTCTTGGCTTTTCACTTCTTCTTCCAATATTGCTTCAATCTCTGTCAAAACATTGAAATCGACCTCAACTCTCTCATTCACACATTTTATTGAAAACACATGAGTCCAAGCAAGTTTCTAAGTGAAAAAGGGTGCTTTTAGTATCAAAATAATATAGCAAATAACGGTGTTTTAAACCGTTATCACCATACTCTAGCCTCATCCACAACAACACCTCTGCTGATACAAGTTGTTCCTGATATAGGATCATACAACTTGTAACCTCCAGTGGCATTGTAGCCCAACAAAATCAGAGATACTCCCTTGTCATCTAGTTTCTTTCTCAACTGGTCAGGTATCTTCAGATGCTTAACATCTATAGCCAAATATAGAGCCAAATATCATCAGATGCTTAACATCTGGTTTTACCCCTGTCCACGCTTCTTCAGGTGTCATTCCATCTAGTCTCTTTGTAGTACACAAATTTAGTATATAGGTGGCTGTCAACACAGCCTCTCCCCATAGGAAATTAGGCAACCCTTTACTCTTCTGCATAGACCTAACCATATTTAATATGGTTTTATTCTTCCTCTCTACTGCCCCATTGTGTTTGGTGTGTAGGGAGGGCTAACCTCATGCACTATCCCTTCCTTTCCACTAAACTCTTTAAACTCAATGGAGGTATACTCTCTGATGAGTGCATATTTATGCCGACATTTATGCTTTAAAATTAAATTTTTTTATGAGATTCATGTGCTTAAATGGTTGATTTTAAGTGAATGTGTGATGATTGGAATTGTTGGGTTTGGAAATTAAAGAGACGTAAAAAATTAGTTTTAGCGCATAAATTATTCTTGGATGTTCTAATGTTTATTTGTGCAGCTGGAATTAAGCTTTATTGGTCTAAATTGCAATTCAAGGCCCAAATTAGAATTTTGAAAAAGGAAATTAATTTATTAAACAAAAAGGACTGAATGCACTGATTCACCCTCTTTTCTAAACCAAGCCCAAACACTAGACTTTTTCTGCTACACCCCCTTAAGCTCCCTATACACACCTCTCCCACCATTTCTAAATCAGATTGCCTAAGATGATGCCACGTGGCAGTCCACCACTAACAATCAAACCAACCGCATGATGCCACATCACTGATCCTCGCACTCACTAGTGAACGAATCAGAACATGTCACCCCATCCCTCTTGCCACGTCATCACCATTTCCAAACAGAACACTAATCCTTTACAAAACCCTAGCCGCCGCACCATCCACAGTCGCCGACCACACCAACTTCCTAGCGTTCCATTCTCGCCGGTAGCCAACCATATCCACAACGCAGGTCGTCGCCACTAACACATGCGTCGCTGCACCATCTTTATCTTCTCCACCTGAAAATCAAAGGAACATAATCACAACTCTTCTCTTCCACCGCGAAGACTCTCGCATCTTCTTCCTTCTTCATCAAGCAGCACCGCGCTTTCATTTTGAACCTGTAAAGCCAAACCAGAAACCCATCATCACATCTACTACTCGCGCCAACATCGAACAACAACACCTTCATCCATGAAACCCAATCGTTTCTACGTCGCACCTGCGAAGAGGAACTCCAAAGCAATTTCATCAATTCGCATTCTCTCGCATTCTCCTCTCGCTTCTCCACATCGAAATCTAGGAACCTGCAAAATCAAATCAAACCCAAATCCAGAAAATTACAATAGAAGCCAGAGCAATCATGTCACCATGAAAATTGTGAGATCAAGCCATAACATCTTCTCCTCCGCGAGCTTCCAAATCTGTAGAGATGGAGCGAAATCTAATGCGAAGAAAGAATGGGGGTGGCGACACGGAGAAAGTTCTTCTCCAATCTGTAGATGCAAAAACCTAATTTGGGTGGAAAGGGGCTGACACGTGTCAAGACCCCATTGGCACGTCCATTTGGTCAAAGCTGGTCAAACAAGGTTCTCTGGTCAAAGTTTGGTCAATTGAGGGGCTTTTGTGCAATTTGGGTAAATTCATAAGGGTTAAGGTGCAGTTAGAAAAACCTTCAGGGCTTGTGTGAAATTTTGAAAAATTCAGAAAAGATAAAAGATTTTGTCAACATACTATTCAGAGTCCAAGCCCAATGAAGTCCTAGGTAAAGAGACCTAGGGGATGCTGAAAGGAGACTTCATTCATTCATTCACCTCTTCTCTCTCTCTCTCTCTCTCTCTCTCTCTCTTATTTTCATCATGTATTCTACTCCATTCATGGAGGGCTAAACATCTAGGGCTATTATGCTATAATTCCACTATGGATTCTGCGGTTAAGTTGAGTTAATGGAATTGTTTATTTTGATTATTGATTTAAGTTGTTCTCTCTCTATGTCTTTCTTCTCTCTGTCATATTAAAAGCAAGGATTTTTGCATCATAATGTGTTTGAATCTACATGCATATTAATTATATGAGATCAAGGGTTTCTAGGTTTAACTGAGATCAAGGGTTTCTAGGTTTAATATGTTTGAATCTACATGCATACTAACCGGGGAACTACGGTTAGTATTTTGAATATTTTGATTCTCGTTTTTATTTTAATTTTCATTTGTTTTTATATTTTTTCTAACACATGTAAATTTAATTTAGTTTGAGTTATTTTATAGCTTTTAGTTATTGTTTTTGTTAGCAAAATCTTTATTCTTGTTTAAATTAAGAATTTCTCTTGAGAAATACTTGAGGCTAGTTTGAATATACGAGGAAAGACTTGGTACTTAAATTGTCCATTGTGACACACCGCTCTTTCCTAGGGGTGGACCCAAACAAAATCTCTCTTATCTCTTACTTGAAATCTTTCTCTAAAGCAAGAACAAAAAACCAAAAAAAAAGGAATAAAAGAAATAAAAAAAAGAGAAACAACTTCAAGCAGACTACTTAGTGCATGACCAAAGCTAACCTGGGAGAATTCTATCAAATTAATCCTGAAGTTGAAAGGAGTTTGCGTGAGGTGCGGAAAAGTTTAAAATTGGTGTGTTCTACTTAGGGAACACTTCCTACATCTGAAGCCATACCACCTTCATTATCTGTAGTCACAAACATACCATCTAATCCCTTTCCTGCATCCAGATTATTTGCCATCTATAGAGAAATTCAAGATATAAGACAGAGAGATAGAGATAATCTTAGTGAATATTGGGAAAGATTCAAGAAACTATGTGCTTCATGCCCTTAACTTCAAATGGTAGATTTCATTCTAAGCTTTTATGAAGGCTTAAGTCCAACTGATAGGTCATGGGCAGATGCTGGAAGTGGAGGATCTTTGTTAGACAGGTCACCAGAGGATGGTATAAATCTAATAGAACGGAAGGCAGTAGACAATCAACAATATGGAACAAGAGAAAATCCAGTGAGTTTGTTGAAAGGAGTACATGAAATTGAAAACGGTGTAGTTGATGGAAAGAGGATAAATGAAAGATTGAATAAGTTAGAAAGCAAACTCGACGAGATTGCAAGTTTGTTTAAAACCTCTACTCCATAAATTGCTAAGAAGTGTGGAATTTGCATTTCAACTGATCACTACACTGATGAATGTCCTAGCTTGATGGAAACTACTATGGAAACCTCATCCCAAGCTTTTGTTGCGAACACGTTTGGAGGAAATAGACCATACCGGCATTATCATGATTCATCCTCCAATAGGTATCAGCAGAACATGCAATCTTATGTTCCACCTCAACAGAGGCAACAATCTCAGTCTAAAATGTCATTGCAAGATTTCATGGAAACAATGCTTGAGAAAAATTCAGAAATCAAGAAATCAATTGCAGAGTTGACTCAGAGAGTGGATAAGTTAGAGACTAAAGAATCAAACAAACTGCCTGCACAAACAGTGATCAACCCGAGGAATGTAAATGCTATTACTTTGAGAACGGGTAAGCAAGTAGAAGGCCCAGAAGGAGCCGAAGAGGATGAAGATAAGGAGAAAGAAGAAGCACAAATTGATGACAATGGAGGACCAAGTGAACCATCACCTGAGACTACCACTGAAAAATCTAGATTAGTATCTTCTAACTCTTCTTCTTCTAAAACTTCTTCTTCATCTTATTCTGTACCTCCTCTATATCCCAATCGGTTGAAATCGAGAAACAAGAAAATGGAGGAATTAGACCAAGAGATCTTGAATACTTTCAAAAAGGTGGAGATCAACATTCCCTTGCTAAATGCTGTTAAGCAAATCCCTAAATATGCCAAGTTTTGGAAAGAACTTTGCAAAAACAAAAGCCGCATTAGGGATAATGAGGTTGTGAATTTGAGAAGAAATGTGTCCAGCTTGGTTAAGAAACATAGTGAAATACCGCGAAAATGCAAAGATCCAGGTATGTTTTTTGTTCCTTGTGTTATTGGAAATTCAAAGTTTGACAATACCATGGTAGATTTTGGAGCTTCCATTAATGTAATGCCTTTATTAGTTTTTAGTTCTCTATCTCTGGGACCTCTTAAGACTATTGGTGTGGTCATTCAATTGGCTAACCGTAGCACAGTTAACCTTGCAAGTGTGCTTAAGGATGTTCTTGTCCGAGTAGAGATGTTAATTTTTCCTGTAGATTTCTACATCTTGGATATGAAGGATGAGGAAGGAATAAAGTCATCAACTATTATCTTGGAAACACTAGTGCAAAAACAACCTATTACGTCGGTTAGTTTTTGCATTTAACGATGCATATGATCACGATGTTATAGCGGGTGACGTAAATTTACGTCGAATATTATCGGGTGACGTTAATCGAACTTGTTTACGTCGAATACAAAGGTAATTGATGTAATGTTAACGTTTATTATAATGCTTAACTCTATACAATTGCACAGTTTGATCGTTATTGAATGGCGGCACAGAGAAAGTTATTCCCTAATCTGTAGCTTCTCATCCATAGTATATCCTCCCTTTTCCTTGGCCCCATTCCATCCATAAAAAACCTTTTGATTTGAACATGCATATGTTTTTGAGTGTTGATTTTAGAGGCTTGCCAAGTCTGTTTGTGTTTGCTTTCTTGAGTACATTGAGTTGAAATTGTTTACCATAACCACTTGAGAGAAACACTGAGAGTGTGCATCTTTGAGGTTCTGTTGCTTTTGATTCACCTCTTGAACTGATTGATTATTTTGCCATGCTTGGAATTGCTTGGATGATTTCTATGAGTATCTACTTTCCTTGATTCTGTGTTGGATGCTATCTACCTCTTTCCTTTGTCCAAATTTCCTGAGAATATTTAACTTTGTTTCCTTCCTTGGGAGCTTTTGTTTTCCATGTGTTGAGTCTGTTTCAATTCCCTGATTTGCGTCTTGATTTTGCCCAGGAGTGCAAAAGACTAAGTGTGGTCTATTTTGATGAGTCGATATTTTATTGATTTCACTTAGTTTATTGTGCTAGAATGAATAAGGGAATTGTGCTTAATTTTCCGGTATTTTCCCGTTTTTGCTAATAGTGCTTAATTTGACCTGAAATTCTAATTTTAATTAATTTGAATATTCTGAGCTAATTATTTGCATTATTAATTGTAGGGAAATTGTTGGATAATATTTTGGACTTAAAGAAAATGCAACATCAATTTTATTCTTAAATTAAATGAGAGAGCAGGTGTGGAGTTTATATTTGGAGGTGCATGCGGTAATTATTTACTTGGACATAAGGAAGGGTTGATTTCAATTGGGCTGCTGTCACGGTTTTGGGAAATAACACACGACCATGGAAAAGAGAAAGGGGCTGGACATTGGATAGTTTAGGAAGCAAGCCTTGATTGAATAAAAGGGCAGCTGCATCACCCATCTTAGAAGCTTGGCATTTAATATTTGGTGAGCACATGGGGGTGTCACGGTCTGGACACACTGCAGCAGACAGTTTTATTTTGGGCTTGTGGGCTTGTGTAAGGAACGTTCAAGCAAAGGGAAACACATGAACTTTTCTTTGAAGCAACCACATCACGTGAGAGGAGCTTCAAAAAGCAATGATTGAATGCATTTCAAGCTGCTACGGCCCATGGGAAATTTAACAATGAGCGTCCAACAACACGTAAATTGGGGAAACAAATTTTCTGCACCGCAGTAGCCTTAAAGGGGGAGTTCCACGCTGGCAGCAACACTTACGGGCTTCAACATTGCATCCAGCATTGTTGTTCATTATCACGGCATGCTTGCTTTAATTTAAAAAAAAAGTCCAACAGCCACATGTATGACTTTTCCTTTTGATGGAAGCACTCAGCACCACGGCCCAAGGAAGAAAAGTGTCATCACGCATCCTGTTGCAATTTAAGCAACTCGTGTCCCTCATGGGCCTGGTCCAACATTGAGGAGGCTGCAATATGTTACGGAAAGAAGTTGGACCCACTTTTGGGCTGATTCATCACGGCAACAAGAGGGCTGATTGGCTGGCTTGTGGGAGGCACATGGGGAATATTAATATGTAGGGCTGCAGCCGCCAGACAGGGGAGTAGAACACTGTTACATTGGAAAATGCTGCAGGAGGAGGCATCATTCCTTGGAGAGCATGCTGTGTAGAAAGGGTGCCACGGAAAGCCGAATTATTGGGGATTGAAGAAAGCACACGGACTGGAGGGAGATGGAATGCGATGGGAAGTAGGAAGCAGAAGCAATGGTGTTACATCCTAGCATAAGGAGTTTTAAATGCTTTAATATAAATTGTTTCCACTGATTCACTCTTCACATATTTATTTTAATGTTTACTTTTCGTGATTTTGGTTAAACGTTTATTTTGAGAACTAATTAGTAATGAATGTTGGGTTTCAATAGCTTGCAGACGAGTTTGCTTATTTCATTTTATTTTGATTAAACTCTTGCAGCGAAATAGTTTTAAATACATATAATATTTTAATGTCTTAAAGTCATTTTCAGCGATTCAAGCAATTTAGTTTATTGTTAATGAGTTTTTCTTTATGTCGTTTTTGTGATGAATTGCTTACGATGTTTAGTTTACTTTTTGCATTGAATTGGATTCCACACTTTTATATTTCGTTTTATTCTAGTTGCATGGTGTTTTAAATGTCTCAGTTTACAGTTTCCGTTCACTATGATGTCCGTTTTGCCCAATTGTGTTAATTTAATTGTGATGTTAGCTTAGGTAAATTGGTTGGTTGTTAATAAAATCGCATTTTTTCCTTGAGATTTTTGAACTTTAATTGCCATATTGCTGCTTTGATTCTGCTTAATATTTAATTTGTTGTCTGCCTGCTATTAGGTATACGCTTAGTTGCCTAATCGGTGTTTAATCTTCGCTTAGTTGATTAGACTGCATGGTGGATGACTGATTGGAATTGAGCATTGCATTCACTTAGTTGCATTTTTTGAAGACCGAATTAGCCTTTGCTTAGTTGGGTGATTCGTGTCGGATTTGGATTAGAGTAGTTTGTACTTGTCGTTGATCTGTGATAGGAAGCATGGTAATGGAGTTAATGACCAACCACTTGTATTCTGTGTTTGATTCCGTTTTTACATTTCTATTTGCATATCTGTTTACATTTCTCGCATTCAAAGACCTTTCAACCCCCCCACTTCGTGTCTGACCTAATTCTCGAACCACATTTGGTCCTTGAGAGACGACCTAAGAGTCATTTCCTAGCTATACTTCATTCTTTTATGCACATCAAATTTTTGTGGGTTGCGATAGCCCATCAAATTTTGGCGCCGTTGCCGAGGATCAACGATTCGGTTTTAGGTCTTTGTTATGTTAGTGTGTGTTGTATCTTGTCTTGTGTTGTGAGTATGATGTTCTGTTTTGTGTGTTCGTCATTGTGTGTTGCATTTAGGTAGCTTTAGTTGCAGATTTGCAATGCATTCTTCTTTTCCCCCTTCTTTCTACATGTCTACCTATTTTGGTTATGTGGATACTGTTTCTCCTGCTTGTTACTTTGATTATGATTCTCCTGCTGATTTGTGTGTTGAGAACAGTATGATTCCTCCTCCATCTCATGAGAGTGCTCCTAGGGAGCCGTTTCAACTTGATGAGGAGGATTTTTTTTGTGTTTTCAACACTGGACTAATACATTGGCTGCCTAAGTTTCATGGTTTTGCAGGTGAATGCCCACATAGACATTTGGAGGAGTTCTACACATTATGCTATTTGATGAAACCTCCAGATGTCCCGGATGAAGACATGTTCTTAAGGGCATTTGAGCACTCATTACACGGAGCAGCAAAGGATTGGTGTTATTGTCTTACTCCAGGATTCGTCACCAGTTGGGAAGATCTGAAGCATTAGTTTCTAGGCAAATTCTCCCCTGTGCGGTATGGTTATAGCGACGATCCTGGGTGGAATGATCCTAATATGGGATGACATCGTACTCCTCAGCGTCAACATCAAGAACCACCATTCTAGACTCGTTGTATGCCTTCTTCACCCGTCCAGGAACCACAGCAGCTGCAGTTTCATGAGCCTGCCCATTCTTCATCAGCTGCTGGTAGGAAATTGGGAAGCAAACTTGACTCTCTTGTGAGTTTGGTGACACAGCTGACATCCAACAAGAGACCAGTACCTCCATCTGCATCTGTTGCACGGTTGTGTGCTATATGTCCTTCTAGTGACCACTATATGGATGCTTGCCCTTCTTTGCACCACCATGTTTCTCATGATGAGCCTCAAGCTTATGCTACAAACATCTACAACAACAGGCAGCCCCAGCAGAAAAATCAGAGGCAACAACAACAGCAAAAGGCACCTGCCAAATCTTCTACTTCTTCTGAGCCTACATTGAATGAGTTGTGGAGGCAGATGGCCGTGCAGTGCACCGAGGAACAGTCTCAATTTTTAGAGGGATCACCATTTCAGACTGTTCCAATTATTGATGATGTCAGTGACATCCACATAGGGGATGGGGAGCAGAGCCACGAGCTTACTATTGCGCCATCTACTCTCCCACCCTCCTATGCCTCCCCTCTTGCACTTGAGGATGCAGTTGCTCATTCTGCTGTTGTTGGTGAGATGAATCATGAATCATCACAGGTTTTCTCTACACTTGAAATGCCACTTGTTTTGCCTGAGTTGTTTATGCATTCAAATATTCTTGATTCTGCTGCAGATTCACATGTTAGTGATGATTTTGATATGGAAACTATGAAAACTGAAGATGCTTTAGACTTAGGATTAAATTTTGATCTTTCACAGTTTTCTGAAAATTTTAAATGTAGTTGTGAAGTTGGTTCTTGTTCTGTTTGTGTTGAAATTAATTCTGTGATAGAACCAACTTCCAACTTTATGATGTGTGATACTAACTGGGAGTCTGATGAAAATTGTGAGGACCAGGCAGATATGAGTACCACTTTTGAGATAGGTAGACCAGCTTCACCTTCCACTACTCTACCAACTTTCAGGGAAATGGAGGTAAACGTACCTATGATTGATTCTATTGTTGATGATCATGATGTTGATAGGTATGTTATTGATGATTGTATTGTTGATGCGCATTCTTTTGATTTCCACTCTTTGCATGATGAGAAAAAACTTTTGCCATCTTGTTTGAATGTTTATTCTCTATGCACTGAACATGAATCTGATTATGTTGTTAATATTGCTTCTGAATTTGAAAGTGATTCATGTTCTGAGAGTATATCTGAGGGTCAGCCTGTTACACTGGGATTGAGTGTTAAACCCCTGCATGTTATTTCTGTGGAACCATATTGCACTAACCATGTTGCAGGAGGTACACATGAGTTTGATCAACAACCACCCACGGTGGAAGACAAGAGTGCCAGTGTACACAAAATCTTGAATATCAATGGGCACCAGCTGAACCCACTCATCAACAATCACTGCTTCTTAGATCCATTTGTGGAGGAAATCTCCCTGCTTGATCAAATATGGAGACTGAAGCAATTCCTCCTCAAGACTTCTTTGTTGGATCCGGTGGTGGAAGAGATCTCCTTGAAAGTCCAAAATTAGCAACTGGCACCATGATTAGGGGAGTTTTCTTCTTCCCTTCTCCTCCTTTCCCGCTTTTATTACACTTGTCCATGATCAATTGACTGTTTTGATTTCTGATCTGATAATTGTGACACAATGAGGACATTGTGTAGTTTAAGTGTGGTCTATTTGGGGGAGACTCTGATTTTTCTTTGATTAGTTTCTGTTTTCTGCGTTAAATTTTTTGTTTTCTAGGTAGTTTTTGTTTTATCTTGTGTACAATTTTGCATCTTTATCTTTATTTCTAGACTTGGTTTAGGTTGTTGATATATCTTTCACTTCATTGATACTCTGATTGGTTGGAAATCCTTGCTTTTCTCCGATTGGAAGATGATTATGATGTTTGAGAGTTGAATTGATTGTGACAGAAATACCCTGTGTGAGATCTTGAGCCTTTTGATGTTCTTTCTTGTGTGTGATATGTCTCTTGATTGCTTGCATATATGCCTTGGCTTGAGTCTTGTTGATGATTCTTGATTTATATGCATGTTTGGAAGTGATAAAGGCATTTTTGTTGTTGAGCCTCTCTAGCCAAATGAGCCTACCCTGTTTTGATCCATTGATGACCCCTTTTGAGCCTATGCTTTCCCCATTTCTTTGTTTTGAAGCTTATACACTAGCCCTAAGTGAAAAACCATGTTTACCTTAACCTTAGGGAATTTTGGAGCTTTGGAATTGTTTTGGTAATAAGTGTGGTCTCCCGGGAGATTCAGAGAATTGGCTAGTTGGTTCCTCTTCTTGTTTCTGTTTGTGTAAATATGTTATATATCTTGTCTCTAACAGTTGTGTTCTTCATAGAGAGAAAAGAAAAAGAGACAAGATAAGAAAAAAAAAACAGAAAAATGAGAAAAATAAAAAAATTGTGTGAATAATGGAGTCAAGAAGAGGATTGAATTAGAGGTTTAGGTGTGTTTGACTGTGTCTTTACTTGTTCCCCATTGCTCCTCTATTCTTTTTGGTTTGTAGCTTCTCATCCATATTATATCCTCCCTTTTCCTTGGCCCCATTCCATCCATAAAAGACCTTTTGATTTGAACATGCATATGTTTTTTAGTGTTGATTTTAGAGGCTTGCCATGTCTGTTTGTGTTTGCTTTCTTGAGTACATTGAGTTGAAATTGTTTACCATAGACACTTGAGAAAAACACCGACAGTGTGCATCTTTGAGGTTCTGTTGCTTTTGATTCACCTCTTGAACTGATTGATTATTTTGCCATGCTTGGAATTGCTTGGATGATTTCTATGAGTATCTACTTTCCTTGATTCTGTGTTGGATGCTATCTACTTCTTTCCTTTGTCCAGATTTCCTGAGAATTGTGTAACTCTGTTTCCTTCCTTGTGAGCTTTTGTTTTCCATGTGCTGAGTCTGTGTCAATTCCCTAATGTCTGTTGAACTGTTCCCTGATTTGCGTCTTGATTTTGCCCAGGAGTGCAAAAGACTAAGTGTGGTCTTTTTTGATGAGTCGATATTTTATTGATTTCACTTAGTTTATTGTGCTAGAATGAATAAGGGAATTGTGCTTAATTGTCCGGTATTTTCCCGTTTTTGCTAATAGTGCTTAATTTGACCAAACATTCTAATTTTAATTCATTTGAATATTCTGAGCTAATTATTTGCATTATTAATTGTAGGGAAATTGTTGGATAATATTTTGGACTTAAAGAAAATGCCACATCAATTTTATTCTTAACTTAAATGAGAGAGGAGGTGTGGAGTTTATATTTGGAGGTGCATGCGGTAATTATTTACTTGGAGATAAGGAAGGGTTGATTTCAATTGGGCTGTTGTCACGGTTTTGGGAAATAACACACGACCATGGAAAAGAGAAAGGGGCTGGACAGTGGATAGTTTAGGAAGCAAGCCTTGATTGAATAAAAGGGCAGCTGCATCACCCATCTTAAAAGCTTGGCATTTAATATTTGGTGAGCACATGGGGGTGTCACGGTCTGGACACACTGCAGCAGACAGTTTTATTTTGGGCTTGTGGGCTTGTGCAAGGAATGTTCAAGCAAAGGGCATGACATGAATTTTTCTTTGAAGCAACCACATCACGTGAGAGAAGCTTCAAAAAGTAATGATTGAATGCATTTGAAGCTGCTACGGCCCATGGGAAATTTAACAATGAGCGTCTAGCAGCACGTAAATTGGGGAAACAATTTTTCTGCATCGCAGCAACCTTAAAGGGAGAGTTCCACGCTGGCAGCAACACTTACGGGCTTCAACATTGCATCCAGCATTGTTGTGCATTATCACGGTCTGCTTGCTTTAATTTAAAAAAAAAAAGGTCCAGCAGCCACATGTATTGCTTTTCCTTTTGATGGAAGCACTCAGCACCACGGCCCAAGGAAGCAAAATGCCATCACGCATCCTGTTGCAATTTAAGCAACTCGTGTCCCTCACGGGCCTGGTCCAACATTGAGGAGGCTGCAATATGTTACGGAAAGAAGTTGGACCCATTTTTGGGCTGATTCATCACGACAACAAGAGGGCTGATTGGCTGGCTTGTGGGAGGCACATGGGGATATTAATATGTAGGGCTGCAACTACCAGACAGGGGAGTAGAACACTGTTACATTGGAACACGCTGCAGGAGGATGCATCATTCCTTGGAGAGCACGCTGTGCAGAAAGGCTGCCATAGAGAGAGGAATTATTGGGGATTAAAGAAAGCACATGGACTAGAGGGAGATGGAATGAGATGTGAAGTAGGAAGCAGAAGCAATGGTGTTACATCCTAGAATAAGTAGTTTTAAATGCTTTAATATAAATTGTTTCCAGTGATTCATTATTCACATATTAATTTTATTGTTTACTTTCCGTCATTTGAGTTAAACATTTATTTTAAGAACTGATTAGTAATGGATGTTAAAGGACGTGTGCCTTTCATTTCTTGATAGAATGTTGGGTTTCAATAGCTTGCAGACGAGTTTGCTTATTTCATTTTATTTTGATTAAACTCTTGCAGCCAAATAGTTTTAAATACATATAATGTTTTAATGTCTTAAAGTCATTTTCACCGATTCAAGCAATTTAGTTTATTGTTAATGAGTTTTTCTTTATGTCGTTTTTGTGATGAATTGCTTACGATGTTTAGTTTAATTTTTGCATTGAATTGGATTCCACACTTTTATATTTCATTTTATTCTAGTTGCATGGTGTTTTAAATGTCTCAGCTTACAGTTTCCGTTCACTATGATGTCTGTTTTCCCCAATTGTGTTAATTTAATTGCGATGTTAGCTTAGGTTAGTTGGTTGGTAGTTAATAAGATCACATTGTTTCCTTGAGATTTTTGAACTTTAATTGCCATACTGCTTCTTTGATTTTGCTCAATATTTAATTTGTTGTCTGCCTGCTATTAGGTATACGCATAGTTGCCTAATCGGTGTTTAATCTTCGCTTAGTTGATTAAACTGCATGGTGGATGACTGATTGGAATTTAGCATTGGATTCGCTTAGTTTGCATTTTTGAAGACCGAATTAGTCTTCACTTAGTTGGGTGATTCGTGTCGGATTTGGATTAGAGTAGTGTGTACTTGTCGTTGATTTGTGATAGGAAGCATGGTGATCGAGTTAATGACCAACCGCTTCTATTCTGTTTTGATTCCATTTTTACATTTCTATTTGCATATCTGTTTTCATTTCTCGCATTCACAGACCTTTCAAAACCCCCCCACTTCGTGTCTGACCTAATTCTCGAACCATATTTGGTCATTGAGAGACGACCTAGGAGTCATTTCCTAGCTATACTTCATTCTTTTATGCACATCAAATTTGTGTGGGTTGCGACAACCCATCAAAGATTAAAAGCAAAGATTTTTGGATCATAATGTCTTTGAATCTACATGCATATTAGTTATACGAGATCAAGGATTTCTAGGTTTAATTGAGAATCTACTTTGATTTAGTTTAGGAACTTTCGTATAATTAAAATAGTTTTTACTATCAAATGAGAATGTACTTTGGTTGGTAGTAATAATATCAACTATAATCAATTGAGAATTTACTTTAATTTGATTTACTTTTAATTTGGTTAGGAGATTTAAGAATAGACATGATTAAACATAATAGAATTTGATTGAGAATGTACTTTGATTGAATTTATTGTGAATAATCTAGAAAAGTCTTGCATTTGATTGAGAATGTACTTTGATTAACTGCATGATCGCCCTGAAATTAATTAAGAATGTACTTTAATTAATTTGAGGCTTAAACAATAATCAATTGAACAATGATCTATGAATAACAAATGATGAATCTATTATGAAAAAGCAGTGAAATTAGTCTATTTCTTCATAATCGTTTTTAAGTTTCTTATTTGTTCTATAACATTCTTTAAACATTCTCACTTTTATTCATAAGCATTGCATAACATTCATTAGAGTCAAATATTCGAAAACAATTTCGTATTCGTTGGGAGACGACTCATGGTTACTTTAGCCCTATCTACTTTCTTGACTATTACTTGGCAATACTGAAGTTGCCATGAAAAGTAGTATTAATTTGATAGGCTCAATGATAACGTATCACTCTCCTCCTCCATTTGTCCTCAACTCTTTCACCTTCTTCTCACTTTGTCTTTCAACAATACTTTTAAACTTCTGAAACATCTGTTGCCTCTAGGTGTTTCTACTTGTATAGGACCACAAACATCTGAATACACCACCCCTAATTTTTCTTCTGACTTCTTGGGTAATATTTTCTGAAACTGCCCTTGGTCTGCTTCCATTGGACACACTCCTTGCACACTGTTTATGGAATTTCCACCTTTGGTGAGCCACTCACTATACTCCTTTGGCTTAGCTGGGATAAATCCTTGAGATTCAAGTGTCCAAGCCTTAGATGTCACAACCATTCCTCCTTGTTTTATGATACAAAAAAACACTGGTGTTTTACTGCACTCATCACCACCCTGAAAGTCCTGTATTGTGACAGTTGAGCCTGCACAACAATCTTCTTATGTTGATTGAAAATGCTGAGACAATTATTCTCCATTTTCATCACATAGCCTTTCTGCAGCAGCTACCCTAAGCTAAGAAAATTTGTTTTCAACCCTGGTACATACAGTACCTCTTCAATTATCACCTCTTTACCATCTCCATCTCTCAGGACAACTGTTAAACCCCTGGCAAGTGTACCAGATCGTTATCAAGTAATATAATTGGTAAAACCCAATATCGTTCTCCCAAAGGACTCAAAGGCCTAATCCTTCATGTAAACTATTCGCTTAAGACTTGAGAAGAGAATTAAAGTTAAGTTTGGAATGCAAAGAACAAAAACTAAACATGCAAATGCAATTGATTCAATTGGCAAGGAAAAACTATGAATGAATGGAGTTGTTGGGGTTTACAATTTCATCTTATCCACTCTCATTTATCTACTCTTCTTATTTAATTCACTTGTTTATCTAATTGCATGCAAACTTTCTTGGTCTACCCTTAACCCAATTCCTTGGCGAAAAGAGCCTATTACTAATTACCGGCTTGCTATCCCTAGCCTCCCCTAGTAACTAATAATGCATAGTAAACGGAAGCAAAATACAATTGATCGTCCTACCTCTATCCCTAGGCGGTATTAGCATAATCAAGGAATTTCCCACCAGTTCATGACATTACCGCACGTTCCCGTATCAATAAAGACAAACAACTTTTACTGAATGAGTTAAACAATAAAAGCATCACTACTACAAAAAAGCGCATAGATAGCGCTTTTTTTTTTTTTTTATCATAGATAGCGCTTAAAAAGCGCTATCTATTGGTGTCTGACAATAGATAACGCTTATTTAAATAAGCGCTATCTATTATCAGACACCAATAGATAACGCTTTTCTAAATAAGTGTTGCCTATGGTGAGACACCAATAGATAGCGCTTATTTAAAAAAGCGCTATCTATTGATCTAAATTTTTTTAAATAAAAATAATAATTTTTTAATAAAAGATTTTGTAAAATATAAAATATTTTTTCAAAAGAAAATATAAATATTGGTTCTATTATGTAAAAACCTCTGTTATCTATTGGTTCTATTATATATAAAAAGATATAAAATATCAAGAAAAATATGACAAAATATAACCTATATGTACCTTTAATGTATGAATAAAAATTATTTGTACAATGATATTTTAAAATATAATCGTTGAGTAGTCTAATATGTGTCATGACATACATTGTTTTACAAGACAATATATACAATCATAACATATATAACCTATATGTACCTTTAAACATGTACATCACTATAACATAACTTATAAGCATGTACTAATGACATATAAACACCAATCTTTTCTAACTTCAATGATTTGATTGCCATGATATTGTCGAGATCTGCACCTAGAAAAATACTACAACAAAGAAAAATAATATAAAATTAGTCAATTAATATTTTACTACAAATTAATTATAACATTGAAGATAATATATACATGTTGGAATTGTCCCTCTTTAAGAGAGTATGTGATAGTTCCCTTAAGACAAGATAAAATAATTGTCACTTATGTAATGATTATGGGCATGTGCAATCAACATATTCATATGAGGGCAAGGAATCATTAAATCATTATGTTTGATCTTGGTAGTTGCTGGAAAGTTGAGTAAAAAATGTTATTACATTAATAACTCGATTGTTATTACATTAAAAAAATATGGCTTCTCGTAATAGGAAAGATAAAATATAGAGAATCTAAACACTAAAAAGAATGATCAATTAAAAATAAGTGTTTTTCATCTAAGCTTCTACTTCAATTTAGGCATAAACAATTTTTATTGTTTCAATAATAAAAATTAGCATACACAACACACATTAACATAATATGAAGTTGCTAAACATCCACTGCCTTAAACTTTAGTTCTAATAATTAGCGTACACAACACACATTAACATAATTACCTTATAAATTACTATAGCCGTTTGCCTTTCATGAGTGCCTCCCTCAGGATCACAACAACAGCCTCCCTCTTAACCCATTTTTCATTCAATGAGGATCTGGTTGCATTGAGGCATGCCTGTGGAACAAAAATTGGCCAGTAATACAAAAGTTTTATAGGGGAGAAAAGAAATAAAATTAGTACATACATTATACCCCAAATAAAATAGCCAGTTTATCAACCAATAAACATTACTGGACATCACATAAACAAATAACTCTACACATGGCAGAATGGTGGTTTTTTACTGAATGAAAATATTAATAGTAGCACAAGCAAGAAAGTCTACCAAACTAAATGGATCATCCAAATAACAAAAGCAAATGACACTAAGTTAAATTAGGGAGTAGGAGAGAAAAAGGAAATCCCTTTTTGTTCTGTCATAGGTTTCTCCAAACCTACTGAACCAAAAATTAATCCCACTCGTACTGCTATAATTGTCACTGGCCCAACAAGTGTTCTAGCATAGGGAATTGAATACAGGCTCTACACTACATACATTGCCCCTACAACATATGAGCACAGAATACCTAACCACTACGTCATCCCATAAGATTGAGAAAAAACTAATACAGAAGATAAGTATGAATAATAAGGAAAGTGAAGGGCTACATAAGAAGGCTGACAAGCTTATCTACATAGCTATTAAGATTTGACAACAGACTTGAGTGGACAAAATAAACTCTGATATTGTTGACATAAACTAGATTGATACAAACCATTGATACAAAAAAAATTCTAACTAATGAAAGTGGAATATGTTGTTAAGACACTTTAAAAAATAGTAATGTCACAAGTAAAACTAGACTAAACTTCGTAGCTTATATATAATGTTATTTTAGACTTCTAACATAAATCCAATAAGCAAATACATGTACATATAAGCTCTTAACAAGAAGTGTGTAAAATTGGGAGATTATGTTACCAATGCAAAATATTGCATTTTAGACAGTCAGGTTGACAGAGTCAACACTACATTCCTATGCATGTCTGTTAAATAGTTAAAGCATTAATTAATCTCTCACGTTGATAGACATTTTGGTTTTCATATATTTGGATACTCGAAAGAAGGAGATTTGTTTTGATCACTACAGTAACAAAAGTCGACTCGTGTAAAAAGAGTACTTTAAATGAAACTGAAGAAGAAAAACAAGAAGTAACAATATTAAACAAAAATTTAAATTCAATGAGCAAGAAAATTGGTAGGTGATAGGAAACAGAACAATCATGAGATAAAATGCACACATGCCTAATAGGAGTCATAAAGCTCACTACTTTGCATATAAAATTGGATATACCATCTCGTCCAATAGTTGTCAATTTCTGTGATGCACTTTTCTCACAGATCAAGCAACAATGAAACAACTAGCAGCATCAGTGATGATGCAACTACCAAAAATGGCAGAAAAATATCTAGTAGTAGAAGAACAACTAAGCAGCAGTAACAATAATCACAAATAGTAAGGGATAATCAAGAAGTGGGGTTTCGAAATGAGCCAAAGGTGACATAACATGCAATACTACTTGGAGAAATTACCTGGTGCAACACCATTATAAAATGGATGTGGAGGTCAACCTACCAACTTGTATATGAACTTGGAATTTTACGCGATCTCACCTCTAAGTTCACCAAGAAATGACTTTATAATCAACTTAGGCCCAATTTACAGGAGTGCACTCGTTAACAAGTTTATGAGCTGACACCATAGTTTAACAACTATGCTTCCAACCACATTAAATGGCTTGGTATCTGAGCCTTGGGATCAAGGTTGTATCAAACCTTCATTCACCTAACAAAAAAATCACCATGTTCAGGATCAGCATTCTCCAAGACATTCAAACTAAAAAATTATGCACATTCAAACTAAAAAAACTCATGAAGTTGAATCCAAAATTCTTAGAAACAACCAAAGTCCGAATAATAATATACCTTGTTTTGAGAATTCAAATTGCTGATGAAAATTACCTCACCGACATTGAATATCAAGTACCTTTCCCATCAAAATTTGGATTAGCCATTGAACTACTTGTACTGGAGGCTCCAATGGAACCAATCCTACTGTTCCCTCCATTATTCTTGCTACTACCGTTGCCTCCAAAAAAACTAAGTGCTCGGCTTCCGTTGCTTCCTCCCAATAATCTAGTTGTCGCAGACTGTACCCCACTACTAGCACTGAAACTTGAGGATGACGCAGTTGGTGTAGACGATGCAGGCTTGTCCTTGAGATGTGTCAGGGTTACCTAATCGTTCAATCAAACAAGCAATGCACACTCATATGTCAAGACAAGCATCGTGTTGACACAATAAATAGTAACGAAAGATAAAGCATTATAGAATTCCCCGAAACTATAACAAAATAATAGCTAAAAGACAATAAACTCACATGTGAAATTGAATGCCAAGGTCAATTACTCATCCCAAAATGCCAACATTCCCTTAAAAAATTATCGCAACGATTGAATTTAGAAGAGAAAATCAAAACTCGAATGAGTCAAGATTAGAGAATATAATGAATATCAAGGAAACACCTAGGAATGAATCAAAGCAGAAAAAAAATGTAAAAAGATAGATTATAAAATTAAACATAATAAGCAAGGAAGAAAGTGAGTCTCTACAACCGTAACACAAAAAATCACAAGCAATAGCAAAAAGAGCAGGAAGCGTCTTGTCAAAGAGAATTGAGTCAGGTTTAGAGAAAACCTGAGTAACGATTTTTTTTCATGGGCGTAATGAAGAAGACCGGAAGGGTGAGTGTTCTTGTATTAAAGCTTATATCTTGCCTCGGGAGATTTGAAATAGGTTTTGAGCCCCGACGACTAAGTCGCTATCGACGAAGACGACTGTGTCATGATGTCGTTGGATGTGTTCATCTTCGTGTCGTGATAGCATCACGTGTGAACGATCATCACATCGCAACTGACTGCGTGACTCTGTTAGGGTTTGGAAGGTCTAGCAATGGCTTCTACGCTGCCAGCACGAATCAGAGGGGACGCCAATGATGCAAAATGGGAATTGACAAGTACATAGTCTTTCTCTACAGACTGCATTGAACGGGAATCTGAATACAAAATCAAATATTAGAAACTGTAAAGAAAACAATGCAAAAATGAGAATACAACATACAAGGTTTTGACAAATGAGTACCAGCATCAACAACCTTCCCCATCTTACAACTTGCAATAGTTGGAGACATATCGGACAGAGAGTTTGGGAGAGGAACACGAGAGAACTTACTGGCTGAACGAAGATCTCTCACATGAGCACAATGTCTAAAAACGGTTAGTGAGCACGATTAAAACGCGTTTTGAAGGTATGACGCGATATGAAAAATGCATTTTCATGAAAAAGGGAAAGGAGAAACAAAACAGAGAAGAGAAGGAGGGAACTTGATTCCTAAACCCAGTAGACGAACGAAGCCCTACAACTTGCCTCAAGCACAGGTGATAGGTGATGAAAAGGGCACAATGAACGAAGGAAGGAGCAAGACAACGTCGAATAGCGAAACTAGGAAGAAAAATCTGTTCTAAAAAATTTTAAAATAGACAGCGCTTATTCTCTAAAATGCTATCTATTTGATATATTTTAAATTATATATTAAAAAAATAATATTAAATAGTTATAGATAGCGTTTATTTAAAAAAACGCTATTTATTATCATATCTATAGATAGCGCTTTTTTAAATAAACGCTATATATTCTTCCGCATACTCATAGATAGCGTTTATTTAAAAAAGCGCTATCTATTTAGCGCTATATATAAGCAATTCTGTAGTAGTGCATTAAGCATAGATGAGAACCCAACAATTGATAAACAAGTATATGACAAGCATATGGAATAAATAAGAATTTAAATACATGAGAGTTTTAAAAGATTACATTGTTCCCCAACAACAAAGGGTTTAGTTCACCATGGTCATGGTGAAACTAGATGAATATAATGAAAAGAATGGAAAATCAAACCCTAGATTTAATAAAAAGGAGCCTAAGCATCCTAGAAATCTTCTCCAAGGAGTGTAAGGTAGGTCTGGATGTCTCCCTCTGCCAAAGAAATCTTTTCAAGTCGCACTAGGGCTATATATAAGCCAAAAAGATAACTGAAAGATTACAAAATCTGTAGTATAAAAACTGACAACCGCCTGGGCGCCAAAGTTAGCCGCTCTGCGGTTTGCCTCAAGCCGCTTTGACTGCTCAGCGGTCAGTTTTGCCGCTGAGCTGTTTCCCTCAAATCGCTCTGAGCGCTCAGCGGTCCATTCTGGCGCTCAACGGCATACTTGTCCCCTCTTTTCATCATTTTTCTCTTTCTTTCATGGGTCTAAGTCCTCCTTACTTCACTTCCATCTTCAATTCACCTTAAAACCTTGCAAAACAATGTAAAAACAAGCATAATATCTCTAAAACCAACTTCTGACTCTCTTATGACTCAATTAAGTGTTTTGCTTGATTTGAAGCTCATTCTAAGCCATAAAGGGTGTGATTTAATATCATAATTAAACATGAAAATAACAGTTTTTCAACCGTTATCAACAACTCTACCAGACCCTTCTGCAATCAAACTCCTGTCATTTGCAAACTGAATCTTCCCCTGTACAACCCCTTGCATCCTCACAAACCAGTCTTTCCTCCGTGTCATGTGGCTGGAACAACCAGAATCCAGATACCACACTGTATTTTCTGATTATTCTTCATCAGTTTGGCCATCAACATCACAGCCTCAGAATCTGACTCTTCCTCATGGCCTAGATTAGCCCTCTTCTTCGGTTTGTTTTTCGCCCCTTCCCCTTCTAGCATTCTTTGGCATAATGGCCAAGCTTCTGGAAATTATAGCATTTCACCTTCTTCTTTTCAAACTTCCATTCTCCTTCAGATTTTTGATTTTTCCCCTTAACAGATTCACTGAAATTCTTCCCCTTGTTGTTCCTGTGAATCTTTACTCTTTTTGCTGCCTTTACTTCCTTTCTTGAACCCCTTCTTTCCCTTGTATTGAGATCTAACCTTTAAGGCCTGTTCTTGGCACTACTTGCGCTCATTGATGCGATACTCATGAGCTTTTAATGAGTGCAACAGCTCCTCAATCTCCATAGTCTCCAGATTATGAGCTTCTTCAATAGCCACCACAACATGGTCAAATCTGGGTGTTAGAGTTCTCAAAATTTTTTCATCAATGTACTCATCAGAAATTGCATCCTTGCATGCCCTCATTTTATTCACTAACTCCTGCACTTTGTCAAAGTATTATGCCACGATTTCACCCTCATCCATGATCAGAACCTCAAACTGTCTCCTTGTTAATGAATCGACAAGTGTACAGAATCGTATCAAGTAATATAAAATGGTAAGACCAAGTATCATTTTCCAAGAAACTCACGACACTAAACAGTTGTGCTTTTGCTTAACCAATTAAGACTGAAAACAAATTATTGGTGTTTGAATGCAATTGCAGAAAAATAAACATGAATACAATTTGATTAATTGAGGCTAAACATTAGAATGAATGGACGAAGTTGATAATATGGGATGAATATGTTGTTGGGGTTTAGATTTCACCTAATTAATCTCATGCATGTACAAATTCATCTTCTTCATTAGTGTTATGTCACTATCTAAAGTACTTAAAACCTGACTTCTCGGCGAAGAAAGCCTATCCTTAATTACTAGGTCACAATTCCTTGCATCCCTAAAAATTAATTTTGCATTACGTTTAGTAGCTTAAGACAACCAAAACTCATATCCCCACTTCTGAGCAATACTGCTTTTGGGAGCAATTCCCCCAAACCTGAATTGTAAGATACCCTTCGGTTATACTTAACATACGCCTGAGTTAGGTGCTGTTAAACAACCTGCATTGTTTGGATGACTTGTTATGCAACGTCTTATGGCAAAAAAAGTTGCCCATACGAAATTAATGATAGATAAAATGTTCTCTAAGTAAACATGACTATTAAGGCCGAAGTATAATTAAAATGTTCATAACTCACTTACTGTTCAATTGATACTGTAAGTTTATGGAGAATATTGAGAATGCCTTTCTCCGTTTAGTTTAGACTAGGGGTTCACGGGGAACGTTTCCTAGTGGACGAGAGTGACAGTTTGTTGATAACGTTTCTCATTGCTCGGCTTTGGACTAGGAGTTCACGAAGAACATTACCTAGTGGACGAGAGTGACAGTTCGTTGAGAACTTTTATCACCTCTCGGTTTTGAACCTACGAGTTCATTAAGAACGTTCCGTAGTGGATGAGAGTGATAGTTCATTAAGGATGTTCCCCACTTCTCGGTTTTGGCCTAGGAATTCACGGAGAACGTTCCCTAGTGGACGAGAGTGACAGTTCATTAAGAACGTTCCTCACCTCTCAGTTTTGGCCTAGGAGTTCACGGAGAATGTTCCCTAGTGGACAAGAGCGACAGTTCAGTGAGAACGTTCCTGACCTCTTGGTTTTGGGCCTACGAGTTAATTGAGAACTTTTGTAGTGGACAAGAGTGACTGTTCATTGAGAAAGTTCCTCACCTCTCAGTTTTGAGCCTACGAGTTCATTGAGAACGTTCCATAGTGGACGAGAGTGACAGTTCATTGAGAACATTCCTCACTTCTTGGTTTTGAGCCTACGAGTTCATTGAGAATGTTCCATAGTGGACGAGAGTGACAGTTCATTGAGAATGTTCCTCACCTCTCGTTTTTGACCTAGGAGTTCACAGAGAATGTTCCCTAATGCACGAGAGTGACATTTCAATGAGAACTTTCCTCACCTCTTGGTTTTGGGTCTACGAGTTCATTGAGAACTTTTGTAGTGGACGAGAGTGACAGTTCATTGAGAATGTTCCTCACTTCTCGGCTTTAAGCCTACGAGTTCATTGAGAACGTTCCATAGTGGACAAGAGTGATAGTTCATTGAGAACGTACCTCAGTTCTCGGTTTTGAGCCTACGAGTTCATTGAGAACATTCCGTAGTGTACGAGAGTGACAGTGCATTGAGAACGTTCCTCACCTCTCGGTTTTGACCTAGGAGTTCACAGAGAACATTCCCTAGTTGACAAGAGTGACAGTTCATTGAGAACGTTACTCACCTCTTGGTTTTTTTATATAGCCACACAACCTAAGATTGAATGGAAATTGTTCGGCTTTATTCATACCAAAAGGGTTGGCACAACAAAAAACAAGTATTAGGAATAACTTTCCTGTTTAGTAGTTCGAGACGATAAGCTCAATTCATCAAATCTTTAGTGATGCAAAATGGTCCTTAGCAGTTAGCCGTTAATTTTCCATGCGCTCGGTTTTTCCTGGCCTCCCCTCCTTTTTGCCACACGAGGTCACCCTCTCAGAAACCTCTCAGTTTGACCTTTGTATTATATTTTCTAGAAAATAACCTCTTCCGTGTGGTAGCACGAATGACCGTTGCTTCTCTTCTTTTTGGCAGAGAGTATCGAGCTCAACTTGTAGCTGTTCACTATTAATATCCATGTCCTCAATGCCTTGTCGTAATGAAGGCTCACCTACTTCTACTGGAAGCATGACATCTGTTCAATAAGTTAGGTTAAAAGGGGTTTAACCTGTAGAACCATGTGGAGTGCATCAATATCCCCATAGTATCTCGGGTAATTCCTCTACCCATGAACTTTTAACTTCGCCCAATCTCCTCTTGAGCTCTGTCAACACAACTTTGTTAGCAGCCTCCGCTTGTCCATTAGTTTGAGGATGCTCAATTGAACTAGTAACATGATTAATCCCCAAGTTTTGCAAAAATTCCACAAGTCCTTTATCAATAAATTGCCACCTGTTATCAGTGATAATCTGTCGGGGTAACCCAAAGCGAAAAATAAGTTGCCAGATGAATTTTTTGCACACGTTGAGCGCTTATGACAACTAATGGTTCGACTTCAATCCACTTAGTAAAGTAATCCCCGACCACTAAGAGGAATTTATTTTGCGTTCGTCCAATCAGTTGTGGTCCGATTATGTCCATTCCCCACTAAGTGAACGACCACAGCGAGATAATACCATGCAACTCTTCAGGAGGGACTCGAACCTCATTGCCATGCACTTGAAAAGATCTACACTTCTTGACGAACGAATGACAATCATGCTCCATAGTTGGCCAATAGTACCCAGCTCGTAACACTCGGGCTCTAAGAGTGCGCTTGCCAGAATGCAAGCCACATATCCCATGATGAAGCTTCCTCAAAGCATAGTTTGTCTCTTCTTCAAAAAAACACTTTATCAATGAAACTGTGTATCCTCATTTGTACAGGTCTTCCCCTATAAGGAAAAACGGGCAATGCATTTGGAATCAATGATACTAACTTTTTCTCTTTGCTTTTGCCTTTTCATTAGATCACGAAAATCCTCCCTCTAATCAGCCTTGGGTGGCGTTATATCGGTGGCAAAGACTTCAACTATAGGCTTATCAAGTGTTCCCTAATAACCGAAGACAACTGCCCTTCACTTTTCGAATGGGCCAATTTTGATAGGACATTTACTCTAGAATTCTCCTCTCTCGGGTTGTGTGTAATGCTGATTTTGATGAAGCTTTTGAACAACTCACTAGCTTTATGAAAATATCGAAACAATTGATTGTCTTTGACATGAAAAGTTCCATTCATATGGCCGACGACTAATTGAGAGTCCATTCGACACTCCAGATTGGTAACTTCCAACTCTTTTGCCAACACTAAACCGGCGACTAATGCTTCATATTTAGCTTGATTATTACTAGTATGGAATTTGAAAATTAAAGCTTGCTCAATCATAGCACCATTGGAATCTTCTAAAACAAAGCCCGCACCTTCGCCCCTTTTACCAAACGAGCCTTCAACATTAAGACGCCAAAGTTGAGGCGCCACATCCTGTATAGATGTTACTTCGACCGCAAAATCTGTAAATGCTGCCCCTTAACTGAGCCGCGGTTCGAGCCGACGACCATATTTTGAAAGCTCAACCAACCAAGAAACCATTCGGCCCGCGAGGTCAGGTTTTCATAAGACCTTAGCCATCGGGTGATTTGTTTTAACAACTACTTGATGGCTCTGAACGTATCGTCAAAGTCGGCGGGCAACAATAAGTAGAGCCAATGTTGTCTTTTCTATCTGGGAGTATTGTTCCTCTGGGTCGCGTATTACCCTACTTATGAAGTAGATCAACTTGAACTCTGGGGACTCTTGAACAAGATTTGCGCTAAGTGCATTATTTGTGATGACTAGGAATAATTGCAATTCATGTCCTTGGACCGGCCGTGACATTACAGGCGGGTTAGACAAAATGTCTTTGACCATGCCAAAGGTGTTTTTGCACTATTCATCCCATGGCTGGGTGATACCTTTCTTCATAACCTTCAAAATAGGTTTAACATGCTCGACTAGCCAGGGAATGAATCGGGATAATGCGGCTAGCCTTCTCACATCTAATACCGTGTGGCATTTATCTGGGTTGGTCTTGATTCCCCTAGAAATCAACATGAATCCTAGGAATTTTCCAACTGACATTGCAAAAGTGTATTTGGAGGGATTCAACTGCAAAACTTCCTCCATGTCTTTAAAGTATTCTTCGATAGATCTACTTCGGACTACCATATCATCAACATACACTTCCATACACCTCCCAATTTCTTGACGAAATACTTTATCCATCAAACGCTGGTAAATGGCTCCTGCGTTCTTAAGACCAAACGTCATTACTTTAAAACAATAGCTAGCTTGTTCGGTTATGAAGCTTGTCTTCTCTTGATCTGGCACAAACACAGGGATTTGGTTATACCCCGAGTATGCAACCAAAAAACTTAACACCTCGTACCCGAGGCACCATCTAGCAGCCTGCAACACTAGGAAGAGGATATGAATCCTTAGGACATGCTTTATGCAAATCAATGAAGTCAATACATATTCTCCACTGGTCGTTCGACTTTTTAACCATAACCACATTGGCCAACCATGTGGTGTATGTTACCTGCTTGATGAATCTTGCTTCAAGGAGTTTGGCGACTTCAGTCTGTATGACCTTTCTTTTCTCTTCACCGAACTACCTATTCTTTTAAGCCACCGGACGAGCTTCTTTAAATATAGCTAACTTGTGGGGCATGATGTTGAGATTTTTGACAACACAAACTCTATATCAAACTGGTTTTTGTTGATGACAGCACACTACTTAATAACAGTACATAAGTTCCAGTATTACATGTTCAGCTGATATGCCAAACTAGATTGAACATTGTTTTTGTTGAACATGTGTTGATTTGCAATGTGTGTTCCTATGATTGATTATGTGTTACATGTATGGAACATGCTTGTATTGAAATGTGTGATAAAATGATTTTGATTACTTCTGTACATTTCTGAAGAAAATATCACAAGCACCTTTATGAACTTATACTTGTTGTGACAAAGTTCTAGTTCAGTCGAATACACTCATAATGGATTCAACTATCCTAAAACCTTTGCACAGACTTTGTGAAATTGTGCCGTGTGAGATTTTGAGTTGAAAAGAATTTCAAAGTGTTTTCACATGATTCAGTCGACAGTGTGCATCACTCATTCGACTGTATTACTATTGTATTTTGAATTTTGTTTAGCCTACACACTCCAACGGCTATATTTTTCAAAAGTTAGTTAAGATTGACTGACTGGGTCAACTGTCTTAAATATGCATTCATTTGGTTGATTGAGGAGCCTTTGTGTTGACTGTCCGTTATAACTGTCTTGGTACAGTCAACTGTATTAGTAGGCTATTCGAGTGAGAATAACAGAAAATTATAAATAGTCAGAGAACGAATTGCTATGTAAGACTTTGTGATCTAACATTTTCATTGTCCTATTTCAGAGTGAATTCTCAATTTTGGAAGCTCCAAGAATTCTCCAAGAAGACGGTGGTGATCTTTCTTGAGAGAGATTCAGATTGAGGAGTCTTTTGCGCATGCTGTTTGATCAACATCTGCAGAGAGAAGGTTCTTTTGGTTTGATCTTGATAGGCTTGACAACCTGTGAAGACTGCTGTATTCGACTAAAGGCTTGGCAACCTGTGAAGTCTGTTGTAATAGGCTTGGCATCCTGTGAAGACTGTTGTATTTAACTGAAGGTTTGGCAACCTGTGAAGTCTGTTGTGATAGGCTTGGCAACCTCTGAAGCGTGTTGTGATAGGCTTGGCATCCTGTGAAGAGTGGTGGTTACACGTTGAGGATTGTTGAACGTGGGTGCAGATTGCAGTAGAGGGGATTCTTGCTCAAGTCTGGTTTTGTGTGTACAACTATATTTGGTTTTGGGTTAGAGAGGAGATTTATATTTGCGTGGTGCTTCTATAAATTCCTTGTTGTAAAAACCGCAACCATTATAGTGCATTTGCTTCCAAGATTGGAAGGACACTGGATGTAGGCATTGTTGGCCGAACCAGTAAAAAACCAGTGTTTGATTTTCTCTATCCCTGCACTCTTTATGTTCAGTCGACTTTAATTGTTTTGTAGTCAACTACGTTTTTCCGCTGCATTAAATTTTCATTACTTGCATTTCAAGGAAAGATCATAAGCTTTGAATTTTTCATACCAAGATTGCGAAAAATTTTGTTTTTGAACTAACACTAATTCATCCCCCCTCTTGGTGTAAAACGAAGTCAACCTGTTTCCTAACAATTGGCACCAGAGCTGATTTTCATAAAATACTTGAAAATTCAGTCGACTGTAAAACCTGGGGATGACTTCAAATTTTCAAACTTTTGGTGAAGGTGCTTCAACAAACAGACCACCTCTGTTTGTTGGTGAAAATTATCCTTTTTGGAAAATTCGCATGCAGATCTTTCTTGAATCGCAAGATAAAGGAATTTTGGATGCTACTTTAAATGGTCCATTTGTGCCTACAAAAAATATTGATAGTAAAACTGTTTTGAAACCTTTTACTGAGTGGACTGCTGATGAAAATAGAAAAGCTCAGTATGATGTTAAAGCTAGAAACATTATTGCCTCTACACTAACAATTGATGAAATTTTCAGGATATCCCAATGCAAGTCTGCAAAGGAAATGTGGGATGTTCTAGAGGTAACACATGAAGGCACGGATGAAGTCAAGAAGGCTAGGAAGAATTCTTTGATACAAGAGTATGAATTGTTCAGAATGAAAACTGGTGAAAACATCTATGATGTCCAGAAACGATTCACTCACATTGTAAATCACCTGATGGCTCTTGGCAAAATCTTTGACAAAGAAGAGATCAATATCAAGATTTTGAAAAGCCTGAACAAGAATTGGCAACCAAAAGTCACTGCAATCTCTTAATCCAAAGATCTTACAACTATGAATATAGCTACCTTGTTTGGCAAGCTACGTGAACATGAATTAGAAATTGGTAGACTGAAGGATGAAGAGGAGATTGAAGAAAAGAAGTTCATTGCTCTGAAAGCTACAAACAAAAACATCACAGAGACAGAGATGGATGACAAAGAGGTGATGACTCTAATGGTAAGAAAGTTTAGTCGACTTATGCAAAATGATAGTTAACTGTCTAACCATGCAGGTCAAAGCAAGAAGAAAAGCTTCAGCACAAACGCTGTCCAATGCTATGAATGTAGTAAAGAAGGTCACATCAAGCCTGACTGTCTTGAATTATAGCCAAAGTAGAAAGGAAAGAAAAGATTCCCTCAAGGCAGAAATATGACAAGAAAAGGAGCATACATTGTTTGGGAGAACTCTGATTATGAGATTTCAAGTGATGAGCATGCTGATCAAGAGGAGAAATCCAACATATGTCACATGGCTGGAACTTCAAAGAGTGATAGTGACAATGACAGTGATGAAGAATTTGAGAAGCTGCTAGTTGAGACATACAAAGAATTACATGCTGAAGCAATGTGACTGGAATACAAGGTTAATCGACTGAACTCTGAAAAAGGAGATTATGAATATAGAATTAACAACCTTGTTGCTGAAAATAAAAGATTAGAAAAAGATTTGAATGAAGCTTTGCTATCTGCTAGGAATATTGAAGTTAAAACTGTTACTGTTGAAAAAACTTGTGAAAATTGTCCTCAACACATTGAAAAGATAGATTACTTGAATGTCAAGCTAGCTAAGTTTGCTCAAGTTAGTGAGAGTTTAGATGCTGTACTGAATTTATCTAGCAGAAATAATAATAGAGGGGGAATTGGATACAAGCTTACTCTAACAGAATCAATACCAGAAATCTTATTGAATCAAGTAAACCTGCTAGAAATACATGTTTTTATTGCAGATGTGTTGGTCATACTGTTAGAAATTGCTATTATAGACATGTTGTTCCTCAAGGATTATGTGTATGGATACCAAAGGAACATGTAACAAGAACTAACAATCAAGGACCCAAAGTCAAATGGGTACCAACAACCAAAACTTAATTGTTTTGTAGGTTGTGCAACTGATACAGAACTGTTCTCAAGGATGAATCAACTATGGTACATTTCAAAAACCTTGAGTGTCTACAACTGGTAAACCTGTATCTATCTGCTGCATCATGCATATACTGATTGTTTGTTGCTGTATGATTGTTTGTGTTATATGTAGAATTGGTTGATTGATTGAATCTGGCGGAAAAGGTTTTTATGAGTCTGAGTCGACTCCAATAGTAATTCAATCGATTGATATATTAATTATTCGACTGAGTGCTGAAAGTCTTGATTAGTCTGAAATTTAAAATTCCATTTTGGTGCGAAAATGAAATTTATATGTTCCCTCCAAAATACAACTTTACATATCAGATCAAATTCTGAAGTATCATTGGAACTGCATCATAATCACTATCTTCAACCATCATAATCTTTCTCCAAAAGGTTTTCGTCTACTCTGCTCTCTCCTTACATCAGATGAATTCAAGCTCTGCTTAGAAAAGAGGAACCAAGACAATTGGACAGAAGCGACTTCGAAGGGTTCCAGATCTAAATGGTTGGATAAGTGATGACGATATTCAAGCCAAATTTCTGGATTGCTGGAAGATGAGAGGCCTAATACCTCACAGGTATTAAAAGTTAAATTTTTCAGAGAAGAAGGGTTTGAATTTCAAAGATGAATCAAACGCCAAGGATTGAGAAAGTTTGTTGAAATGTCTGATCCTTGGTACCCTGACCCGGTTAAATTCTTCTACTGCAATCTCTGTATTGAAGATGGTATACTCTACTCTAGGGTTAAGGGAGTGGATATCAGACTGACTGAAGAAATCTGGACAAATTTGGCGGGGATAAAGTCTGAAGGAACGTCTTGCCACTTAGGAATTGAAGGGTTTCACAAATTCACTGAGTATCAACACACTCTGAGAAACCCTGACAGTGTCAAAGATTACTCTAGTTACAAAACTGGTGGAATGAAAATAGATGATAGACTTGCTATACTAGTCATCTCTTGGATTCTAATGCCGAGAGGAGGGAATCATGCACAGGCTACTACTGAGGACTTGCTTTTGCTGAAAGCATTAAAGGAAAATATACAAGTCAACTGGGTTGCTGCCATATCCGATAATATGTTAAAAGTTACAAAACTGGAATCTGCAAAGCTACTGTATTGCGTCTTATATCAGAAGTCCTTGTGCACTACAGAGTATACTATGTCAGTGAGTCAATTAAACCATGCTCCGGGACTAGCATGATTGACGGAACTACGTTGCATCTTATGCAAATGACAAATACCGATGAAGGATGGTCATATAAACTTGAGAATTCAGATGAAGAAAATGAATTAGAATCTTTCCTCAACAGTAACTACAGAGCGAAATCCGAATTTGAAAGAATCATGCTGAATGGAATGAAATTGGTGATAAATCTTCTGAAAGAGAAGAATGCAACACAATGCCATAATGTACATCCAAATTGCTCTGAAATTGCAGATGAAAGCTTTCCTAAGAATCGAATGAAAATGAAAAGGGTAGTGATGAAGACAGTAGTTCTGATGACAGTAACATGATACTTCGAGACTTTTGTAAAAAAAGAAAAAGAAGTGAAAGAATAGTGTTTTGATTTAGCCAAATTGTGTTTTGTGTCCTAGACTAGACTAAGTTTCATTTTGTATTTTGGCATATAAGGTCATCTTTTGTGTGTTTCCATGTTTTGTCTTTATTTTTGTGTCTTTGCTTAATCAATGTAACATCTTTTATTCAAGGAAATAATATTAGTAGTTTGAATCAATCCAATTACTTAAACTGTCAAATAAAACCCGATACTCTGTTTGATTGATTCGACTGAGCTCTGTTTGAAGTCAACTATGCTTACACTGTCATGCATTTTATACATTGACTTCTGTTTAAGTATGATAATATTCTTGCTTAACCACTTTACTTGATCTAGAAAAGGTTGTTGAAAGGTTTTGCAGGAAGGTCATTGCTTTGGACATCTACAATTGAGATTCAACATTTGGAAAAGCAATGCATTCAACTGATGATTTAAAGTAGTCGACTATGTCTAAACTGGTTAAAAATTCCAATTTTGGAATTCAATTCTATACTTACTGATTGGTTGAATCATTGCTCATCTCATATTATCTCTGCTCTTTACATGCTTTTATATCTGCATTGAGATAATATTGTGAGATTGTTGATATTTGTATCATTGTATCTATGTGTGGATTGTGAATTTAACTATGATACAAATTTGTGCTTAAACTATTTGCTTAATCTGTGATATTCTGCATTGTGCACTCAAACTGTTTCTGAAAATCATGCATAATGACAGGGCGAGTATCATTGCATTATACACATTTTTCATCACACACCTATATTTTAGGGGGAGTTTAAAATTTTTTGTGATAAACTTATGATCTGTGAGAGCATCATTGTAATTTTGAAACTACATATCTTTATGATGCATCTCTGTTTTTTTTACTGCATAAATATCTAAGCATTCCTTTTTTGTTAATGCATAAAGGGGGAGAGTATTCATGAGTGTATGAGAGCAAGTCTATATGGGGAGAATTGTTGTATCATACATTATCTGCGTGATGATATTTTTGCTTGATGATATTTGTGGAACTGTACAAACATGGTTGAGTTATTAATCATGGTTGTGCATCATAAAAAAAGGGGGAGATTGTTGAGATTGTTGACAACAAAAACTCTATATCAAATTGGTTTTTGATGATGACAACACACTGCTTAATAACAGTACATAAGTTCCAGTATTACATGTTGAGCTGATATGCCAAACTAGATTGAACGTTTTTTTTGTTGAACATGTTGTGTTGATTTGTAATGTGTGTTCCTATGATTGATTATGTGTTACATGTATGGAACATGCCTGTATTGAAATGTGTGATAAAATGATTTTGATTACTTCTGCACATTTATGAAGAAAAGATCACAAGATCCTTTATGAACTTATACTTGTGACAAAGTTCTAGTTCGGTCGAATACACTCATAATGGATTCGACTATGCCAAAACCTTTGCACAGACTTTGTGAAACTGTGTTGTGTGAGATTTTGAGTTGAAAAGAATTTAAAAGTGTTTTCACATGAGTCAGTCGACACTGTGCATCACTCATTCAACTATATTACTGTTGTATTTGGAATTCTGTTAAGCCTACACGCTCCAACGACTCTATTTTTCAAAAACTAGTTAAGATTGACTGGCTGGGTCAACTGTCTTAAATATGCATTGATTTGGTTGATTGAGGAGCCTTTGTGTTGACTGTCTGTTATAACTGTCTTGGTACAGTCAACTGTATTAGTAGGCTATTGGAGTGAGAATAACAGAAAACTATAAATAGTTAGAGAACGAATTGCTATGTAAGACTTTGTGATCTAACATTTTCATTGTCCTGTTTCAGAGTGAATTCTCAGTTTTGGAAGCTCCAAGAATTCTCCAAGAAGACGGTGGTGATCTTTCTTGAGAGAGATTCAGATTGAGGAGTCTTTTGCGCATACTGTTTGATCAACATCTGCACAGAGAAGGTGTTTCTGGTTTGATCTTGATAGGCTTGACAACCTGTGAAGACTGCTGTATTCGACTGAAGGCTTGGCAACCTGTGAAGTCTGCTGTGATAGGCTTGGCACCCTATCAAGTCTGTTGTATTTGACTGAAGGCTTGGCAACCTGTGAAGTCCGTTGTGATAGGCTTGACAACCTGTGAAGCGTGTTGTGATAGTCTTGGCATCTTGTGAAGAGTGCTGGTTACACGTTGAGGATTGTTCAACGTGGGTGCAGATTGCAGAAGAGGGGATTCTTGCTGCAAGTCTGGTTTTGTGTGTGCAGTTATATTTGGTTTTGGGTTAGAGAGGAGATTCATATTTTTGCGTGGAGCTTCTATATATTCCTTGTTGTAAAAACCACAACCATTATAGTGGATTTGCTTCCAAGATTGGAAGGACACTGGATGTAGGCATTGTTGGCCGAACCAGTATAAAAACCAGTGTTTGATTTTCTCTATCCCTGCACTCTTTATGTTCAGTCGACTTTAATTGTTTAGCAATCAACTACGTTTTTCCGCTGCATTAAATTTTCATTACTTGCATTTCAAGGAAAGATCAAAAGCTTTGAATTTTTCATACCAAGATTGTGAAAAGAATTTGTTTTTGAACTAACACCAATTCACCGCCCCTCTTGGTGTAAAACGAAGCCAACCTCTTTCCTAACACGTGACACTGAGGGTGAATCCTAGGCATGTTTGACGTTGTCCAAGAAAACAAATCTGCATTAGTCCTCAGGATTTTTCCCAAAGCTTCTTCATCAGCTTCATTCATGTCTTTACCAACAAGGCTGAATTTTGTCATCAGTGTTCGTGCGGGGATCAAGGTTTGCCACAACTATTTCTGCTCCTTTACTCCTCCGAGGGGGAAGGAAAGGTGTAACTTTTAAACCAGCTACATAGCATTCCCTCGTCATTCGTTGATCTGTCCATACATTGCATATAGTCCCCTTATTTGAAGGGAACTTCATTGCTAAGTGAGGAGTAGACACGACAGCTCCAAAAGAATTCAAGCATGGTCACCCTGGAAAGACATTATACAAGGGAGTTGCCTTTATTAATAAGAACCTTATTCTTATTTCTTTTACATCTTACATTGAGTTGAGTTTTCAAGTCTAAGTATCCTCGAGTATCGAGACCCTTTCTCCTACGAACCCCACAATTTGCTCATTGAATGAGGCTATAATCTCCTCGAATAAATTAATTTTTAGGAATGTCTTCCAATATAAGATGTTGACCGAACTGCCTTGGTCAACCAGCACCTTACTAATGCTACCAGACTATCTCAGCGGTAATCACCATGGGGTCATTCTGATCAAGATTAGAAGCGTTGAAATCTTCATTAGTAAAGTTAATAGGTGGTAAAGATTTGGGCTTCTTGTCCACCATGTGGACGGTTCTTAAGCTCCTTAGGTGCTTCTTGTGAGCTGAAGATGACGCCCCTTCCCCAACAAAACCTCCCGAAGTAGTATTGATATACCCATGAACCAATCAATCACGAATACGACTACGGTTGCGGCTTCGCCTCTATCTTCATTCCTCTTTTCTATACGACCGTTCGGAACTTCTACATGGAGACCTTTTTCTTGGAGGACTTCTTATCCGTGGCCGCTCATACTTAAGAAGATGACCCGCTCGGATAAGCTTTTCAATGTCATCTCTTAGTGTTGTGGATTCCTCAGTAGTGTGGCCCATGTTTTGATGATATCGACAATGCTTCCTTCCATCTGCACTTTTAGGCGTATGAGTCTTCTGGAGTGAAAGAAGTTCAACACTAAGAGCATCCTCGAGGATTCTTTCCCTAGGTGCATTGAGGGTTGTATAATGATTAAACTTGGGTTTCCGAGGGAAATCCTTTTGATGAGGACCCCCACCTTTGTCGTTATTGCAAAACGATCGTTTTTCGTCCTTCTTGTCTCCACCCGCAAAAAGCTTCTTGTTGTTGTTTCTTTCGTGAGATTCGCATATCTTCAATGCAGATAAATTCAGCAGCTCTTTCTTAGAGTTCGTCTACGGTGTTAGGTGGTCTAACACATAAACTATCGGCAAACGACCCTGTTTTTAGGCATGAAGACAAATTGTTGATGATAAAGGTGTGACTGATATCCTTAACTCGCCGCGTTGTCTCATTATAGCTTTTCATAAAGGCTTTTAGGGTTTCTTCCTTCTCCTGCTTAGTATTCACCAACTCCACAGGCATTAACTCCTGTACTCGGTTGGAAGCATACTGCCTCCCAAAAAGAGATTCCACAGTGGCGAAGTAGTGCACTGTATTTGGGGGAAAGGTATTGTACCATGCTAATGCCTCCCCTTTAAGTGATAATGAAAAAGCTCTGCACATAACCTAGTCACTATTCGAGTAAAATGAATGTCCTAAGATAATCATCTGGATCTGTTGAGCCATCATACTTATCTAATGTAAGAGGAGGCTTCTCTAGCATAGGGGCTTGCATGATAGCTTTTGTGAATAGGAAGTAAACCGGTTGACCGTACAGTTTGCAGAGGTGTTGGTGAAGGTATAATCTACTATTTGCTTCCCTTCCTTCGTGACTTGCTCCATGACCGACCATGTTGGCGAGGGTGGATGGCGGTTGGTTACGACTTGCTCCATGACCGACCATGTTGGGGCATTCCTCATGACCGAGATTCCTCTATGCCGTTAGAGCCGGTTGGTTATGGCTTACTCCATGACCGACAACGGTGGGGCGTTCCTCAAGATCGGGATTCATCTGTGTCGTTGGTGCAGGTGACGCCGAATGCTAGGCAGATGATTGCTCACGACGGGCATAAGCATGTCCCACCCATAACACTGATAGCGGTTGAAAAACCGTTATTTTCATGTGCTATTTTAGACCAAATTACTCCCTTTACTGCTTAGAATGAGCTTGAAATCAAACAAAACTCAATAAATGAGTCAGTCGAGAGTTAAAAGCTGTTTTTAGGGATATTATGCTTGTTTTGCATTGTTTTGCAGATATTTTGATGGAAGTGAAGAATGGAGGTGAAGATAAAGGCCTTAGACTCAAGATAGAGGAATAAAATCAAGAAAAGAAGAGTCTAGAAACCGCCCAGCGGCAGAATTGCACTGTTGGGCGGCCAAATGTGAGGAGTTGGCACCAAGGCAGCGACGCCTGGCGGTTTTGCGATAAGAGGCACACCGTCGGGCGGTGGACCCCTGACGCCGGGCGGTAGCGCGATAAGAGGCAATTGTGCGAATTGAGGAGTTGGAATTTTTGGTTGATTTCATAGTAGTGGATATGGTAAAGGATGGAAGAATCCCATTAATTTTGGGAAGACCGTTCATGAGGACCTCTCAGATGATGATACGTGTCTATGATGAGAGAATAATGTTGAGAGATCAAGACCAAGTGTTAGCCTATAGTGGATCTGAAGGAGAAAAGAAGAGAATCATAAAAAGATCTAGATATAAAAAGGCTAGAAGAGAAGCAGGAAAAGAAGAAACCACCACAGGTAATGATTATCTTAATAGCTGTACTATTTTGCAGGCACGAGGGGAGGAAAAGATAGATAAAGGAGAGTCACCTCATTCAAATGACACACTATTTCCGCGGGGTGTGGCTGTTAGATACAAAAACAGGAAATGGATTATCAACAAGAAGCTCGAAGAGAAAGGAATGGTGGAAATTAAAAGGCCATATTCCACTATCGTTCGCCAAGTAGACAGACGAAAGCTGAGACGGTGGGATGATGAAGAATCAAGTGTGAAGAAGAAGAGTTGATTGCTGAAAAGCACATTTTGTATTTTAAGACAATTTTTATTTTATTTTTCTGTTGGACATGTAAAATTTAAATTTTTGAACAATTTTTGGGTAGCATCTACTGAGGGATGCTAACTTTTGGTATCTGCTGAAGGATACCCGGAAGGTACACCTACTAAAGGGTGTTGAAAGGATTGCACTTACTGACAAGTGCTAAACAGGTTTGGGTCAGGCTCGCGACGTTAAACAAGCGCTACTAGGAGGCAACCTAGATTTTCTTCTTTACTCTTGCACTTTAAATTTTTAGAATAGGTTGAATTTTAATTTTAGTGTATCTGCTTGGCTTGAAGACTTTTCTGATGATGTTTTGACTGAATGAATTGCATGATGAGTTTGTTTAATGATGATCTGATGTGAATGATTATTGAGTTGTGTTGCATGTTGATATCCAGTGAAACAGATGTGTGATGAATTATGATTGTGGTCTTGATGTTAAGCAGGGTGTATGAATGAATGTGCGTGAGAAAGCATGTTGTGTGAGGTATTGAGCTCCAGAGTTTTAATTGTTGTATGAAATTATTTACAGAAAGCATGCATGATATTGCCTAAATCTTGATGATTGATTGAATTGCATGTACATGTCATATGATCAAGGCCATTTTTGGAAGCCCTTATTTAGCCAAAATTTTACCCAATCGTACTTAAAAGTTTTGTACCCTTTTTGAACCTTGGCCTAAACAGAATGAAAACCCTTGTGCTGAAATTATTTACTTTGAATTGGGTTAATGACTGTAAGTATATTCAAGGTTCAAGTTTAGGGTTGTGGGGAAAGTTTGAATGGCAAAAAGAAAGGCATTGAGCTCAAGTGTTGAAAAAGAAAAATACATAAGAAAGAGGAAAAACATGAAAGATGAACTCAATGTAAAAATAAAAGAAAAAGGAAAGAAGTTGGGGACAAATGAGATTGGTTGAAAAAGAGAGTTAAACTTGAACCTTAAATGATGAATGAGCTCTCTTGATTCAAAGATTTTGTGTCCAGAAAAACCAATTTTTCTTGATAGCCCAGCCTCATTACAAGCCTTGGAAAAGTCCTTTTGATGGCATTTGCATGTGATGATTTTGATTGTTTGAGATGAAAGGCAATTTTATTTCATGTGACTTGTGAATGATTTAGAGTTGGAGTGTCACCCTAAACACTTGAGTGATTGAGTGAAACACTTGCTTGGTGAGAAATTCTAAGTTTCATGATTGCATCTTTGCTTAGTGGATTGATCATTCATAATATGTAACATCTGTTGAGGAATGTGTGAGATAACTGAATTGAAAGCATGCATCTTGATTTGATCATTACTGAAGATCTGAAATTGAGTAGTTCTCATCATGTACTTTAGGAATGTTGAATCATTGGATGAAAGTGTAGAGAGCCAAGTTTTGTTTTATCTATAGTTTTGTTTTGTTTTGCTTGAGGACAAGCAAATTTCTAAGTTTGGGGTTGTGATAACGGTTGAAAAACCGTTATTTTCATGTGCTATTTTAGACCAAATTACTCCCTTGACTGCTTAGAATGAGCTTGAAATCAAACAAAACTCAATAAATGAGTCAGTCGAGAGTCAAAAGCTGTTTTTAGCGATATTATGCTTATTTTGCATTGTTTTGGAGCAATTTTGATGGAAGCGAAGAATGGAGGTGAAGATAAAGGCCTTAGACTCAAGATGAAGGAAGAAAATCAAGAAAAAAAGAGTCTAGAAACCGCCCAGCGGCAGAATTGCACCGCTGGGCGGCCAAATGCGAGGAGTTGGCACCAAGGCAGCGACGCCTGGCGGTTTTGCGATAAGAGGCAAACCGCCGGGCGATGGACCCCTGATGCCGGGCGGTAGCGCGATAAGAGGCAAACCGTCGGGCGGCATAAGTGTGACGCTGGCAGTTGCCTTTTGGGCTCTAGCCTTTTTTCTGTTGCGCTCCTCGGCTATAAATAGCCCTAGTGCGATTGTCATTTTTTTGACAGAAGAGGGCGGCCAGACCTATTTTTCATTCTCTGGAGAGGATCTCTTGGATGCTTAGGCTCCTTTTCATCTTTTCTAGGGTTTGTTTTCCATTTCTTCCATTATTTTCATTTTGGTTCACCATAACAATGGTGAACTAAACCCTTTTGTTGTTGGGGGAACAATGTAATCTTTTGATACTCTCTTTTATTGAAACTCTTGTTTAAATTATATGATTTTCATATGCGTTTATTATCAATTGTTGGATTCTCATACTGTGCTTAAAGCTTTTATCGTTTAACTCATTCGATAACTATTATTTGCCTTTTTTGATACGGGAACGTACAGTAATGTCACGAACTGGTGAGTAATTCCTTGGTTAAGCAATACCACCTAGGGAAAGGGGGTAGGACAACCAATTGTTTTTGCTTCTGTTTGTAATGCGTTGCTAGTTGCTAGGGGAGGCTAGGGATAGCAAGCCGGTAATTAGTAATAGGCCCTTTTCGCCGAGGGATCGGGTTAAGGGGAGGCCAAGAAAGTTTGCATAACAATTAGATAATAAAGCAATTTAAACAAGAGGAGTAAATAAGAGAGAGCGGATTAGATGAAATTGTAAACCCCCAACAACTTCATTTATTCATACTCTTTTCTCATCAACTGAATTACTAATTGCATGTTTATTTTCTGCTTTTGCATTCACCACAACAATTAATTTTTCTTTCACAAGTCTTACGATTTTGATTCATACGAACAATAAGGCCTTTCGAGTGTCATGGGAAGAACGATAATGGGTTTTACCATTTTTATTACTTGAAACGATATGGTACACTTGCCATTCAGTTAACAAACATCGCAATCTCCTCTTGGTGTTTCCTTTGCATCTCCAAGAACTATGCTTGCCGCTGCGCCTGCTTGTCTTTGATAAACTCTCTGGTACTTTGTTGCTCTTCCATGTTCCTTGTAGTCACCATTGAGTTTCTTTTGCTACTCTTGGACCCTCGGTGGGCACCAAAATATTTCTGTATATATTTTAGTAGGGTTGTGAGACACACCTTTACGTTGTAGCTGATAATGGTTGAAAAAACGTTATTTCCATGTGCTATTTTAGACCAAATTACTCCCTTTACTGCTTAGAATGAGCTTGAAATCAAACAAAACTCAATAAATGAGTCAGTCGAGAGTCAAAAGCTGTTTTTAGCAATATTATGCTTGTTTTGCAGCAATTTTGATGGAAGTGAAGAATGGAGGTGAAGATGAAGGCCTTAGACTCAAGATAGAGGAAGAAAATCAAGAAAAGAAGAGTCTAGAAACCCCCCAACGGCAGAATTGCACCGCTGGGCGGCCAAATGCGAGGAGTTGGCACCAAGGCACCGACGCCTGGCGGTTTTGCGATAAGAGGCAAATAGTCGGGCGGTGGACCCCTGACGCCGGGCGGTAGCGCGATAAGAGGCAAACCGCCGGGCGGCATAAGTGTGACGCCGGGCGGTTGCCTGTTGCTCTCGGGCCTGTTTTCTGTTGCGCTCTTCTACTATAAATAGCCCTAGTGCAATTTCATTCTCATTCTTTTGACAGAAGAGGGCGGCCAGACCCACTTTTCACTCTCGGGAGAGGATCTCTTGGATGCTTAGGCACCTTTTCATCTTTTCTAGGGTTTGCTTTCCATATCTTCCATTATTTTCATCTTGGTTCACCATGACAATGGTGAACTAAACCCTTTTGTTGTTGGGGGAACAATGTAATCTTTTGATACTCTCTTTTATTAAAACTCTTGTTTGAATTATATGATTTTCATATGTGTTTATTATCAATTGTTGGATTCTCATACTGTGCTTAAAGCTTTTATCGTTTAACTCATTCGGTAACTGACATTTGCCTTTATTGATACGGGGACGTACAGTAATGTCATGAACTGGTGAGAATTTCCTTGGTTAAGCAATACCACCTAGGGATAGGGGGGTAGGACGACCAATTGTATTTGCTTCTGTTTGTAATGCGTTGCTAGTTGCTAGGGGAGGCTAGGGATAGCAAGCCGGTAATTAGTAATAGGATCTTTTCGCCGAGGGATCGGGTTAAGGGGAGGCCAAGAAAGTTTGCATGCAATTAGATAATAAGGCAATTTAAACAAGAGGAGTAAATAAGAGAGAGTGGATTAGATGAAATTGTAAACCCCCAACAACTGCATTTATTCATGCTCTTTTCTCGTCAATTGAATCACTCATTGCATGTTTATTTTCTGTCTTTGCATTCACCACAACAATTAATTTTTCTTTCACAAGTCTTACGATTTTGATTCATACGAACGATAAGGCCTTTCGAGTCTCATGGGAAGAACGATAATGAGTTTTACCATTTTTATTACTTGAAACGATATGGTACACTTGCCATTCCGTTAACAGTATCCTTCCTATTGTCTGGCTTCTGAATCTCTTGCTCCAAGCACTTCAAGTTTGGAATGTGGGAGGATACTTGCAAAAGGTACTCTGACGCTTAAGTTAGACATTGTTTGGGGAACTTCTTCTCACAATTGAGTATTAATTAGAACTTAGAAAAACGTACTTACTTTTGCGGCTTAACCTTGTATTTATAAGTTATTTTATGACCCTAAATTGACACAGGTCCAATAAAACGAACTTAACTTTTAATCCGGTCTATTACTCATAACTAGCTTCAATCAATTATCAATATCTTCAATCAATTATCAATATCTTCAATCAATATCTTTAATCAATATCTTTAATTGTTGTGTTACTAATTTATTAATTTTTTATTTGTCCAAATCATTGGCCCAATAACAATAACTTAAATGCTGACCCAACATTTGATCTGTTTTGACTGTTGACAAAAATAATAGACCAGACGATTGAGGATATTGACTGTTCGAGCTACCCTCTATACCATACAGGTCTTTTTATGTGGAAATAATCTATATACATTGATATATGACCTATACTATCATAACTGGTTTTATTTCTAACTGAATAAATTTTTTGCAAAGTTTTCTTTTACAATAAAAGGACTGAATATATTAGATAAATATTCCACTTTAAGCCTTCAATAATATCAAAGGAGAAAAGTATTGAAGCAAAGCTTTAAATAAAAACATGTCATTATTAAAAAGCTTCAAACAAACAAAGAATGAAGATAAAATATTGAAGAATATGAAGATTTTCTTTCAAAGCTCTGATCACGAAGATGTTGATCAATTATCAAGAATCATGATGCTCTCAATGGTCACGTTTCTCAACATCTATATATTGAGATAATTTGATAAAGTAATGAAAAATGAGAAACAAAAAGAAGTGAAAAAATTGTGAAGTATATACCTTGTTTGCGGAAACTGTACTTTCTTAGATAGTGTTTTTTCATTATTTTATTGAGAGTTGTAATATTTACAGAGGCTAAAACTCGTTGTATATATATCAAGAGATATTGTATTTGGAAATATTGTACTCGTGATATTTGAAGATATCAATTATGTTATAATTACTTTATTTGATTAGTAGAATCTTTTAAATAATATGTTGAACTTTATAATCAGAGAATATTATTTCCAATTTAGACATAAAAACACAATCTATATGCACAAAATTTGTCTAAAAATTGGAAATAGTTTGTGAAATTTGAATAAACTAATATAAAAATTTGTTTTTTTATGTTTGATTTATTTTCCACTAAATATTTTAGATTCTATTGTGTGAAAAGATTTTAAGACTCTCTTTATCTCTCTTTTAGACAGAACACAAAGCCAACACCTATAGGTATTCTTTGTAATTTGTTATGAGTTTGATTAGATCCCCATGTATCTTTTGTTTTTGTTTTCTCTTAATAAATTTATCTATATGAAGACATCGTGCCTAGCATGAATGTGTGTGTGTCTATATATATATATATATATATATATATATATATATATATATATATATATATATATATATATATATATATATATATATATATATATATATTAATATACAGAAAAAATTATTTAACTTTTGTAATTGTGATTTCTAGAATATAGAAATTCTTTCTCAATTACTTAAGTTGTTTTGCTACTTCTTTTTGTTTGTTTGAGGACCCAGTTTTTTTGTAGCTTAAGATTATCCTTCAACCAAGGCTGTGTTTGAATCGTCATATACACAGACTTTTCTGCATAGATTGTGTTTTTCTGTCTAAATTTGACATTTGTTGAACTTTAGACAAATTTAGAGAACAAAAATTACAGAGAAAAATATCTAATGATATCAAATGTGGCTCTCTACTGTGAACTATGATGTTATCTAAAGTTATCAAATATCTAGTGTAGAAATTTGGTTGCTGAAAAATTACTGAAGATAAAACCTAGTGGAGGATTCATTAAGGTTAATCAAGGGTTTTGATTATTTGAATCTTCTGGTAGGTAATATTCAGGTACGAGTATTAGTGACTATGCTCAGAAAATATGTATGTGATTAGTCTCATAAATGAAGAACTGAGTGTTCACACGTGACATGAAATGATAGCAAACCATGCCAAAGTATAAATGAATATAAATTCATCCCAGTACATATCAACAATTTCGTTCCACTAAGAACAGGTTCATAGCACTTGCTTAATTTAACCTTAACAATTGCAGGATTGCCTTTACATGGGCATAGAAAATTATCTCAAATTATCAATTCTCAAGTACTTCCAAGAAAAAAAGGGCACATTCCATTATCCTATGTTTTTTTTTAAAGATGGAGTTAAAAGCTGAATTGAACAAGTGAAATTAAAATATATTATTTAGGAGCTTTTATAATGGAAAGCTTTTACTCCTACTTTGCGTATATGGTGCATTGTTGTCTGCATTACTGAATATGTTCATGGCATTTTCTCTTTCATTCTCACGCTTCAGTTTGAGTGTTAATTTATTCTCTTTTACGAAAAACTCGTCAATTTTCAAAATTGTATTTATATATCTGTTTTGAGTTTTAATTTGATTAGGCTGCACTGTTTACAGTTAGATATTATATAATTATTTTTAAAGTTCGAAATGATGCGACGCATTAAATATTAGTTAAATGAAGTTTTCATCTTATTCTTTAAAGTTTTGCTTATTCAGTGGCTAGTGTCATAATGTGACACAGAGAAGAGTTGTTGCTATTCCTGCAAGTCAAAAGCTTCATGCAGATTTTGGAATTCATGGTCTGTGGCCTAAAGATGATGACTCATATGCCTCTAATTGTGATGCTAACAACACTTGCAAAATTCAGAATTCCCCTCACATATATCTCTAAATGATCCAATAGGTATCATATTTGGAAAAGAGCATTGATGTCATATTTGAAAACGAGCATCCAGGTTATATTAAAAGACACTAAGCTAAAGCTTGTCATAAATGATGTAATGGGATTAAGTGGCGAAAGCAAAACTTTAGGATTAAGATAAAGCTTAGTTGTAGAATTGCATGGTGAACTTGTAATGTTTTTTTTTTCTTTTTTGAATTCTTGAACATGATACTTTGTGTAATTATTTTGTTATGTTTAATGAAAGAGAATGTTTTTTTTTTGTTTTGTAGTATATTATTATTTTTATATCTTTTAAAATTTCATTACTACTTTTTTTATTGAATTATGAAATTGATATATGTGAATAATAATAAATAATAAAATATTTTAATTAAGACATTTGGTAATAGTAAAAGTAATAAACGTTGTAATATAATGTGCTTGACGTTTTTAAGTATCACTATTTTCGGTATATATTTCTATTTAAAAAATTATAGCAATTTTTGTTATAAAATGCTTACAAAGTTAAGAACAAAAATGGTCTGAAATTATGTTTTGTAAGTTTTCTAAGATCCAACAAAAAATTCTCGAAAAATCTAGGATTTCAGAACTAACAAATAATTTATATAAAGAATAAACAAAATCTTGGATATTATAAGAATAATAAGAAGAGAGAGAACAAAAGAGTAGAGAGGGAGAGCTTTGGAATGTATTTTGTGAGAAAGAGAGAGCATATGAAGGTGCTTCCTATCTTCAGAATTATCAGAGGACCTCTATTTATAGAGTTTGGCAAGATATGTGACCTATCTAAAGTCCATAACGTGCGAAAGAATTCCGCATCTTGCGGCTGACGAGATTGGTTCAATAGACTACGATGTTCAAAGATATCTCTCAACTTGTGGCACACGTTGAGCAATGTCCACGTGTTTCTTATAGTTGTAGCTTAATCGGGTCAAGGAGGATCTTCCAATGACAAGTTGTTGCAGCGGGTTTGGCCAACTATAGATCGGTTAAACAAGCTAGACAACACAAGACCGGCTAGACAAGCTCGGCCACAGGAGCTCAACCACATGAAAGGAGGTGAGAATTTTTCAGTATATATATATATATATATATATATATATATAAAACACAGGTTTTATAGCAATCTTCCACATATTGCAAAAGATAAGAACGAAAAATTGAAAGAAGAAAAAAAAATCCTAGGTCTCACATAATGTAATGCATTAGAGTTGATATAGTAAGCTATATGAACCAGTTGTAGATAGAGAAACTTAAAACACAATGTTGTTGGTATAACAAACTATATGAAGCAAAGACACTTGACGTGTGTTAGTGGTTTATTAATCCCAATATAACCCAATAATCCTTGTTATTATCATTGTGTTATGCTTATTAGACCATGTGCATGCCCGATATTCATGAGTGCTCTAAAGATCATGCCAAGATCTCATACAAGCGACCCCACTCGACACTCATATAGGTGATTTTATAAAGTGTATACTACAAATCATACACCACCCATAAGGGATATGAAAATCATTAAAAGTTTTGTTTAAACAAAAATTCTTACACCACATAGAATTTTAATTACAAAGTTTAAGCTCTTATAATGCAGTCTCTAGCACTCTCACACACTATAGGAATAGACATAATTACTCGCATGAACCCTATTCATGGGATCTACAATAACAAAGATTGAGTTACCATCACTTGTTTGTTTGCAAGTGGTCTAAGTCTCATTCTCATCAATGCTTCTAATATCATATTTCTTCCCAAGGGTTTTGTTAAAGGCTCTGCTACTTCACATAATCAATGGAATAGTTTCACTCTTTAACAATTGCTTCACTAAATTATGTCTCAAATGTATATGTGTTAAGACAAAATCGTCTATGCGCCTAAATGACCTTATGTTTTAAAGTTTAATAAAATAACATTAAACGGAATAGTACTCTGAAGACAACATAGGATTAAAACATAAGACTTAGAACCAATCCCTAACACAGAAAACCTTATGAAAACACTTAGGATTTTAGGAAACAGAAAAAAAAAACTAAGCTAAAACACCAGACACAATGCTAAATGACTATTTAGTCAAAAGCATCTAAGAAAGTTGAAGCTAAATGTGTAAAGTTTATCATACCTAAAGGGTATTCAATTTAACTCTCGGGAAAACGAAACAATGTCATTGTCAAAACACTCTAAAAGACTAAAACTTAAAACACTAAAGAAAACACAAACAACGCTAAACGTTGTCTACCTAAAATCACAAGAAGCATTTACTCTGTCTAAGGGATACCATGAGCTAAACATTACTTCGTCCAATGATGAAGTGTTTACTCAATTCTTGGTATCCTTAGAAGAAAAGCTTAATCGTCAAATACTACCTCAACGGTAGAAAACCAAAAGGCACTTTGTTGTTCTAAACAAGCATTAAATGACATTAATTACTCAACGTTCAAAAACAACAAAAGTAATAAGAAAATACATATATGTTGCATTCACAATCTACTCTATTTTTTGTAGATGAGCTATTCTACACGCATCCACAAGCTTTAGATCAAATATCAAAAGTGGACATTATTCATAGAATGTTCTTCACTTGAAGCCGTGTCTAAAAGACGTACAACCTACTTCAAGCAAAGTACTGAAAAAGCATGCCTGCTCTAACAAGTTGACTTTAACCAATGGTTGTTATACACAAAGAAAGAAAAGATACAAGAATCAAGGTCAAGAGCTTAGTCTAACGAACACTTATCCGAAAAGCCTTAAAATAGAAGAACTTTCAAGAGGATAGCATACAACGAAATATTCATCCTGAGAAGCGTTAAAAAGAAAAACATAGAGAAAGCTTAAGGAAAAAAATATATAAGCAAGAAAAAGAGAAGAAGAGAAAAGAAGAAAGGAAATACGCTCGAGCTTCATTGTAAAATTGCTTACTACTTGTAAGAAAGAGAGAAAAAGAAAAAAGAGAAACACCTACGAGTGTTTAGACTGCATTGTATTGTTATACATCCTCTCTGCAAGAGTAATAATCTGAACGACTTGTAAGCAATATTTGATTGCAATTTTGAAGAGAATTAAAATACTTGTTGAACTCAACTGTGGGTTAAGGAAATTTAGGCAAGCTTGCTTAGTACCAAGAGTGGTGTGAATACTCCTTCAAGTTTAGGGTAAAATGGTGGTTATTCACTGACTTTGGAGACCAGGAGTCATGAGAATACTCATCCAAGTCTAGGGTAACATGAGGTCATTCAATGTGGAAACCAAGAGTGGTGCAAATATTCAGTTGTAATCTTGTGAAGATGATAGTGAAACCCTCTGCTGAGGAGACTGGACATAGCTCAATTGGAGTGAACCAGTATAAAAATATATGTGCAATTATCTTCTCTTGCCTAAACGCTTTTCTCACAAAACCTAGAGTTATGATCTTACAAACTCTATAGTGTACATTCTGAATATCATGACAAAAACAACTATCATTTATAATTATTTATTAGGTCAAGCATCTAAGCTTTTAAAAGAAAATCTCAAAGCTCGACAACGTGCTATATGATAAGGGATGCGAAAAGAATTTTTCCACTAACACTATTCAAGCCCCCCTTTTAGTATTTTCCAGGTCCTTCAATTTGTTCTTTTAATTGTAATTCTTATTTTTAGCTATAACAACTATCAATTGACATTCATAGTTTATAGACACTGATGTGGTTGGTGTTATTTGCAAGACCCTGAATGTAGATGTCATTGAACATATGTTTTGTATTGGAATATTGTCTGTTTATAAATATTTTATCCAAGTACCTTGTGTTTAATTAGTTAGAGCTTATTGTGGTGTGAAATATTGATTGTTTCTATTATAAATGTGTAATATGTGTTATATGCGAAATAGAATAACTTAAATGGTTATTAAATGACATTGTAAACAAAATGAATGACTTGGCGTAATGGTAGAGTTGTGTGTTTGTTATGTGTGGAATGCAGGGTTCTAAGCTCGAACCCTAGAAGAACCAAAATTGTTATGTGTGAATGTGTATCACTTCTTAAACAACTATAACATCTCGTTTCTTGCATATATTACTTAATTAACTCTATATGAGGACAAAAGAATGTAAATTTCATGTTTATGTCTAAATGAATAACAAAAAAATTAGTTATATATGTAAGTTTCTATTTAAACATATGAGGTGTTAAATATGTTTCATCATTACGTGTATAATGATGCGTACCTATTGTTGAATCTGTTATGTAGCCGTGTGAATACCTTCTCATTTTGATTTTGGGTGATACTGGACACTGTATGTATTATAATGATTTCCAATTCAATGGATGCAGTTGTATGCTCTTGTGTGATGATTTTTAACGTTGTTTGGATTGTCAAAAATCTTTATGGGTTACTATGTATTATTGTGTGGTTATAATTGGTAATGTTAGTAGTTTTTTGAGCTCTATATGTTCTCTTGGAAACCTTGCCAATATTGTTAAACTATTATCGTTGCTAAGAGTGGTTGTTTATTGTTGTATTAGTGATAACGGTTGAAAAACCGTTATTTTCATATGCTACTTTGGACTAAATTACACCCTTTATTGCTTAGAATGAGCTTAGAATCAAGTAAAACTCCATAAATGAGTCAGTAGAGAGTCAAAAGCTGTTTTTAGCAATAGTATGCTTGTTTTGCATTGTTTTGCAGCAAATATGAGAAAAGTGAAGATTGAGAACGAAAATGAAGGTCTTAGACTCAAGGAAAATGAAGAAAATTGAAGAAAAGAAGAGTCTAGGAACCACACTGCGGCAAACCCCTGGCGTTGGGCGGTCTGACGGGAGCAGAAGACAGCAGCACCTGACGCCGGGCGGCAAATCCCTGAGGCTGGGCGGTTTTGCGGCACAAGGAAAACCACCGGGCGGTGGCGTGATTTAGGGTAAACCTCCGAGCGACAAAGTGTGACGTCGGGCGGTTGTCAGATGCGATTGGGCCTGTTTTCTGTTGCGCTCCTCAGTTATAAATAGCCCTATTGCGATTTCCAATTCATTCTTTTGACAGAAGAGGGCGGCCAAACCTACTTTTCACTCTCTGGAGAGGATCTCTTGGATGCTTAAGGCTTCTTTTCATCTTTTCTAGGGTTTGCTTTCCATATCTTCCATTATTTTCATCTTAGTTCGCCATGACAATGGTGAACTAAACCCTTTTGTTGTTGGGGGAACAATGTAATCTTTTGATACTCTCTTTTATTGAAACTCTTGTTTAATTATATGATTTTCATATGTGTTTCTTATCAATTGTTGTGTTCTCATACTGTGCTTAAAGCTTTTATCGTTTAACTCATTCGGTAACTGTTATTTGCATTTATTGATACGGGAACGTACAGTAATGTCACGAACTGGTGAGTAATTCCTTGGTTAAGAAATACCACCTAGGGATAGGGGGGTAGGACAACCAATTGTTTTTGCTTCTGTTTGTAATGCGTTGCTAGTTACTAGGGAAGGCTAGGGATAGCAAGCCGGTAATTAGTAATAGGCCCTTTTCGCCGAGGGATCGGGTTAAGGGGAGGCCAAGAAAGTTTGCATAACAATTAGATAATAAAGCAATTTAAACAAGAGGAGTAAATAAGAGAGAGCGGATTAAATGAAATTGTAAACCCCCAACAACTCCATTTATTCATACTCTTTTCTCATCAACTGAATCACTCATTGCATGTTTATTTTCTGTCTTTGCATTCACCACAACAATTAATTTTTCTTTCACAAGTCTTACGATTTTGATTCATACGAACGATAAGGCCTTTCGAGTCTCATGGGAAGAACGATAATGGGTTTTACCAATTTTATTACTTGAAACAATATGGTACACTTGCCATACATTTAACAAGTTTTTGGCGCCGTTGTCGGGGACTCGAGGTTGAACTTTTTCAAGTAGTGTGAATTGATTGAATTTGACTTGATTTTTCATATTTATTTTTGTTCTAATAAATGTTCTCTAGGGTTTTGTGCCTAATGTTTATAGATGCAGTACATACAAGAATTTGATTATATGGGCACTCAATTCAACCAAAATGATTTCAACCACTGGGGGGAACCTCATTCAAGCATGTATCAAAGCCAATTTAGGCAACATTGCTCTTCGCGAAAAGAAACATTGGGGGAAGCTTAACAACGTTTACGACAAGAACTATTCTCTGTGCCAAAGGAAATGTTGGGGGAAGCTGAACAAGGTTTACGGCAGAAACTATTTTCCTTGCCAAAAGAAAACATTAGGGGAAGCCCAACAACGTTTACGGCGGGAAGTTGAACAACGCTTTTGGCATAAACAATCCTCTACGCCAAGAGAAACATTATTGGAAGCTGAACAACGCTTACAGAAGAAACAATTCTCTTTGCAGAAAGAAACGTTGGGGGAAGCCGAACAACGTTTCCAACAAAAACAATCTTCTGTACGAAAAGAAACGTTGGGGGAATCTGAACAACGTTTACAAGATGTCAAGCTACTATCTTTGAGGATTATAAGGTTCTTGAGGAGGAAAAGATAGAAGAAGAAGAAACAGATAAGTTGAATGAGGAGGATAAAGATGATGATAAGGAAAAAGCAGTGATTGAGAGAAAAGAAAAAAAAGAGAAAAATTGTGAAAATAAAGAAAGAAAAGAAAAAGAAAAAAAGGGAGTTGAGAGAAAAGAGTAGAGAGAAAAAGAGGAAGAGAGGTAAAAGGAAAAGATCATGTGAAAAATCTCTTCCTCATAAAAAGAAAAATCATAGGAAGGAAAAGAAGTTCAAGTTGGAGATCTTCAAGAAATTGGAGATTAAAGTTCCTATGGTTGAAACATGGAAGCATGTGCTTGGTGTTCTCAACTTTATGAAGAAATTCAGCAAGAAAAAGAAAAAGAAAAGAATATCAAGCGTGAAGAAATTCAACGCCTACTGATGGGTGCTTGTTGGGGTTATCCCCATTGTTGTAAAGCAATTTTATTTTTTTTATTTGTAATTATTTGATTGTGTGAAGAATTTTTGGTTAGCATTTACTGAGGGATGCCAGATGATTTAGGTATCTACTGAAGGGTACCAGGTAGGTACACTTACTGATGCGTGTTGAACAGGTTTGGGTCAGTCTTGTGACGTTAAACAAGCGCTACCTGAGAGGCAGCCCAGTTGATTGTTTGTTTGTTTTCAAACTCTTTCTGTAGTGTATTATAGGTTTTCTTGTGCATCTGAGTAAGGAAAGTCATGTAAAGGCAAGCAAAGAGGAGAGAGGAGAAATTATCGCTCACCGTCGAGCGGTGCACTTATACCGTCGGGCGGTGGTGGCGAACACTCACCCCCAAGCTCTTTAAAGCTGGGCGGTTTTAGGTGTTCTGCACTTGAATCCTCTCCTTTGCGTTACGCCAAGCGGTCTCCTTGAACTTTAGCACCCAATTTGCACCTTCAAAGGGTTTGCAAAGGGCTTTTTCCACACTTTCCTACCACCAGTCACAAAAACCTAGTTTCTTGTTTAAAATTTGGGGGTTTTTGGTGAGAGTTGTGCTTTGGAAATTTTTCATCATCAATTGAAGGAATTTTTGCAAGCATTTAGCATCTCCACTGACGTAAGTTATGCAACTTCATTCTTTAGTTTCTAATTTTGGGGTTTGTTGAAGAACATGCATAGGAACATGACAAATTAGGGTTTTGAGATTTCTATGCATGAATTGTTGAATTAGGAATTGTTTTGATCGATTAAGTTGCTTGAATCTTGTCTGAATTGATGAAATTAGTGTTTGAGTGGAGATTAGGGTTGTTTTAAAGCATTTTTGAGAAAAACCCTATCACACCGCCGGGCGGTCTCCTTCACCACCGGGCGGTGTTGATAATGAGGCATATCGCCGAGCAGTCATCTTGGACACTAGGCGGTTTGCTGCATTTTTGTTGAATGCTTCATTTTGCTTCAGAGATACGGAGGGGGAACATGTTTCACCCCCAGTATTGAATTGTGTTTGGTCTGAAAGTGTTTGATGATGTATTAACTTCTAATGATGAATTACGGTGGTTTGTTTTGAATTATATCCTATGCAGGAACGGCATCAGCATCACGAAGGGGGAGAAGTATTGGCTGCAAGAGGAAGGAGCCTGAGAGGCCGAGAGGATTTGACTCTCAGAGGTTCCTCTCTAAACATCACTAGGACCACTTCGCAACTGTGCAGGAGAGGAGATTGTTGATGGAAAGGAAGGCTACCTTCATCCCTGACTTAGCTCTTGAATTTGGAGCAGAGATTTTGAGGAGAGATTGGGAGAGGCTGACGACTTACCCTGCACCAGCTAGTACTTAGTTGGTGAAGGAATTATACACCAACGCCTTATCCAGAGGTGGAGTTGCAGTTGAGAGGTATAGGAGTTTTGTGAGGGGGCATGTTATCAAGTATGACCCCGATACCATAAACAGCTTTTTGGGCACGGGGTGGCCAAGGGAGCAGTGCCATTATGCAGCACGATTTGGTTTGCTCGGTGACATAGCCGAGATTGAAAGGGTTATGTGCCTCCTTGGAAGGCATTTTTAGGCCAACTCTAATGGAGCACCGGTCAACATTAGGCGCTTAGACTTGACACCTTTGGCAAGATATTGGATGACCTTCACTCATGCCAACATCCAACCATGCTCATATATCTCCGACATCACAATGCGTCAGATTTTGCTCATCTACTGTATGCTGAGACAGATGGATGTTGTCAACACCCAATTTCGTCTGGGTGATTAAATAATAGGACATAGTTTTTGTTTTTGCCTCATTTTATTTTATTTTCATTTTTTTTTATTTTTTTATTTTTAATTTTTAGTTTATTTTGGTATTTGATTTAGCTTTTTTTATTATTATTAGATTTGATTTTATTTTCTATATTCTTTTTGAAAAAAGAGAAAAAAAAAGAAAAACAAAGGTAAAAAAAAGAAAAGAAGAAAAAGAAAAATGAAAAAAGAAAAGAAAAAATAAAGGAAAAAAGGAAACGTGAAAAGAGAAAGAAGTTTGTTTTGAAGCGTGTGGGGAATTGGGCAGTGCAAGGAAAAACTGTTAGAAGGAGAATCTTGAGGAAAATACGGAAGGAATGGTTTTTGGGAATCATCACAATCCAAAGGTGGACGATCAATTTGGGTACACATCACCACCAAACAGAGAATCACTTTGGCTGATCACCCATATGCTCCTCTTAAGCGAGAACGACCCCAACAAACACACACTTGCTCACGACCTCCTACGCCACAACCGTATTCTCAATCATACATACCACCTCTCGGTTCTGCAAAAGAAAACCGGCAATAATCCTCATCACATTTTTCCTTTCGCTCCCAATTCTTCACCATATAACAGATTCATGGTTCACCTCTAATGGTTGGATGTCCTCCAATGCCATCGATCTTCATGAGAGGCCTACCATTCATCAACCCAACATCATGAGTTCCTCCCTGCAACCATCACATACAACCAAGGACTCCTTCCTCATTTTTTGTTTTCTAACAAAACATAAATCATCATTCACCACACTCTTCCATTACAAGACTCTTCACTCCTCTGATCATCATTCACACACCCGTAACCACCCACACTGCCACCTACACAAACATATTCCTTTCAGTTTCAGAACAAAAATAAGACCACCTAGTGCACCATCCACGCTTACTCTTTGATCTTGGCCACAATTTCTCTCCATTCTTCACACACAGCCCCCTTTTTGGCTAGCCACCACCTCCTCTGTCACAGAACAAAGATCACAGAAACAAAATCAAAGCCAAATAGACAAAACCCCAAAGCCATTTTTTCACTGAGGCAGAAAAGCATTCAAAGAAATTCATGGAATCATAGTGTCGGCGCCGAAAAATGGCAGCTTATTCTCCATGCTGCTTGAGCTTATGTTGACCCACGCGATGGAGCTCTTTCATTCGGAAAATTCTAATGGAGCTCGGCAGCCAAAACCCAAAGACATTGCGTTATTCTAACTTGTGCTCTCTAATCCATTTGCGCCGTTACGCTGGCGACGATTCCGAAACGCTAAGCCTTCAACCCTGGTCAAAGTAAAGCAACAGAGCAAGATGAGCAACAATTTTGGGGTCACGTCTGAGGAAGAAGGTTGTCTCTATTGGTTTTGGCAAGCAGTGGTTGATGTCGTTCACGACGGTGAAGACAGGTCGTAAAACCAGAGGGTCTCTTCATCGGGCGGGAAGGAAGACGGAGGGCTCTAATGTGCCTTTATGACAGTGTGTCTCGCTGTTGATACTGGATTTTTTGCTAGTTGAAAAGGAAGCCTAGGCAGTTCGTGGGGAAGCTGGGCTGAAATCAATCGGAAGGCTCTTCGTAGTAACATCTCATAAGGCAATCGGTTTTGTCGGCGTTGATGAACTCAGTGTGAAGGTGGCAGAGAAGATGGCGTTTGATTTGAAGCTTGAGGGTTTCGGTGCGGTGGAGAAGATCGAGGTAGACTCAAGAGAGGAAGGGTATCGTCGACAAATACTCCGTTTGCAAACCCGATGGTGACCATTTGTGTCAACTAAGGGCACTAACGGAGGCGCTGGCAGAACCTCCAGTAGTGGCTGTCTCAGGGTGGAAGAGACGACGGTGTGCCTCCAGTTAGAAGGAACTCGTGTCGCGTAGGAGAAGAATGGAGCAGTGCCAGCGACTCTAGGCAGCGCAGGCAGCGGACTCGTGACCGCCGGGCTTGCTCAAGCGACGACACGAGGGTTGAGGAGAGAACTCGACGGAGCAATTCGCCTATGACATGGTGGCGTGAGATGGAGAAGACCCATGCTCACGATTGAAAGGAGCTGGTTGTGTTTGGTTTGGTCAAATGAGAGACATCTCTGAGGTTTGGGTGGAAGAAACCTAGTGGATCCTGAACAGCGTTGGGCCCAAAACACAAAATCTCTTCTTTCTTGTACCTCTTGTTCTCTATTCGCACCCCCTCCCATATGGGTTTAACCCCATATTGTTTCTGCAAAGGAAATCGGGGCCTGAGAACTATTTCGAACTGGACCCCCACTTTCAGCCTCGCACCTCTGACAGATTATAAAGTTGGAGAAGAAGGATTTGGGCTCAAACCAAAAGTGCCTCAATTTTGTTCAGCACGTCCGGTTTTTAATCTCTGTACCCTATTCTTATTGGGCTTGGACTGTGATGTTTTTTTTATTTGTCTTTGCTTTTTATTTTCTTTAGCTTTAATATTTGTTTTATTATTGTGTGTTGTTATATCCATTTGATAATAAAAATAAATAAAAATATAAAAATCATAAAAAATAAAAATAATCAAAAATAAATTTTAAAAGGTTAATAGCACATGTGTGACAGTTCGCGTAGGCCTTGTGGTAAAAAACCTTTTCCTCCTTCTTTTATAAAAGTAACCAAAATATGTTTTAAAAGGTTAATAGCACACGTGCGACCGTTCGCGTAGGCCTTGTGCTAAAAAAACTTTTCCTCCTTCTTTTATAAAAGTAACCAAAATATGTTTCAAAAGCTTAATAGCACGCGTGCGACCGTTCGCGTAGGCCTTGTGCTAAAAATATTTTTCCTTCTTTTATAAAAATAACCAAAAATATAAAGGTTAATAGCACACGTTCGACTGTTCGCATAGGCCTTGTGCTAAAAATCTTTTTCCTTCTTTTATAAAAATGACCAAAAATATGTTTTAAAAGGTTAAAGCACATGTGCCACCATTCGCGTAGGCCTTGTGCTAAAAAACCTTTTCCCTTCTTTTATAAAAATATCCAAAATATATTTTAAAAGGTTAATAGTACACGTGCGACCGTTCGCATAGGCCTTGTGCTAAAAGACCTTTTCCTTTCCTTATACAAAAAAAATCTTCAAAAACCAAAATAAATTATAATTTCAAACAACAACCAACCTTTCAGCCAAAACTACGCGATCCTTGATTCTCCAAAAAAAGTGGAGATACGTAGGAGCAAGGTCAGTCCTTGTCAGGTTCACTTTCCAAAAATCCAAATATTTTTCATACAATTTTTCTCAACAATTTCTCAAACAAAATTTTTAAACAATTTCAAAAGAACTATGTAACCCTGATTTCTCATTTTGAATGAGAATACGTAGGAGCAAGGTCAATCCTTGTCGGGCCCAAAAAACTAAAAAAATATTTTTGTTTCTTTATATTGTTGTTCTTGGGATAGTTAAACATTTTGCAAACCACATCTTTATTCGCATATTTAATTAAAGGTACTGCCTTCGGGCAGGCGTTGTAGGGTGCTAACACCTTCCCTACACATAACCGACTCCCGAACTTAATCTTTGGTTTTCGTGGACCGTGACTTTTCTTTGTGGTTTTTTTCCATAGTTTTCCAGAATAATTTATGGTGGCGACTCCAAAACATTTTTCGAACGTATTTCTTTTGTTTTGGATCATCGTCCTGTCGCGATTCCGGTTGCGACAGATGGCGACTCCACTGGGGACATGTGAGAGTCAGGCCATTTAATTAGATTCGCGAATTCGATGTGGATTTTCTTTGTGTTTTTCTTCCCCTTTTCTTTATCTGTGTTTGATATGTGAAATAATTGCTTGTGAATTGTTTTGATTGTTTTATATTGAACCCTAGGGTAGAAAACATGTTTATATCTGCCTGAGAAGTTTTCTGGTTGTTTTGCAGGTGAGGGTTTGGGGGCATTGCATTCTCCCTTCACACACCCCCACATATTATGCATCTATTGAGTGAGGCCCTATACCCGGGTCTGAGTGCAACCTAGAAATAGAGGGGTTGTGTAGCGATGCCACTTGGGCCATACTGCCTGTTTGGCTATCGTGAGAACCCCAGCTAGAGTCTGTTATCTCCATTTGTGTCTTCACACCTAGTTGATTACTCGACTGTTGTGGAGATGCTGTGGAGGGGGCCATAGCTCTAGTGACCTTTGACCCTTAGGCTCAGGGAACCATCCTGGTGAGATTTCATATACTTGACCTTGAATCCAAAGCATTCACAAAGGGAGATGTGTGCAGTCTTATAACCCTCATTGTTGCTTAATAAAATCAAACCCCTCGTTTTTCTTTCTTTCTTTGTTGCTCATGTTTTTATGGTCTTGTTAAATCTGTGGGTTCTAGTCAAGAAATTATAAAGTCGTGATTATGGTAAATATGGAAATTAACATGGGATTTTGAGTCAAGGGGGGCAGTATCGGTCACCTGAGGGATCTGAAAAAAATAACCTTGAAAAATGCATTCAGGAAGGAGCATGGGAATTTGTTGATCCTGTCAGAGGTGGAGGTTTGGACAATAACAATTGTTGTTTTAGCTCAGTACTATGACCGATTTCCAATTGGTGCCTACAATAGAAGATTTTGAGTTGATCTAAGAGGCATTTCTCGAAGGCAAAGCTCCATACTACTACCCTGGGAATATACCTCTATCTTGCAGCTAGTGAAAATCATAAAAGTACACCGTTGAAGTTGGCGAGTGAATCCATACTTGCAACAAGGGGCCTTACTCAAGGATACCTTAAGTGGTTCTTGCATCGATTAACTGAGGAGGAAAATTGGGAAACAATCATGAATGTACTGGCACTCTTATCCTCTATGGTGTCATGCTTTTTCCTAATACTAGGGAGTTGGTTGACTACGCCGACATGAATGCAGTTGCGAAATACAAAGTTCGCTCTAAGAATCCAATCACTATTGGCCCAGCTGAAACTTAGGGGACCCTCGGTCGATGTTGTGAGCCAAGGAGAAGGAATATGTTAGCTATTTACCGATGTTGTATGTATGCTTCATTTTTTGCACGAGTAAGGACGCTTTGAATGCCACATGTCCCCTGGGTGAACTACTGCAACGTAAACCAAAGATGAAAGGGGCAGATGAATGAGCGCAACTTTATGCAAGCTCAGAGGAGGAAATTTTTAAGTCGCGGGTTTTCTTGGCAGCAAATATCATGCATCGCACACCGTTGTGAGAATTACCCTAATGTCCCCTTCATGGGTATCCATTGTTGTGTGTGTGACAAAGAAAAAAGAGAAAAAAGAAACAAAAAAAAGGAAAAAAGCAAAAAAAAAAACAATTTGGGTATCCTATGAGAGGGTCGCCAATACCTGTATTTCTTGCCACATTGCAGATCATATGAAGAATGAATCTTTTCTGAAATGCTTCACCGAGTTAAGAACGCTTGGAGGTAATGTTGTTCGCTTCGAAGAAAGGCCTAAGATCATGAACTGTTAACGAAACTTTCCCTTAGCCAATGGGTCAGATAAGGTTAAGACAGTCAAGTGGCGATTCAAGTTAATTTCTCCCAACCCAAATTGTGAAAAGCAACTTCATAATGCTTAGTGGCGGGTGAAAGCAGCAGTGGCATCAAGCTAAAAAGGAGACATCAAGAATTGATAATTCAAATGAAGGAACATGTTGTTGAACAAGGGTGATTTGAAAGTAAAGTCTCTCATAACTAGCTTCCCTTGCCAATGAAGTCATTGAAGACACCCTTAAGCTATTAGTTGATGCTGAATTTGCAGTGCTGATATTTAACCTGCTTAAGGGGGTTGAAACTTTCTTCAATTGTTGTAAGAGCCGATCGGAGAAATGAAGAATACGATGGCTAAGCCTCGAGTTAGTTGACCAAGATTTTTTGACTCGCATCTTGGGAACTTCTGAATGATGGATCACCTTATTGACTCTGTTTCGTGTTAATTTCCAAATTATATCGGGGCAATCTTTTTATGGCTTTATAATTTCTGACTAGAGCATTTGAACTACATTGTCTTCTCTTTTCTTTTCATTTTTATTTTCTTTTTCTCTTTTGGTTTCATCAAATAAAATTTCAAAAAAAAAAGAAAGAAAAAAAAGCCCAAGATACCCTAAAGGACTCAAACTAATTTCCAAACCTTGGAGAGCCAAGGAGAAGTCCAACAATGGATGAAAGTCGATGCTCAACAATTGAAGGGACATATGAGCCAAGCCCTAGAAGTCCTGAATGCCTTGAAAAACCTTGGGGGTTCGTGCACACCACAACCTCAACATAAAGCTCGAGAGGCCTAAAACTTCCTTCGTATGGCCTCTCCTCAAATTACACTTCACCCTCAAGAGCGTACTTAGGGCAAGTTCACACTCAAAAGGTTGAAGATAACGCAGTTGAAGTGGAAAACAAACTTGGGGCAATCACTTTCATGGTCCATAGGAAAAGGCTTTAATCAAGTATTGTGAGCATCACGATGTCAAGGCAATCCGAATTGAAATCTTCTTTCCATGTTTGTACACCAATGGATGTTGAGGTTGACAGGCGTAAATTTGAAATACTGGAAAAAGGATGAGAGTCATAGAAGGGTGGAGGAATCTCTAAGTTTGAAAATGTTGTAGAGTTATGCTTAGTCCCAGATGTGGTGATATCTCCCAAAGTTTAAATTATATGGAGGGACCGCTTGTCTTATAAGCCACCTCGTGACGTAGGGGAAGAAAATGATTGTTCTTGCATGATGAAAGGTTGCTAATTCATTTCTTCCAAGGTAGATTGGCTAGCATGATACCAAACCGAAAGGGCAGTCATCCTGTACATTCGTGGATCCAGTCTTGGGAGGATCTGGTGAATACTTTCTTGAGGCAGTGCAAGTATAATGTAGATGTGGCGGCTGATAAATTACAACTGTAGAGCATGGCAAGAAAAGGAGTCAAAATCATTCAAAGAATAAGCCTATATGTGGAAAGAGTGTTGGTCAAGGAAAGACTCTTATGAGTGATAACAAGATGGTTGACACATTCCTAAATACTCTGGAATCACCCTTTTATGAGCACGTGATGAGTAGTGTTTCCTCAAACTTTGCAGACCTGAGGATACTTGAAGAAAGAGTTGAAATGGGTATAAGGATTGGAAAGATCCCGCAAAGTCATACCATGACAGCAAATATGAACGAGTCGGGTCTAAGCTTGGGAGGAGAAGAAAGGAAGGAGCTCAATCACCTCCTATTGCTCAAATGTCGTTGACTTACCCTCCATGTGAAACAGTTGCAAGACGAATGAGATACTTGACCCAAACTCAACTTCCCACCAAGCACTTAAGCAGAAAAATGTTTGATCAAGAGGAAAGGCTTGTGAGTTCCAATCCTGTCCTTTTGACTTATGCCATGTTTCTTCCAGGTCTCCTACAAAAAAAAAAGATTGGTCTCTACTTGTTACATGAAGCCTTTAAAGCCTAAATACCTCAAGACTCATGATGCAAAAGGTGGTTACCACGAAGAGGCTATTGATCATTCCATCAAAAGTGTTGGGTGTTCAAGTTCATATGCAATCTTTGACGGATTCAAGATGGTTAAAGTTTGAAGAAAGTCAGTCTAATGTTGGGGCACGACTTGAGAATGTCTATGCAGATGCCATGATGAAATGAAGTGGGCTTTAGGACCACATAAGATAGCATAAGTCATTGTACAAGTGAATTTGATGTTGTGAAGTATCTTGCCAAGAGATCTATGCTCATTGATATCGTGCTTTCATTCGTGACTTGCAATGTGAACATTCGCCATCGTGTTTCTCCAAGTAATGCTGGAAGTCGAGTCCTAAAAGGGTATTGCGTAAAAAAGGAAAAAAAAGTTGAAAAACAAAAATAAGACGAAGGCAATCTTGAGTCACTTGTCTTTCTTGCGAATTGTCAAACTCTTGTTTTTTCGAGAATAGCAAAAGAAAAAAAGAAAAAATGATAAATCAAAAACAAAAGTTGTAGTGTCATACTTTTCCGAGGTCAAGTGTCTAATAAAAAATAACGATTCGACATTTCCTTTCTAGATGTTTGTGCGCATGCTGCTTGAAAACCTCTGCCCTTCACTTTTCCAAAATAAAGAATCTTTCCCATCAAACATTGTCACTGCCCTCAGTAATAAAAACTTTTATATTGGGGCAGATTGACCTGGCCAAAAGATTTCCATCTTGCGCTAGTGGGGTGATCCTTGAATCCATTGAAAAAAAAAAGAATTTTTTTTTTAAAAAAAAAAGAAAGAATAAGTCCTCTAGATTTAAAACCCGAAAAGACAGTCTAGGAAGAAAAAAATGACTCATGTTGAGGTCATCTAATCGTAGAATTAATCTTTTGAAAATAAAGCAATCAGAGTTTAAAATGATGTGTGACCTTCTTGTCTTCTAAAAAGCAAAAATATATCCATTGTCACCCCGTTTGAGCCAAGAATAATTTCTTTTTCAAAATTATCCCCAAGCAAGGGTTATCATCAGGTAAGAGTCAACTCATGATACAAATGAAGAGCACTCAGTAATCACACAAAGAGAATTCATCAAGAAAAAAACAACAAAAAAAAACAAAAAGATCATAAAGTGATGTTGAGCAAAATGAAAACCAAAGTTCAAGGAAAAAGCAAAATGCTCAAAAGATCAAATAGTTGATGCAATGCCTAAATGATAACCCTTGTTTCAAAAAATATAACCAACAAAAATTCATTTGGGCCTTTATATCCTTTTTTTTCAATACCTTTTAGCCCCTAGCCACGTTACAAGCTTAATAAAAGTCCAGACAGATTGGATAATGTTTGCTCAAATTTTCATACATGTAGTGCCCACATGCATGTCCCAACCTTCCAAACACTTCTAAACATCTCTCATTTTTCCCTTGCCTAAATTCAAGCACGTCTACACTGATGTCGAGAAAGAGAAAGTCAAACATATAATCATATCTGACATTAAACCTCAGATGTATGACATTCCTCAGTTTTCACAAAACATTGAAAATAACGACCAGTTTGATGATTGCAAGCAAGATGACTGACTCGAGCAAAAAGAAATGCAAAACAAAACAAATGTTTTCACATGTGCATGACATAAATTACCATTAATTCATAAAAAAGAAAGTCTTTCTGATCGAAACCCTCTTCCTTTATATCAATGGTTATCGAATCCTTATTCAAAAACAAAAAAAGAATAACATTCAGATTTTCAAGGCCTTGTTGTCTTTCCAAAAAAATAAAATTTCTGTCAAAATTACAAAACATTTCACAAAATTACAAATCTCAAGAATTTCGAAATTCATAAGCCCAGTTTCACCTGGCCCATAAGCCCAGTTTCCCCTGGCCCATAAGCCTAGTTCCCACACTGGCCCAGAAAGCCCAGTTCCACCTGGCCCCTAAGCCCAGCTTGCCTGACCTATAAGCCCGGTTTCACCTGGCCCACCAAGCCCAGTTTTCACACTGGCCCCTAAGCCCAGTTTTCACACTGACCCCCTAAGCCCAGCTCGCCTGGCTTATAAGCCCAGTTTCACCTGGCCCACCAAGCCCCGTTTCCACATTGGCCCCTAAGCCCAGTTTTCACACTGGCCCCCTAAGCCCAATTCCACCTGGCCTCTAAGCCCAGTTTCACCTGGCCCACCAAGCCCAGTTTCCACACTGACCCCTAAGCCCAGTTTTCACATTGGCCCCTAAGGCCAGTTTCCACACTGCCCCCCCTAAGCCCAGTTTCACTGGCCCATAAGCTCAGTTTCTACACTGGCCCTCAAGCCTAGTTTCCACACTGGACCCACTAAGCCCAGTTTTGCCTGGCCCACTAAGCTCTGTTTCTACACTGGCCCACCAAAGCCCAATTTCCATATTGGCCCTCTAAGCCTAGTTTCTACGCTGGCTCCCAAACCCAATTTCCATATTGGCCCACAAGCCCAATTTCCATATTGGCCCTTAAGCCTAGTTTCACCTGACCCCTCAAGCCCAGTTTTGTCTGGCACCCTAACCTCAAGTTTTTCGTTTTTTGTTTCGTCCCTCTGCTTGGCAATGGTCGGATTTATTTTTCTGTTCTGTGAGTTTGGCCCTCTGCGACGCAATGGTCAAATCCAGGTTTTAGTTCTCTGTTATCGGCCCTCTGTTTGGCAATGGTCAGATTTATTCTTCTGTTATGTGAGTTTAGCCCTCTGCGAGGCAATGGTGAAATCCAGGTTTTAGTTTTCTGTTATCGGCCCTCTGCTTGGCAATGGTCGGATTTAAATTTCTGTTCTGTGAGTTTGGCCCTCTGCTTCGCAATGGTCAGATTTAAATTTTTGTTCTGTGAGTTTGGCCCTCTGCGAGGCAATAGTCAAATCCAGGTTTTAGTTTTCTGTTATCGGCCCTCTGCTTGGCAATGGTCAGATTTAAATTTATGTTCTGTCACTTTGGCCCTCTGCTAGGCAATGGTCATTTGGTCGTGACTTGTTTCATTTTTGTTCGTTTTCTTTCATGTTTGAAACCCAGACTAAATTAGTGTTTCTATCTTTACTTAACTTTTACTCAAATAATACGAAAATATCACATTTTCATATTATCTAGTAAAAATCTAAGTAAAGAGAGGTAGCTATCAACACCCAATTTCGTCCGGGTGATTAAATAATAGGACATAGTTTTTGTTTTTGCCTCATTTTATTTTATTTTCATATTTTTTTATTGTTTTATTTTTAATTTTTAGTTTATTTTGGTATTTGATTTAGCTTTTTTATTATTATTATTAGATTTGATTTTATTTTCTATATTCTTTTTGAAAAAAGAAGAAAAAAAGAAAAAAGAATAAAAAAGGAAAAAAAGAAGAAAAAGAAAAACGAAAACAGAAAAGAAAAAATAAAGGAGAAAAGGAAACGTGAAAAGAGAAAGAAGTTTGTTTTGAAGCGTGTGGGGAATTGGGCAGTGCAAAGAAAAACTGTTAGAAGGAGAAACTTGAGGAAAATACGGAAGGAATGGTTTTTGGGAATCATCACAATCCAAAGGTGGACGATCAATTTGGGTACACATCACCACCAAACTGAGAATCACTTTGGTTGATCACCCATCTGCTCCTCTCATGCGAGAACGACCCCAACAAACACACACTTGCTCACGACCTCCTACGCCACAACCATATTCTCAATCACACATACCACTTCTCACCTCTGCAAAAGAAAACCGGCAATAATCCCCATCACATTTTTCCTTTCGCTCCCAATTCTTCACCATGTAACAGATTCATGGTTCACCTCTAATGGTTGGATGTCCTACAATGCCATCGATCTTCATGAGAGGCCTACCATTCATCAACCCAACATCACGAGTTCCTCCCTGCAACCATCACATACAACCAAGGACTCCTTCCTCATTTTTCATTTTCTAACAGAACAGAAATCATCATTCACCACACTCTTCCATTACAAGACTCTTCACTCCTCTGATCATCATTCACACACCCGTAACCACCCATACTACCACCTACACAAACATATTCCTTTCAGTTTCAGAACAAAAACAAGACCACCTAGTGCACCATCCACGCTTACTCTTTGATCTTGGCCACAATTTCTCTCCATTCTTCACACACAGCCCCCTTTTTGGCTAGCCACCACCTCCTCTATCACAGAACAAAGATCACAGAAACAAAACCAAAGCCAAACAAACAAAACCCCAAAGTCATTTTTTCACAGAGGCAGAAAAGCATTCAAAGAAATTCATGGAATCATAGCGTCGGCGCCGGAAATTGGTAGCTTATTCTCCATGCTGCTTGAGCTTCTGTTGACCCACGCGATGAAGCTCTTTCATTCCGCAAATTCTAATGGAGCTCAGCAGCCAAAACCCACACACAGCGCGTTATTCTAACCTGTGGTCTCTAATCCATTTACGTCGTTACGCTGGCAGCGATTCCGAAACGCTAAGCCTTCAACCCTGGTCAGAGTAAAGCAACAGAGCAAGAGGAGCAGCAGTTTTGGGGTCACGTCTGAGGAAGAAGGCTGCCTCTGGTGGTTTTGGCAAGCAGCGGTTGGTGTCGTTCACGATGGTGAAGACACGTCGTGAAACCAGAGGGTCTCTTCATCGCGCGGGAAGGAAGACGGAGGGCTCTAATGTGCCTTTATGATTGTGTGTCTCGCTATTGATACTGGATTTTTTGCTAGTTGAAAAGGAAGCCTAGGCAGTTCGCGGGGAAGCTGGGTTGGAATCAATCGGAAGGGTCTTTATAGTAACATCTTAGAAGGCAATCGGTTTTGTCGGCATTGATGAACTCAGTTTGAAGGTGGAGGAGAAGACGACGTTTGATTTGAAGCTTGAGGTTTTCGGTGCGGTGGAGAAGATCGAGGTAGACTCAAGAGAGGAAGGGTATCGCCAACACATACTCCGTTTGCAAATCCGATGGTGACCATTTGTGTCAACTAAGGGTAGTAACGGAGGTGCTAGCAAAACCTCCAGTAGTGGCTATCTCAGGGTGGAAGGCACGACGGTGTGCCTCTAGTTAGAAGGAAGTCGTGCCGTGTAGGAGAAGAATGAAGCAGTGCCAGCGGCTCTAGGCAGCGCAAGCAGCGGACTCGTGACCGTCGTGCTTGCTCAGGCGGCGACGCAAGGGTTGAGGAGAGAACTCGACGGAGGAGTTTGCCTATGACATGGTGGCGTGAGATGGAGAAGACCCATGCTCACGATTGAGAGGAGCTGGTGCCTTTGTGTTTGGTTTGGTCAAATGACAGACATCTCTGAGGTTTGGGTTGAAGAAACCTAGTGGATCCTGAACAGCGTTGGGACCAAAACACAAAATCTCTTCTTTCTTGCACCTCTTGTTCTCCATTCGCACCCCCTCCCATATGGGTTTAAGCCCATATTGTTTCTGCAAAGGAAATTGGGGCCTGAGAACTATTTTGAGCTGCACCCCCACTTTCGTACCCTATTCTTTTTGGGCTTGGACTGTGATGTTTTTTTTTTATTAGTCTTTGCTTTTTATTTTCTTTAGCTTTAGTATTTGTTTTATTATTATGTGTTGTTATATCCATTTGATAATAAAAATATAAAAATCATAAAAAATAAAAATAATCAAAAATAAATTTTAAAAGGTTAATAGCACATATGCGACTGTTCGCGTAGGCCTTGTGCTAAAAAACCTTTTCCTCCTTCTTTTATAAAAGTAACCAAAATACGTTTTAAAAGGTTAATAGCACACGTGCGACCGTTCGCGTAGGCCTTGTGCTAAAAAACATTTTCCTCCTTCTTTTATAAAATTAACCAAAATATGTTTTAAAAGGTTAATAGCACACGTGCGACCGTGCGCGTAGGCTTTGTGCTAAAAATTATTTTTCCTTTTATAAAAATAACCAAAAATATGTTTTAAAAGGTTAATAGCACATGTGTGATCGTTCGCGTAGGCCTTGTGCTAAAAATCTTTTTCCTTCTTTTATCATAATGACCAAAAATATGTTTTAAAAGGTTAAAGCACACGTGCGACCGTTCGCGTAGGCCTTGTGCTAAAGAACCTTTTCCCTTCTTTTATAAAAATAACCAAAATATATTTTAAAAGGTTAATAGTACACGTGCGACTGTTCGCGTAGGCCTTGTGCTAAAAATCCTTTTCCTTTCCTTATACAAAAAAAATTTCAAAAACCAAAAACAATTATAATTTCAAACAACAATCAACCTTTTTCAGCCAGAACTACATGATCATTGATTCTCCACCAAAAGTGGAGATACGTAGGAGCAAGGTCAGTCCTTGTCAGGTTCACTTTCCAAAAATCCAAATATTTTTCAAACAATTTTTTCTCAACAATTTCTCAAACAAAATTTCAAACAGTTTCAAAAGAACTACGTAACCCTCATTTCTCATTTTGAATGAGAATACGTAGGAGCAAGGTCAATCCTTGTCGGCCCCAAAAAACTAAAAAAATATTTTTGTTTGTTTATATTGTTGTTCTTGGGATAGTTAAACATTTTGCAAACCACATCTTTATTGGTGTATTTAATTAAAGGTACTGCCTTCGGGCAGGCGTTGTAGGGTGCTAACACCTTCCCTACACGTAATCGACTCCCGAACTCAATCTTTGGTTTTCGTGGACCGTGTCTTTTCTTTATGGTTTTTTTTCCATAGTTTTCCAGAATAAACTATGGTGGCGACTCCAAAACATTTTTCGAACGCTTTTCTTTTTGGATCGTCGTCCCGTCGCGATTCCGGTTGCGACAGATGTAAACGTCGGAAAGATCATTGCGGATGAGATACATAGTTGTGCCACCACCGTGAGTAGCAGGACACCATTGGGGCATCCATCTCTGATCACCTTTCTTTGTCGGCAGGCTGGGGCGGATACTGTAGTTCCCCCATATGAAAGACCCAGGAATGCTATTGATGCATCTTACTTTCATCAATACTGCACTGAGGCAGGGGCTGTAGGAGCAGCACCCAGCAGACGTCTTAGGAGAGCTGCAGCACAGCAGGAGCAGGTGCCTAACGATGCACCAGCACAGCATGCCGAGCCATTCCAGATGAGGGACATGTACATGTCCATGATGGAGGCTAGGATTGAGGCCCTTCGCAGAGTGAAGATAGCTACTGATGAAATGATAATTGGATCTTATGATCGGCCACCGGTGCATAGGTGGACTATGGATGAGTTCCATAATGTTATGGCTTAGCCTCAGGAGCAGGCACAGGGCAGCAGGTCGGGAGTAGTTGGAGCATCAAACATGGATGAGGATGAAGATGAAGAAGATTTTGAGGATGCTGATGATGGGAGCCAGGAGGACTTAGATGGCAGAATGGGATGATTGAGGGCATCTACTGATGGATTCCCATATTGTAGACAGGGTTTTATTTTTTTTCTCTTTCAATTTTGCATTTTGAATTCTTAGAATAAGTTGAATTTTTTTTTTTATTTTCAGTGTGTATGATTGGCTTGACTACTTTTCGAAAAGTGTTTGACTGAATAATTTGTATGATGAGCCTGTTTGATGATGATTTGATGTGGATGATAATTGAGTTGTGTTGCATGTTGATATCAAGTGAAACATATGTGTGATGAATTATGATTGTGGTTATGATGCTAAGCACGATGTATGAATGAATATTGTGTGAGAAAGCATGTTGTGTGAGGTATTGAGCTCCATAGTTTTCATTGTTGCATGAACTGTTCACAGGAAAACATGAGTGATATTGCCTGAATCTTGATTATTGATTGAATTGCATGTGAATGTCATATGATCAAGGCCATTTTTGAAAAACCCTTCTCTAGCCAAATTTTCACCCACAATGTTTAAAATTATACCCTTTTCGAACCTTAGCTTTAAACAGGATGTGAACCCTTGTCTTGAAATTCTTTACCTTGAGTTGGGTTGAGCTTAACTGTATGTGTTGAAAAGGTTCAAGTTTGGGGTTGCATGGGGAAATTGAAAAACAGTTGAAAAGCATTGAGCTCAATTATTGAAAAAGAAAAATGCATGAGAAAAAGAAAAGAAAAGAAGAAAAGCATGAAGATGAGCTCAATGCAAAAGAAAAGGGAAGAAGTTGGGAAATAAGTGAGATTGGTGAGGAAGAGAGTTGTGCTTAAATGTTGAATACTATGGTAGCTCTCTTAACTCAAGGATTTTGCTTTCCAGAAAAACCAATTTTTTGTTAGCCCAACCTCATTACAAGCCTTGGAAAAGTCCTTTTGATGGCATTTGCATGTGAGGATTTTGATTGTTTGAGATGAATGGCAATTTTTTTTCATGTGACTTGTGAATGATAGAGAGTTGGAGTGTCACCCTAAACACTTGAGTGATTGAGTGAAACACTTGCTTTGTGAGAATTGCTAAATTTCATGATTGCATTTTTGCTTAATGGATTGGTCATTCATAATGTGTAACATCTATTGAGAAATCTGTGAACTGAACTGATTTGAAAGCATGCATGCATCCTGATTTGACTTCACTGAAGGTTTGAAATTGAGTAGCTCTTATCATGTACTTTACGAGTGTTGAACCATTGGAAGAAATAGTAGAAAGTCAAGCTTTATTTTGTGTGCTGTTTTGTTTTGTTTGCTTGAGGACAAGCAAAGTTCTAAGTTTGGGGTTGTGATAACGGTTGAAAAACCGTTATTTTCATGTCATTTTAGACTAAATTACTCCCTTTACTGCTTAGAACGAGCTTAGAATCAAGCCAAACACATAAAATGAGTCAGTAGAGAGTCAAAAGCTGTTTTTAGCGCTATTATGCTTGTTTTGCATTGTTTTGCAGCATTTTGAGAAAGGTGAAGAATGAAGTTGAAGGTAAAGGTCTTAAACTCAAGACAAAGGAAGAAAAATGAAGAAAAGAAGAGTCTAGGAACCGCCCAGCGGTAAATTTCACCGCTGGGTGACCAAATCCGAGGAGAAGGCACTGTCTGACAGCCAGGCGTTGACGCTGGGCGGATTGCGATTAGAGGCAAACCGTCGGGCGGTAGACCCATGTCGCCGGGCGGTGGCGCGATTTAGGGGAAACCGCCGAGCGGCATAAGTGTGACGTCGGGCGATTGTCTGCTGGGCTTGAGCCTATTTTCTTTGACGCTCCTCAGCTATAAATAGCCCTATTGCGATTTCACTCTCATTCTTTTGACAGAAGAAGGCGGCCAGACCTACTTTTCACTCTCTAGAGAAGATCTCTTGGATGCTTAGGCTCCTTTTAATCCTATCTAGGGTGTGCTATTTCATTCTTCCATTATTTTTCATCTAGTTTCACCGTGACAATGGTGAACTAAACCCTTTTGCTGAAACTCTCTTTATGTGAAACTTTTTTTTATTGAAACTCTCTTTTATTGAAACTTTTTTTATCGAAACCCTTTTTTATTGAAACCCTTTTGGGGGAAACAATGTAACTTTCTGCTCTTTTATTGAAACTTTTTTTTATTTATATGATTGTCACATGCTTTGATTATCAATTGTTGGGTTCTCATCTGTGCTTAAAGCTTTTATCGTTTAACTCATTCGATAACTGTTGTTTGTCTTTATTGATACGGGGACGTACAATACTGTCATGAACTGGTGACAAATTCCTTGATTAAGCAATACCACCTAGGTATAGGGGGATAGGACGATCAATTGTTTTTGCTTTTGTTTAGTAAGGCGTTGCTAGTTACTAGGGGAGGCTAAGGATAGCAAGCCAGTAATTAGTAATAGGCTCTTTTCGCCGAGGGATCGGGTTAAGGGTAGGCCAAGAAAGTTTGCATAACAATATGATAATAAAGCAATTTAAACAAGAGGAGTAGATAAGAAAGAGCGGATAAGATGAATTTGTAAACCCCCAACAACTCCACTCATCCATAGTCTTTTTCTCGTCAACTGAATCAAACGCATTGCATGTTTATTTTGTGTTTTTGCATTCCCACCAATTAATTTTCTTTATAAGTCTTACGATTTCAATTCGCACGAACGATAAGGCCTTTCGAGTCTCTTGAGAAGAACGATATTGGGTTTTACCAATTATATTACTTGGAAAGATCTGGTACACTTGCCAGTGGGCAACAATTATGTAGGAGCATATGTAAATATAGAGACTTCAGGAGTTGTGTAGATATCCAAGAGAGGGGAAACTATCAATGAAAATTATTATAAGTTTATTTAGTTTTATAATTTCTTTGAAACAGATTATTGGGTTTATATAGTTGATAATTTATAATTTACATTACATTTCGATTATGGACTTGTTATTTTAAATTGTGATAAATTGATTTTAAATATTTCACTTGTATTGCGAAAATTTTAAGTCTTTGGTGCATTTTAGTGACTCCTAAAATTGGGATATTACATCATTCCTAGTGGAATGTTTGTTAAGAAGTTTTAAACCACTCATCCCTACTACCATCCATTTTGAAAGCAACAAACTCATATTACATTGTTGATCTTGCAATAATTGTTTTTTCAGGCTTATCTCCATGTAATTGCATCATCCCCAAGTGTGAATACATAACCACTAGTGAATTTTGTCTCATTTGAATCATAGATTCAGTTAGCATCATTGTACCATTCTAGTGCAGTGGGAAATACACTATATTTAATAAAATAATCCATTGAACATCTTAAGTAATTCATAAGCCTTACAAGTGCATCCTAATGTTCTTGATTTAGACATTGAGTGTACCTACTTAGTCTACCTACTGTGAAGCAATATCAGGTCTAGAAAATCTCGTCAAATGTAGTAAGCTCCCAACTATCTGAGTATATTGAGGTCGAGAGACATATTTTCCTATTTTTTTCATTAAATTAGAACTCATTAGTTTAAAGTAATAACACCCAAACTTCTTAAGAAGTTTCTTGACGTATTGTTCTTGGCATAGTAATATACTTTCTCCCTTCCTTTTGATTCAAACACCTAAAATCACATCGGTTTCACCCATGTCTTGAATTTCAAAATTCAATCCTAGAAATAATTTGTTCTAGTGACAAATTCCTTGCATATACCAAAGATTAACATGTCATCCACATACAAACATATAATGTCACAGTCATCATTTTCAGATTTAGAGTATACACATTTATTAACATCATTAGGTGGAAAACCATCACAAAACAACTCATTATCAGTTTTTCATGCCATTGTTGTGGTGCTTGTTTCAACCCATACAAAGATTTTAAAAGTTTGCATACTTTATTCCCTTGACCAGGTACAACACACCATTCAAATTGAGTCATATAGATTTCCTCCTCCAAATCACCATTTAATAAGGTAGTTTTAACACCCAAACTTCTTATGAATTTTCTCAACGTATTGTTCTTGGCATAATAATATACTACCTCCTTTCCTTATGATTCTACAACCTAAAATCACATCGGTTTCACCCTTGTCTTTAATTTTAAATTCAATCCTAGAAACAATTTAGTTCTAACGACAAATTCCTTGCATGTACCAAAGATTAACATGTCACCAACATACAAACATATAATGACATAATCACCATTTTCAGATTTAGAGTACACATATTTATCAATATCATTAGGTGGAAAACCATCATAAAGCAACACCTTATCAAGTTTTTCATGCCATTGTTTTGGTGCTTGTTTCAACCCATACAAAGATTTTAAAAGTTTGCATACTTTATTCTCTTGACCAGGTACGACACAACATTCGAATTGAGTCATATAGATTTCAAAATCCTCCAAATCACCATTCAAAAAGGTAGTTTTAACACCCAAACTTCTTACAAAGTTTCTCAACGTATTGTTCTTGGCATAGTAATATATTACCTCCCTTCCTTATGATTCTAACACCTAAAATCACATTGGCTTCACACATGACTTTAATTTCAAAATTCAATCCTCGAAACAATTTAGTTCTAGCGACAACTTCCTTGCATGTACCAAAGATTAACATGTCATCCAAATACAAACATATAATGACACAATCACCATTTTCAGATTTAGAGTACACATATTTATCAACATCATTAGGTGGAAAACCATCACAAAGCAACACATTATCAAGTTTTCCATGCCATTGATTTGGTGCTTGTTTCAACCCATACAAAGATTTTAAAAGTTTGCATGCTTTATTTTCTTGACCAAGTACAACACACCATTCAAGTTGAGTCATATATATTTCCTCCTCCAAATCACCATTCAAAAAGGAAGTTTTAACACCCATTTGGTGTATCATTAGCTTATGGATAACTGCTAGAACTAACATCACTCGAAGTAATCAATTTTGGATTTTTGAGTAAAACCTTTTGCCAAGGTATCAAAGTAATCAAAATAGTCACCATATATATCTGATCTAAACCTTTAACAAACTATCTCTTATTGGTATCTTCAATAATTATGTGTGTAATGATTTAGGAAGTGACATCTTCTTGTGTTTGTGGAAATTTGTTAACTAGAAGTTTTGAAACAAATTCATCATGTAGAAGTATGTTCTCTACTTTAATATCTTGAAGCAGCTTGTGGTACTCGTTGATTTGAGACTTTATGAGATTATCTTCAATCATCTCCCAACAATAGTAGTTCCTTATGATGAATCTTCATCTGACAACATCTTCAGTAATGTATTTGAGAATCAAAAAATCCCATATGTCTTTTTGCTTCCTTATAGGAATAGTACACGTCGAACAAGTCATTAGAAAGTGCACTAAGTAAAGTATTTAGGCATACCTTGTTCATATGAATCCAATCTTCAACTTGTTTTGAATTTCAAGGGATACTGGAGTCATGTTTTGGAGATGAAAGAGAAGTATCAACTCCATTGAAGTCTAAAAGGGTAGACACACGTTCTTGTTGGTGTCAGAAGTTCTATCCAGAAAAAACCTTGATTTTTGTAACATCTGGGAATGGTTTGACGAAGATCGCCTTAGTTTCAAAAATAACGTTTTGATTCTCCAGAATTAGTTTATTGATTTCAGCCATAAGTCCTTTAGATCGTTGTAGAATGGTTACAAAGGCATGAACAAAAATTTCTTGAGGCATGTAGATCCACTGTCCTTAAGGACTTATTTACGGTGAGTTACGCAAGTCCCCCAAAATACTCAAAAAATCGAGCATATCAAAACTAGCAAGTAATTTATTTTAAGAGTAAACAAAAACCAAAGATATTATAAGAATAATAAAGAAGAGAGAGAACAAAAGAGACGAGAGAGGAAGAGCTCTAAAACATATTATGTGAGAGAGATAGAGCTCATGAAGGTGATACATGTCTTTGGAATGATCATCGAACCTTTATTTATAGAGTTTGAAAAACATATGTGATTGACCCAAAGTCCATAATGTACGAAATAATCCCACACCTTGTGGCTGACGAGACCGGTTCAATAGACTACGAGGTGTGATGATGTCCTGCGACTTGTGAGACAAGTAAAGCAAGTTCTACACGTTCCTTGCAGTTGCAGCTTAACTAGATCAAGTGAAGATCTTCTAACATCAAGCTATTATAATGGGTTCGGTCAGACAAACTCGACCAAGAAGCTCAGCCATAGATGGTCGGCCATGGTAGCTCGGTCACATGAACCTAGCCATAAGAGCTTAACCACAAGAACTCCATCATAAGAGTTGGGCCACAAGAAAGGAGACAAGAGTTTTCCAACATATAAAACAAGTTTTATAATAGTTTTAATTTTCGTAATTTGTCTCACGAACTATCGCTTTATACAATGTAATAAATGGTGGTTGTCACATTAGTTTGCTTGAAAAATGCTATATTATAATTTATGGGACATGAATTTTAATAATTTTTAAACTGTTATGTATGTAAATTGTGACCGTTAAAACCATCACATTATACAAAATTAATTATCAATAATTTTAATTTTTTCTCTGTAAACCATACTTAAAAGTTGTGTAAAATATTAATGTGCCTCTAATATTATCAGCAAGCTTTCACCACCGTGTGACTTGTTGTGCCCACTAGTTTACGTGACAAATTATGGTGGTTTAAACGTGAAAGAGTACAGGGTGATCTATCTCATAAAGATAACAGGTAAAAAGGTGAGCTTATAATATCAATAATAAACAAATAAAGCAAAGTTTGCCAGTTACCATCATATTTTGGGGTAATGGGAATGGCCAAGTTGCTAACTTTTTTGTTTAGGGTCGGTGCATGTCCCCATCAATCTCCATTACTTTAACCAGAACTTACACACTAAGAAACTAATTTTAATTTGATGAAATCCCTTTGTTCTTTGCTTCTGATACATATTCCATTGCTGCATAAGCCACATCAAGCTGCTGAAAATGGCTTTAGTGCTTTTCCAAAAAGTAAAGTTGTTTGCACGGCTTTCTTTTCCTTTGTTGGGTTTGGAATTTGGACCTCGTCTCATTGGGTGGCTGCTATTCTTTTTTTAGTCGCACCATGCTTTCTTACATTTTTATCCATTGCATGGTGCTTCCCCACTCCTTGTCACAACCTCATCAACTTTTGCATGATCGAACTTTGATTGCCTAAAGTATGCCTCTTTATAAGCTTATTTGTGGATCTAAAACAAAGTGTGGAAGAGTCCGGTTCAACTTTTTCATTAACATTCAAAAAATACAATATGTAGTTTGATGGTATGGAAAGAAGAATAAAAGAAACTATGAATTTAATTCTTTCTATTAACAAAATATTAATAATTAACATTTATTAATAAAAAGTATTTTAATTAATTGAGTAATGAATATTTTCACACTATATAATACAAAATATTACACTAACTTGACATTTGAAAATAATAATATTTTAATTATATTTATACTATTTTTTAATTTAAATATAATACATATTATTATATTATTAAAAATAAGTGTAAAATGAATGTAGTTTTAAGAAGAGTGTCAAATAAATTTTTTTTTCCTAATTAATTATTGCTCTATAGTCTCTTGACTTGCCATATGTTCTGAGAGGGAAACTTAAGACATGTGCTCCTGACTTTTGTACTTTCTTAGCCTACTTTACTAATTTGCATGCATTATAAAAGGGCATGATGAAGAGACTAAAAGTGAAAGTTAGGTTGATCTAAATCCTTTATAACTTTCTTACTTATAGTCTAATTTTATCCGTTGATTGCTCGGTTTGGATTAAAATTCGTCTTTTTGTTTTTCTAACTTATATTTAATAACATAATAACAATAAGTCAGATATGATAGGTTTTTAATTCATATTTCTATTATGTGTTCAGATAAAACAAAATCAAAATATTCAGCAACTCAAGTTTTTATCAAATAACACTCAATGAAATATCATTTATAGAGAATAACATCTAAAGAAAAAAAAAATCAAAAAAATTATCTAATAGACGATACATGTAACAAACAACATTTTATAGATAGTGTCTGAATATTTAAAAGGTCAACGTGTTATAAAAGCGAATTATAAAATGAAGTATTTCTCAAAAGCTAAAATTATGTTTTACTCAAATAATGTTTAAACAAACAAACATTTTACAATTGTATCATTTAACAAAAGCTTCTAAACATTAAGAAAAATAGTTACACGTCTAATTAATAGAATGTTTAAGAAAAAAACAAGAATAAAAGATAGACAATTTATAAAGAGAAATACCACTCAGATTAGCGCTAAATGCTAGAAAAATTCTATCAAGAGTATTCAAACATCTTTGAACTAAAACAACATATACATGATTAAAAGTTATAGCCTTTGAAGAAGCATCTAATGTCTATATCCTCTTATGAATATACATGTACATTATATCAAATGATGCAATAATTAAATGACATTGACATATGCAAGAATGCTCTAAACACTTAATGTACTTTATAATCGTCAATGGACAAAATATTTAATATTACACGAAAAAGTGCTTTTGTGCTTGCATGCTTTGTTCTCTTTATTTTTGCGGGAAATGATAGCACCAAGATTTATCCAAAAGCTTTAAACAAAGAAACATTGAAAAATAAGAAAGTCTCTTTAAAAGCCTCTAGCCAAAAACGACCATACAAGATACTTACGTGAAAGAGCACTATTTGTTAGGAAACATGTTGACTTCTTTTTACACCAAGAGGGGGTTGAATTGGTGTTAGTTCAAAAACAAAATCTTTTCACAATCTTGGTTTGAAAAATTCAAAGCTTTTGATGTTTCCTTGAAATGCAAGTAAGGAAAATTTAATGCAGTGGAAAGACGTAGTTGACTGCTAAACAAGTAAAGTTGACTGAAAATAAAGAGTGCAGGGATAGAGAAAATCAAACACTGGTTTTTATACTGGTTCGGCCAACAATGCTTACATCCAGTGTCCTTCCAATCTTGGAAGCAAATGCACTATAATGGTTGCAGTTTTTACAACAAGGAATTTATAGAAGCACCACGCAGATGTTGATCAAACAATATGCGCGAAAGACTCCTCCCTTTGAATCTCTCTCAAGAAAGATCACCACCGTCTTCTTGGAGAATTCTTGGAGCTCCTAAGACAAAGAATTCAATCTAAAACAGGACAATGAAAATGTTAGATCACAAAAGTCTTACAAAACAATTCGTGTTCTGACTATCTATAGTTTTTTGTTGTTTCAGATCACATCTCAGTCGAATAACCTACTAATACAGTCGATTGTATCAAGACAGTTATAACAGAAAGTCAACATAAGGCTCCTCAGTCAACCAAATTAACACCCATTTAAGACAGTTGACCAAGTCAGACAGTCGACCAAGTCAGACGTCTTAACTAACTTTTGAAAAATATAGTCGTTGGAGCGTGTAGACTTAACAGAATTCCAAATACAACAGTAATACAGTCGAATGTGTTATTCACACTGTCGACTGACTCATGTGAAAACACTTTGAAATTCTTTTCAACTCAAAATCTCACACAGCACAGTTTCACAAAGTCTGTGCAAAGGTTTTAGCATAGTCGAATTCATTATGAGTGTATTCGCCTCAACTAGAACTTTGTCACAACAAATATAAGTTCATAAAGGTGTTTGTGATCTTTTTCTTTTCTGTGCAATAATAAAAAAACATTTTATTTCACATTTCAAAACAAGCATGTTCCACAATAATATCACATAATCAAGCATAGGAACATACATTGCAATTCATCAAAACATGTTCAGCAAATAAGTCACACAATAAAGCACACGAACATGTAATAATTGGAACATATGTATTGTTATTAAGCAATGTGTTGTCATCATAAAAAACAAGTTTGATATAGAATTTTATGTTGTCAACAATCTCAACACTATTGCCACACAACGTAGACCTGAACCTAATCAAGCTACCCGAAAAAGGCTATGAAGCCTATCTTGAAATCTAATCGTTGTACAACAGTCATCTCTTAAGATAACTTATATAAAGAAGATCGACTAAAGAGAAGTAAAAAGTTGGAAGTAGAAATGAGAGAGAAAAAGAGAGCGAGGGAGTATGCTCAAGAAAGATCATCAAATATCAGCTCTACTCTACCTCAATGCTTATATTGTCTGATGTTTTTCAACCCAAGAGAAATGATGAAGCCAGGATTAAGCAAAAGAAAATATGAAGACAAGCCTATCATCACATTCAATCTTCTACTCCGAGTCTACAATGTTTAATGCTTCCATAATGGAAGAAAAGAGAGGAAGAAAAGAGAACTAGTAAAAAAGATGGATATTAACTTGCGTATTTCGCATAAGTTTCGTTGCAACCGAAGTATAAAATGGCGCAGTGGCATTTTTGTAATTATCACAAAGATATATGCCTCGGTTAAAAAAGAATTGAAGCCTAATGGGGTTTATGGCTTTGGTTCTATAAACAACAAAGGTCAAATCCCTCTGAAATTTGACTTTTAGTTAACTCATTTTTTAATAAGGTTTATGGCCTCGGTTCTCTAAACAACCGAGGCCATAGAGTCTTTATTCTTCGATTATGATGTTAATCGAGGCATAAAATAACTCGATATTTTTTTTTATTTTCTTGGGAGACTTTAGGCATCGGTTCTTAATAGAACCGAGGCAATAAACTCCTTATGCTTTGGTTGTGACGCGAACCAAGGCATAAAATAACTGAAAATATTATTTTTGTAATTTTTTTGGGAGACTTTAGGCATCAATTCTTAATATATTTGAGGCAATAAATCCCTTATAGCTCTGGTTAATAAAATAATCAAGGTAATAACATCCGTTTCTAGGATTAAATTTCCCGAAGTAACATAGCATTAAGCATATTTCTTTCATTTTTCTTTCATTTTACACTGATGAAGTACTTTAGGTATGATTTTCTTTCGTTTTCATCGATTGGTTTTGTCCACATGTACTCTTTTGTGACGTTCGTTTCCTTTTAGCACCGCACCCACCTTCAAGGTGAGTTTCATTTCGTTTTAGCTTTTTGATGAACTTTTGTTTCGTTTGGTTGTTTTTTCTTCGTACACCATATGCATCAAAACATAAGTTTAGGTGAAATTGAGAGTATGGTAGAACGAACTCGAAATGTCTTAAAATTTTGTTGGAATGACTAGAAAAATCATGAAAACCCCTCACAAAAATAGAAAAATAGAAAACGGAATTTTCTGGAAAATCTAGAAGGACTAATCATTATTATATGTAGGCACGTCTGTTTCTGTAATATGTTACTTTTGTGATATGGAATGTTAAAGAAACATAATTGTTTTTTTTTTAAAAAAATGGACTTTAGACAACGATTGTACTAAAAATCGAGGTAGAAAAGGGTTTATTGCCTTGGTTCTGGATTTAACAAAGGTAAAAAAGGGTCTGTTGCCTCGGTTCTGTATCCAATGAAGGCAAAAAAGAGTCTATTGCCCTATTCTGGATCCAACTGAGGCAAAAGACCCAACTTTTTTTTTGGTTTACTACTTTGGGTTTTTTGAATCGGGACAAAATCATAACTTTTTTAACTTTATTTTTTGAATCGAGGCCAAAAGTCCTGCCTTTTTACCTGGCCTGAATGTACCTCAGTTCTGGAACTACTGCCATAACTCCAAAACAACCGTTGTCGTACCCTTCGTCGCTGAAAAAGGAGAAAATAGAAGAAAAGAACAAAGAGATGTTGTTGAATATCTACTATGAAGTTTATCACCGAGCTTACAATGCCTAATGCTCATTCAAAAGATGAGAAGAGAAGAAAAGAGAGAAAAAGCCTCATTAACTTATATAATTTAATGCTCTTCAACTTAAGAGAAGAAACCTCATGAAATTCACATATTGTTTTATATTGTATTAATTCTCTCCATGAGAGTTTATTTAATATGTATTTGTAATCAAAGACTAATTGTGTTTGAACTAAAACACTCATATTATTCTTGTACTCGTCAGGTTAGATTAAGGAAACAAGAGTAGCTGACAATACTTCGATACCAAGAGTGGTCATAATACTCAACAACTAGGAGTGGGTAAACTCGAACTAGTCAAGATTAAGTAAGGAACTAGGAGTAGTTTATAATACTCAGACTAGTTATGTTGACTAGGTGGATCAAGAGTGGTGCTAATACTCGTTGTAAACCTAGAGAGGTTAAACTCGTTGTAATCTTGTTAAACACTAGTGGAATCTCTTAAGAGTTCTTAAGAGAGAATTAGATGTAGTTTAGGATGAATGAACTAGTATAAAATGAATGTTTTATTGCTTCCCTCCTTCAAACATTTTCATAAAGATTTTTGGAAGCATCATCCTTTGAACATATCTTTTGTTTATTAATCGTTTGAAAACTTATTAAATGTCATTTGCAAAAAGTTTTAGAAACACTATTCACCCACCATGCTCTAGTGTTTCCCTATGTATTTTCATTTTGAAAACTTTGGGAAGTACTATTCAAACACCGATATTCTGAAATTGCATTCATTTCCATCCATTCCCACATGAGTATTTGGTAACAATGTTTTTTAAGTGATAAAATTAAAATTATTTATCCCTAAAAACTTCAATATTATTAGAAAAATAATTAAAAAATTAGAATAGATAAAATTAATTCAAAAGTTGTTTCTTAATGTTGGAAACCCCACACTGTCTAGAGATAAGGCCAATTTGGAGTATATAAGTGGGTGCAAATCTCTTCTTAGAAACCAATTTTGTGGGGTTGAGTTAGGATTAAAGTCCACTTCTTAACATGGTATCAAAGCCCCGTTATAACCTATCCAAGTGATTTTTGTTGTTTGTTGGACATATTGTTCCATTTGCTATAAGGTCGCTATCAAACCACCCATTAATGTCTAGTCCAATGCATGGGATGTAGATATCTTGGCATGAGGGGGTGTGTTGGAAGCCCCACATCGACTAGAAATAAGGTCAATTTGGAGTATATAAGTGGATTCAAATCTCACCTTACAAGCCAGTTTTGTGGGGTTGAGTTAGATTTAAATTTCAATTATTAACACCTAACACAAAATTGATTTATAATAAATTAATTTTTATAAATTATATAAAAAAGGATTAAACAAATAAAATAACAAAAAAAATGAAAAATTTAAAATGTGATATTGAAAATTTTAAGGAGTTTAAAACAAAGGGAAGTGGAAATGAAGTTGAAAACTTTTCAAGAGTAAAGCATGGAATTATGAAAGATGGTTTATTGATAAATTGAGAAAAGTTCAAAGATTAGAAAACCCCCTTTATCATCTTAGTTTCAATTGTTATTGAAGGAGTGGTAGGTGCCTTTAGTAGGACTTCCACTTCTTCTCTTCTTTTTGTCTCTTTTCTTTCTTATTCCTTTTTATTATCTTTTTTCTTCATGATTTTTTCTTATTTCTTTCACCTATATCTCTCTTCTTTCTTCCTTCTCTTCCTCCCTTTGTTCTTTCTTTCTTATCTTGGCGTCCTCTCTTCTCTCTTAATCTTCTGTAACATCCTCTCATCTTTTTGTCTTAAAATTCTAAGTTCATTCTCTAAGATGGAAACATGAGCCTTTCTTTCAATCTTTTCTTTTTCTTTTAATATAGACTTATGTTTCCTTCATCTTTTTAGTGCTTTTAGTTCTTAAGCCAAATGGTTTAAACTTGGTAGGACCTCTTCACTAGAATCACTACCTATTTGGTAAGAAGGATTTATATACATGTTTATGTTTTATGATATGATAATGCACAAACAAACTTATTATTTCAAAATTAATTCCTGAGGAGACTTAAGGATACAAAAGAAGCTCAAGTTTACTTCTAGGAAAGAGAGGTGGATCCTAAAGGATTACTTAATAACCAAGTTTTTCCTTGCTAAAGTCTACCTCAAGCCCTCTTGCACCAAACTTCTCAAAGGGATTTAAGTTTGAAAAGAAACTAGACACACACTAAATTATAATAAAGAAAGAAAGTAAACTAATTTATGCGGCCTAATAGTAAGGTTAGAAGGCCCTTAGCACCTTCAAAACTCTCACCAACTAAAAATAGTTCACTATAGACTCAAAGGTTCTAATGAGGATATGAGATTGAACACCAAAGGTTCCCCGAACACACCTAATTAGGCCAAGTTACAAGAAAAAAATTAAATAAAGGTTACAACTCAATTGACGCTTTCCAAAAACATTGTCTCGACACTTTACCTTCTTAACTAAATTGAGAGCTTGACTGATTATCGTTTGGTACAATATAACTTTTACGTGATTAGCAAGACTCTCATTGACGCTTAAGCTTAGGAATCATTTAGTGTTACTTCTAGTTTATGCCTAAGTGATTTTCTAAGACTTTCCTAAGTTACTTGGTTTTCAGAGTATTTATCACCTATATTTTAGCTATTCTGATATTCTAGGGATACCATCTTCATACGCTCATTTCGTTTAATGTTGTTTTGTTAAACTTTGAAACATATGAGACTGTTTAGACATTTTATTCTTATAGATGATTTTGTCTTAAAAAAAACTAGAAAGGGTGTTCTAGCCTTGGTGATCTTAGTTGAGTAATATAACACAAAATTGGTAGCATAAATTTACTAAAATTCAAAGGAAGTTTTTACGTGGGGGAGATACTTCTATTTATAAGCTAGGTAACACTAAAGGTGTCTCCAAATTATAGAAGAAAAACTTTAATACTCTAACTTTGAGACTAAGGTAAAAATCTTCTTCATTAAAAGGAGGACACATGATTAGGACCATGCCACATGGCCACTACTCTCCCAAGGATGAAAGACCAAGTAGCCTTCAACCTTGGAAAGCAAGCCTTCTACAAATAGGTGTTGACTAGGGCTAACTCTCCAAATATACCCCACCTTATCGACTTCTTGCAAGCCAAAAAATCTTACACTACTTGGCCAATTATACAAGGCCCAAAATAAAACCTTACATTACTAGGCCTAGAAGAAACCTACTTTATTTATTATAACCTAGATAGGCCTAAAAGATATGAGCTTAGGCGCACCTTTCACATATAACATTAAGAGTCCATTTGAACCACCACTATCGCTCACAAGTCCTAAGTGTTTTACTCTTCATATGGTCATCGTTAAAATATTGTTTCAACCACTTTAATTCATGTATATATGGTTTGTTTACTATCTTTCTTTTTAGGAAAAAAGCCTAAAAAATAAGGAAAAAGCATTAAACTCTAAGTACCCTTATAGGGGCTCACATAGAGGGGTACGCACGCCTAAAATAAGAAATGGTAAGTTAATATATAAATAAATACACAACATACAAATTTCTAATATTGACTTCTAACTAGTTTGATTATTTTTCACAAAAAATAGATAAAGGAATTGGAATCAAATGTTAGTAACACTCCCCCATCAAGAATTGTGGAAGCATGCTCGTGTGCACAAGGGCAAGAAAATTTAAAAACAAGATGTTCAAAAAGTTTGGAACAAATGTGTAAGTAATATCACAGTTGTGTATGTGAAATGAGATTATGATTGATATTTTTTATTGTTATTTATGTTAGGTGATATTGCACAAACTATATGTTAGAAGAGATGAGTAATGCTCACTCAGACATTCTAGCTCAAGCTTTGTGTCTTCCAAAGTATCAAGCTTATGTTTGTAAGATCCAACGAAAATGTAGAACTTGGATATGATGGTATATTGTGACTTAAGTATGTTGATTAATGAAATTCACATATTTGCACAAGGTGAGAGTTCTTGATTGGCTAGGTGGTCACGTGTTCAATTCTTATCTAGAACATAAGTTATGTGTTTGTTTATTTATTTTATTTGGCTTTTGCGGAGCATGTAATAATGGTTTATGTATTTATGATACATGTTATTTTTCAATAATAAGTGATAACACATTGGTTAAATAGTTGTTTGGTGGGACAGGAAAAAATGGGCCTAAATTATGTTTGTAAGATCCAACGAAAATGTACAACTTGGATATGATATTATATTGTGACTTAAGTATGTTGATTAATGAACACATGTTTGCAAAAGGTGAGAGTTCTTGATTGGGCTAAGTGGTCACATGTTCAATTCTTATCTAGACCATAAGTTATGTGTTTGTTTATTTATTTTATTTTTCTTTTGCGAAGCATGTAATAATGGTTGATGTATTTATGATACATGTTATTTTTCAATAATAAGTGATAACACATTAGTTAAATAGTTGTTTGGTGGCATGGGAAAAAAGGGCCTAAATTTCCCCTAGCTTAACGAAATATTATATTTTAATTAAGTACTTTGTTTACTTTATAAATGTTTTCCAAAACTCTCTTTTAATTAAATATGATTCTAATAACTATTGCAGACTGTCTAACCCCTACAAAAGTTATTAAATGCTACTTTATGAAAAACCTTTAAAACACTATTCATCCCTCCCCCTCCCTTTTTTCTAGTGTTTTCTTATGTTTCAACTCTATCTAGAAAGAAAAGGATGAATAATATAAATGAATCTATCATACCTAAAAAGAAGTGTCAAAGGAAAATGATCATTCAACATACTCTTCTTAAAGTGATTCATCCTAATCTTCCTAAATGGTGTAACTACATCTTCATACATGAAATTAAAGTCATTCTAGTCACTTTCCCCAATAGAAAAGGAGAAAGACATATTTAGACTACATGAATGGCTAAATGGAACTACAACTTTTATATATATTGCGTACACTATACTATTTTATCATTAACTTTATTCTTTGATTAATAGCTCTTATCATATTACTAATATATTCTCTCTTTTTTCTTTTATAAGGTACCTATATAAAAATTTTATTAAGTCAAATCATAAGGAGTTATTTCTTCTATCACACTAAATCACAATACATGAACTACCAATGAAAGAGAGAATGCAAAAAAATAGTCAATATTTTTCTTGATAATAGGATCATTGATAACTTTGTTCTTGCACCTATCAAACAGGATAATAATACCTTTCTTCCCAACATTATCAATCATGTATTATTTTCAAAGTTAGATGCACGGATTCTAAATTTTGTTGATTCATTTCAAATTTAAGCCAACATTGGATCTTGCTCAAAATCAATCTTAAACTAAAGATAATTCATTATCTTGACCCATTAACGAAAGACATATTAGTATGAGACAAAATTTGAAGAAGTTGTTTGAAATGTAAGAATATACGTGTGATTCACAAATATGTACACTTTTAGTTGTATTCTTTTTTTTACTTATATATGCCTTATTTTTCTTTATTAACTAAAGTTATACAAACCTATCGAGCTCAAAAATGATATACGGTTTCAAAATCTATGTTAAACAGTATCAAGCGAACACCAATTAAGGTAGATTACAATTGTTTATTTCAAGATTAATTGATGTTGTTCATGCCAATTATATTAATATTTTCTAGTTTTGGATTTTTAATGTCCAAAAAACCCAATGATAATGATTGTGGGTATTACATTTGTCGATATATAAAGGAAATTATCACATATTGTGAAGGACTGTAAATTCCAATAAATGTAAGTTATCTTGATTATATATATAATTAACTTTTAGTAAACTTTTAATTGACTAATTTGATATTATTTTATTTGTTCTAGTATTTTCCTAGTTGCAAATCTCAATAATATTCTGACAATCAAATAATTGAAGTTAGGGAAGATTGATGTTTTTATCTCATTAGAAAATGCTTATTATATGTTAGTATGTTATGCTTGTATATTGCCTTATAAAACTATGTCATTGATCATGTTGATTTGAATCTATACATTTCATTTTAGTGCTTGTATATTGCCTTATAAAGCTACATAGGGCTTTTGAGCAAGAGTAAGTTCAACAATGAAGTCATGATACATTGGAATCTAAGCGATATAAATTGCACTTTTGATGGAACTGCACAACCTACAAAGCTATGTCTGACTACCAACATCTTAAAAACAAGGACTTATTGGCAACATGTTAGAAAGGTATATCTGTTAGCCTTGCCATGTATTGTTTTTTGGTTCCCTATGTTTTGTTTATTTTTATGTATTTCAAAATATTGTCCTAATAAAAAAAAATTTATTGATACACTGATTTTTCTTAATATTTTAGGTGTTTTGTACACAATTTCTTGTTCAGACCCTTTATTGAGACTCTCATATTCATAAGTTAATTTAGGACCAATGGGCAACACTTAATTGAAAAAGCGTTGTTTATTGAAAAATTAAAAAAAAATATTAAAAAAATTCAGTTGTTTTAAGAATATAAGGTTTTTCTTCTTCTGCACCATCAACAATACTTTTAGGAATATAAGGACCATTAAGTACAGCTTCCCAGATACCTCTGTCAACAGACCCCATAAAAATTTCCTTTCTGACTTTCCAAAAGGCATAGTTATCACCAATAAAAAATGGTGGTTGTTGATGGAAGCACCTTCGACATATACTTGATTTTGATGACCGGCCATTTTCGAAAAAGTTTTGAAAGAATATCAAGCAAGCACTAATACAAATTGTTGGAACAATCAGTACTGATTAAAACAACTGAATATTAAAACATAGTACGATACAAATTGTTTAAAATCGAAGAGCTTGTTTGGTCAATTTAAAAAAAAGGTTTCTTTAATTTTCTTATAAACGTTTTAGCAAACAATAATGTGCATAAAACGTAAATAATGTAGGGAATAGAAAAATTCACACAGAGGATTTTTATACTAGTTCGAATCAACAGATTCTATGTCCAGTTGTTAATCACTATAAAAAGTGATTAAAGTTTTCACTAAAATCAGTTTCACAGATTGCAATATAATGAATAGAATCGAAAACTAAAACCTTCCTTTGATGAACGAGTTGGAAGGGAATTTTCTTTGACAAATGAACCAGAAGAGCTTCCTTTAACAAACGAACCGGAAGCAATAACTCTGCCAACTTGAAGAGAATTGCTCTGACCTTTGACACACAAAGTGCAAACTTCTCCAATTCACAAGGCTTGACTAGAGCAAGAACTAGAACTTGAGAACTTCCTCAGATTTCACTGTATTCTCAAATTCACAAAGTTACCTTTCTGAAGTGTTAGGCAAAGGTATATATAGCCTGCTGGTCTGAAACTGGAAAGACACTTTACAACTCCAGCAATAATCGATTATTGTAAGTGATAATCAATTATTTGCGAGACTTGGAACAATTTGAATATTGTCTCTTCAAACCAGTCGACTTTAGTTCTTTACCTCCTTCTACCGTTCGGCTTAAGCCCTGATTACCTTATGTCGTTCGGCTTGGTTCCTTATAGCTTTTTAATGTTCAGTGCTAATTGCTCAGTCTCGGTCATGCTCGCCACCGCTCGGTCCGAACTACTTCGTCTTCGTCAAGCCTTGCACCGCTCGGTCCGAACTACTTGGTCTCAGTCAAGTCTTAAATCGTTAGGTCATGCCTTATTTGATCACTGTCATCACTTATTCAGCCTGTTGTTGGAAGTCGTTCATCATCAACTATTTGGCCTGTATTCATCCTGTTGTTCGACCTTTATCTGTTAGTGACTATTTGGTATTCATTCTCTACTCTGTATATTCAGTCTTTGTTTGAAACCGTTCAGTCATTAACTGTTAGTGACCGTTTGGTCTTCAGCTTATCTACTCTTCATGTTCAGCTTTTGACTAATACATAATGTTCGGTCTTTGATTGATAATGACCATTCAGTCCTAAAGTGTTCACCCTTTAACTACTGTAACCGTTCGGTATTCAACTGAGTTTGGCCAATGTTCAAATATGTTCGGAATTGAACTGTGTTTGGCCAGTGTTCGGCCTTGAACTGTTATACACCGTCCAACCTTCAACTATTACAAATCGTTCGGTCTTTGACTGATAGTGATCGTTTGGCCTTTTAGTTGTGTTTGGCCATGAATAGTGTTCGGCCTTTATCTGTTTTTGGGCATGAGCAGTGTTCTTGACCATTCGGTCTTGAACTGCTTGTTGAACCCCATTCGACCTTCAATCTGTGTTCGGCTTCCATATGCTCTCTTGTTCCTTTTCCTCGTGGACCAACCTACAGGAATCCTTATAAACTTCATACAACAAGGGTCTTCATGTTCTTCACTTTGTAACATAATCAAAATCATTTTCTTTAAGACACCAATGCTCTTCATTGGTAACAGTTTATGGGTTCAATCCCCTAACACCTCACAAACTCTCAATCAAAATATAGTACAACAAAACCTGCCAACACAAAACTACCTTGTTCCTGTCGTAGTAACCCCTTTGAGATATTCCCTCTCAAAGTCAAGAGTACACTACTCTTCTTCTTGATGCCACACGTACAGGGAACAACAAATCCAAGATTACAAGTCTTCTTCTCCTGATCAAACACAAAGCACATCAGTTGTGCAGAACGATGAGTCTCTTCAATCCAGTCACGTTTGCCTCTCAAGAATTCTTCAAGATATGTAAACCACTTCACGTTCTTGATTCTTGGAGCCTTTGATCAATCTGTAAAACTTCTCAGATGAAAACCAATCAAATATGAAAGTGCAATTCTCAAATTGTCTTACAGAAAATCAATCAATGCATCAATATATAGTTTTTGTCAATTCTGACACAATTTAATCGATTACTATATTAAAGTAATCGGTTACATTAAACACATGTAACAGACTAACAATAGTCAAAGCACATACTTGAATGTTCAATTAATGTAATTGATTCTCATTAAATGCTTAGTCAACATATTTAAAAATATGACCGTTATAACAGTTATGACAAGCACAAGTCAGTTTTCAAATCTTAACAGACCTAATTGAATACATAATACATGTAATCGATTAAGCTTTAACACTCAGCAGACTTTTGAAAACTTTTCTTTCCAAAAACTCATCACAACACATTTGAAAAAGATATGTGCAAACACACGAGTTTTAATCGATTTACCAATTAACATAATCGATTCAAAACTAGTTGTTTTGCCAGTTTAAAACTTAAGCTGTCTAATGATCTTAATTGATTACCACAACACTACAATCGATTAAGTCATGCAAATATGTTTTTGTGCATGTGGTTTTATATTTCCAAAACATGTATTGTGCATACAAAGATATGATCACTTTACAAAAATAGTAGTATGCATCAATCAACACAATATGTCAAATGTGACAATCACAATATGTGCATATTTCACAATAAGCATAAACACATATAACACATAACACAGTACACATACATGTGTTTTTATTAACAATGTGTTGTCATCATAAAAAAAAACCACCACAGGGATTGGGTTTAGCTAACATTGTGTTCCCCCTATTAACACTACCCGTGAGGCTTAGACTTTCCAAGATTAGATGAAGAAATCCAAGATGATTTAACACTTGCATGTGAAAGTCAAGGACAACAAAGAAAGCAAGGTTGGACAACACCAAAGGTTTGCCAATAAAAGAAAAAAATAGGTCACTTTTAAGAAAGGAGATTAGGTATGGCTTCACTTAAGGAATTTTAGATTCCCTACTCAAAGGAAGTCCAAGCTCAATCCTAGAGGGAATGACCCTTTCTAAGTTGTAAGGAGAATAAATAATAATGCTTATTAGTTAGATTTACCCCTATGAAGGATCATCTCTTCTTTGAGCTTTTAACAAACCCATCTAACCTTGCTTGATAGTATCTCTAGTATAACATATATGTCTACTTATGTCTACTTATGTTAGGATTGTATATTGGTTAATATTTAACACTTAAGTTCTTCAAAGCTTTTTTAAAGATAAATAGTTCCTATCTTTTATACTCTTATATTTTTAAGAATAACATATCTTCGATGAGCAAAATGTTTTTCATTTTTTAAGATTTTTGGCCATTTTCTTAGCATAATTGTCAAGCACTTCATGCATATCCATAACTTTTATGCATTTATACTTCTTAAATATGTGTTTTTTTTAAACATTACTTAAATTCTCTTAAAAATTTAGTTTGATTTAGTATAATATTTTGTTTATTTGTAATAATTTATAAGTTTGATTTAATGTTATATTTTATTTATATGTAATACATGTTTTACATTAATTAATTTATATTAGTTTAACTAAAATTATTCTGTTTCTTATGAAGAACTTTAAATATTAACACTAGTAAAAAAACTCGCTTTTTACAGCGCACATTATGCCACGGTTCACCAGAAACCGCAGCATAATAATAGTGCACAGTGGTAATTTTGAAAATAATTAAAACTTATAGGCCACGGTTCAGAAGGGAACCGCGGCCTATACCCCAGTCAACTTTCGGCCTTTGACGCCACGTCAGAAAAACAATAAATTGGCAGGGGAATAGGTCGTGGTTGCTCACAGAACCGCAGCCTATTCCCATGCCAATTTATTACAAGGCTGACAACGTGAGGAATGGCAGAAGGGTGTAGGGGACTAGGCCGCGGTTGCTCGGAGAACCGCGGCCTATTCCCCCTGCTACCTTCTAACATTTTCCATCAGTCAGTCCTGCAATAAATTGACAGGGGATTAGGTCGCGGTTCTGTGAGCAACCGCGGCCTATTCCCCCTTCTACTTGCTGACATTCCCCAAAAGGCAGTTGGGAAGGCAGTTCGGGGATTCAAAACATCAGGGAATAGGCCGCGGTTCTCAGACCAACCACGGCCTATTCCTTATCTGAATAAATTTTAAATATTTAAGGGAATAGACCGCGGTTGGGCGCTGAACCGCGGCATATAGTTAGAAAAAAATTTCAAAAATGCCATTTTGATTTATTTTTTTCAGGAGTATAGGTCGCGGTTAAGTGTGTAACCGCGGCATATACCCCTCTTTTACCGCAGTTATGTGTTGAACCGCGGTAGATTCCCCTTTCAGGTTTAAAAAATAAAACAAACGTGAACAGTATCGTCTTCTCCTTCGCGCAGACGCACAGTTTCAGAGCTTTCTTCCTCCTGCTGACGACACATCCCATTTTCATCGTTTTTGCACCGTTTAAACTCAAAATTGTTCGGTGCATTTGCCATTTTCAATGTTAGGGAACAGTTTTAGCCGATCAGAATCATTTGAAACGCCTTTGTCATTCCTCTCTGCTGCCATTCCTCTCTGTCGCGCCAAGCTTCTTCGTCGCCCCTATTCCAGGATTTGCCTTCTATGACCTTTTGCTTTCTTAACATGATTTCTTCGTTAGTTTTTGCATGATAACAATTGCTATAATTTTGGTAATGTAGACATAGAAAATTCAGACAAAAAATTTAGAATTATTAGTATTTGCATAATAACAATTAGTATTAGAATTATTAGAATTTAATCTTTAATAGAATTTATAAACCTTATAATATTTTGAGTAATCACTAAGTTTTAATGATATGTATGAAATTGAAAGTTTGATTTTCAGTAGCTTATCTTTTTATGTAATATTTAGGAATGGATCGAAATTGGATTAATTTACCACATATTAGTGCTGAGTACGAGAGAGGAATAAAGGAATTTATACAATTTGCACAACGTAATGAGGGTACAAGTGATGATGAAGTGAAGTTTAGATGTCCTTGTGTGAACTGTTTGAATGGGAGAAAGTTGAACGCAACCCAAATTAGAGAACATCTTATATGTGATGGTTTCCTAAGATGCTATACAACATGGATATGGCACGGCGAAGAAATGCATTTTCCGACTGACTCCCAAACTGAAAAATGTTATTGATTCCACTATGGAAGAAGATCAATCGTATGAAGAAAAATTAGAGGACATGATCCGCGATGTTGGCGCAAAAAATTTTGCCAAAGCTCATGTGTATGAGACGATGTCGACTGATGCGGAAACACATTTGTATGTCAGTTCAACTAAGTTCACACGTTTGTCAGCGGTGTTAAGGCTCATGAATTTGAAGGCGAGCAATGGATGGACTGATATGAGTTTTACAGAATTGTTGACGTTGTTGAATGAAATGCTACCAGATGGAAATACACTACCCACTTGTAATTATGATGCGAAGAAAATTCTTTGTCCAATGCGTATGGAGTATAAAAGGATACATGCTTGTCCAAATGACTGCATTTTATATAGGAAAGAGTTTGAATTTTTTACAAAGTGTCCAAAATGTGGCTTATCCCGATACAAGTCAAAAAAACAATAGTGAAGATAATGGTCAGATAGAAAAAAATGGATCTGCTATGAAAGTAGTATGGTACCTTCCAATAGTGCCCAGACTTAATCGTTTGTTTGCGAATCCCAAAGATGCTAAAAACCTTAGATGGCATGCAGATGAGAGAAAAATTGACGGACTGCTTCGTCATCTAGCTGATTCAAAGCAATGGAAAAATATTGATCAACAATTCCCCCAATTTGGTAAAGAGAGTAGAAATCTTAGGCTTGGTTTAGCCACTGATGGAATGAACCCATTTGGTAATCTAAGTACCAATCACAGTTGTTGGCCAGTTATATTGATAATTTACAACTTATCTCCTGCATTGTGCATGAAGAGGAAGTACATGATGTTGTCTATGATGATATCTGGTCCAAAGCAGCCTGGAAATGACATAAATGTTTATCTAAGCCAACTAGTTGAAGACTTGAAGTTTTTGTGGGTTGATGGGGTTGAAATATTTAATGCATTCACTTCTAAAACTTTTGTGATGTGTGCAATGTTATTTTGCACCATAATGACTTTCCAGCTTATGGTAATTTGTCAGGATACAGTGTCAAGGGTCATAAAGCATGTCCTATCTGTGAAGAAAACATTGTAGCTCATCAATTGAAACACGGAAGAAAGATGTTGTATCTGCGTCACCGGAGATTTCTAAAACGTAATCATCCATATCGAAGGTTAAAAAAAGCATTCAATGGATATCAAGAGAGGGACGAAGCACCAAATCCACTTACTGGCCTTCAAATTCTTGAAAAAGTTAATAAAATAAATCATGTATTTGGAAAAACATCAAAGAAGTCATCTGTAACGACCCCTTGGAAGAAGAAATCAATATTCTTTGATCTTCCATACTAGCCAAAGTTAGATGTTAGACATTGCATACATGTGATGCATGTAGAGAAGAATATGTGTGATAGCTTGATTGGTACACTACTCAACATTCAGGGAAAGACAAAAGATGGAGTGAATGCTCGTTTGATTTGGTTGACATGAATATCTGAGAAAAGTTGGCACCCAAGGAGATTGGTAAACGTACTTATTTGCCCCCTGCATGTTACACAATGTCTAGACAAGAGAAGATAAGTTTTTGCCTTTATTTAAAGAGTATTAAAGTACCACAAGGATACTCTTCAAATATGAAGAGTTTAGTGTTGATGCAGGACTTAAAGCTTGTTGGCATGAAGTCTCACGATTGACACGTCTTAATGCAACAATTGTTATCGGTGGCTATTCGTGGAATTTTGCCCAAAAATGTTAGGCAGACCATAAACAGGTTGTGTTCATTTTTCTCGTCAATATGCAGTAAAGCCATCGATCCTACAAAGTTAGATGAACTTCAAGGCGAGATTGTTATCATCTTGTGTCAACTAGAGATGTTTTTCCCTCCATCTTTTTTTGACATCATGGTACATTTACTTGTTCATTTGGTTAGAGAAATCAAGTCGTGTGGACCGGTATACTTAAGATGGATGTATCCTATTGAGCGCTATATGAAGATTTTGAAAGGGTACGTTAAAAATCCATATTGTCCTGAAGGTTCAATGATTGAAAGGTATATTGCTGAAGAAAGTATCGAGTTTTGTTCAGATTACATGACATCAATGAATCAATAGGAGTTCCTCGCACATCATGGTTGAATAAATTTCCCACAAGTAAAAGCATCCAAGGTGTGAATGTGGTTACAAAAGATCGCGAAGAATTATTGCAAGCGCATCTTTATATATTGAACAACACAGATGAGGTGATCCCTTTTTTGGAAGCACAGCCATTGTTAAGAATACAAATCCAAGACAATAAGAGAAATGGCAGTTGATGGAGCATAACAAAACATTTATGTCTTGGTTCAAATCTGAAATTGACAAAGAGCCAAATTCTTCTCAAACTTTATTGTGGCTTGCAAATGGTTTAAATTTTGATGTAGTGTGTTGTACAGGATATGAAGTCAATAATAGCACATTCTATACGAAGACTTTGGACGATAAAAGCACAGTACAAAATAGTGGAGTCAGTTTAGAAGCTGAGTCGCTTCAATTTTCCACATCAAAAGATCAATCTCATGTACTTGGATCAATGAGATATTATGGTATAATAGAAGAGATATGGGAGGTTGATTACACCAAGTTTTTTGTTCCATTGTTCAAATGTAAGTGATTTGACAATAAGAGTGGTGTGAAAATAGATGAATCGGGTATGACACTGGTTGATTTTCGAAAAGTGGGTTATTGAGACGAACCGTTTATCATGGTACATCAAGCATCTCAGGTTTTTTATGTCAAAGATCCTGTGTCTGACCATTGGTATGTCACTCTTCAAGGCAAAAAACAAATTAAAGTTAACGAAAACAATCTGATTAATATTCGTATTGCTGACAACCATTCATTTCAAACTACAACAAATTTGGATGACCAATCTCTAGTTGACGACGATGTACATGCAATTCGATCAGATCATGATGAGGGAATATACATATGATGAATCCATATCTTTATGTATGAATTTCCAATTTTTGTATAAGTATTTTATTAATATCACATAAGTTTTCCTTTTATATATTTTCTATGATTACTATTACATGTTTTGTTAAATTATATGATATTACATAAGTCTTTTATTAATATTTCATGTTGTTATTTATTTTGACAGATATATGGCTGATCATCCACATTCTTCAGGGGATGAGGCTCCCCCTTCCAGATCCACTAGAGGACCCACAAGGATGAAACAACTTTTGATCAGAAAGAATAGTGGTAAAACAACACCGGTGAATGTTAACGTGATCACGGGTGTGGCAACTGGCCCCAATGCAGATGACTTCCGATCATACCTTGGAGTAGTGGCACGTGACAGGATTAGTGTTCTTACTCCATCTTTTGAGCATGTGTCCGAGGTTGATCGGAACATTATATGGAACGATATATTGGTAAGTTAGTTAATATCATTTGAATTATAGTTTGTTTATATTGATAATTTTGTACTGATACAACTTTATTATGTTTATTTCAGCTGACATTTGACATTCCAAATGTCGCAACACTTAGAAACAAGTGTTTATCAACTGTTGCTGAAAACTTCCAAAATTTTAAAAGTAAGTTGACCTCAAGATATATTTTTGGAAGCCATAAACATAAGTCTCCATGTACTACATATAAGGCCATTGATGAGGAGACTTGGCGGCTCTTTGTAGAGAGTCAGAATTCAGAGGAATGGCAGGTTAGTATAATTGATATTATTCAATTCCTCATTAACAAATATATATCATATGAACTAATTAATTAAATATATGTGACAGGCAAAAAGAAGCAAAGCACACAAACAAGTGCTCAAAACAAAAACCCCCACCTATTATCTCGTGGTGGGTATAGGAAGCTTGAGGAGAAAATCCTCAAGCAAAAGGCAGATGCTAGACCACCATCTCAGGGTGGTAGCCCCCCTCAGCCTCCTTCTCCACCTTCTCGACATGAAAAATGGAAGTTGGCTCGTACGAGACCATCGGGCACCTACTCTTCTGACACTACACGGGAAATTTCTGAAAGAATTTTAAGTTATCACTGTTCCTAAAATAATAATAATTTCATTATACATACTACATTGAACTTTTTAAAGAATAATGGTGTTTTGTAATGTTACAGGACTCCTTGGTTGAGCAAAGCTCCCAAGGTCAATTCACTCCAAAGGGTCGCCAGGATATTCTTACCGGTGCAATTGGACGACCTAAGCACCCTGGACATGTATGTGCTGCTGGAACTGGAGTAGGAATTCGAGATTATTTTGGGAGCTCTTCTCGTCAGACTTTATATGCATACAGCGAAGCACAACAACAAAGGATGACAGAAGAGATCACGAAAAAGCTTCCAGCAGACCTTACGGAACAGATTAGGACACAGGTCAGGACAAAGCTTACATCAGAGCTCAGGGCTGAATTGTTTAGTGAGTTTAGCTCCATGTTCCAGCAGCAGTTTGAGAACTATGACATGCGCTCGATGCCATCTCTTGTACAGGAACAAGAACATGTTATGCCTCCCACTGGTAAACTTAATAAACATTTATGTGCAATTTTTTCTATCTTTTGTATAATCTAACATTTACTCTGACAGGGAGAAGCGGGAAAGGAAGTTGTTCAACACCAGCCATCCCAGGGGATGACACGGATGATGCTACTCCATGTCTGCTATACATTTTAGACGATACCGAGACTGTACTGGTAGCTCGTGGAACAGTGTTTAAGGCAGCGACTGTTGTTCATGGTATGGAGTTATCAGAGGATGAGGTGAAGGTCTCAGTAGATGAAATGATCATACCAGATGCCTCAGTTTCTGAACCCCCGGTATGGAATTCTAGTTTACACTTCTCAATTTTAAAGTTTACATGTTATTGATGTCAAAACTTATCTTATTTTCCCATCTAACAACAGACGCAAGCACAAGAGAGAATTCCTCTATCTGAGGATGATCCTCTTGGTTCATTACAGCTACTTGCTGACATCCTTGAAGATAAGCCTTTGGATGATGAATATGATGCTAATGTATTTGGGAGAGTCTCTGAGGTCCCTGTATACCTTCATAACTCAGATTTCAGAGAGCTTGCGTCAGGAACACAAGAGTTGAATATTACAATTATTCAGCTATGGATGATTAAGTCTATGAGCAATTATTTATATATAAAATTGATTTATATATTGTTAACGGGATGACAAGTGTACCATATCGTTTCAAGTAATATAAATGGTATAACTCATTATCGTTCTTCCCATGAGACTCGAAAGGCCCTATCGTTCGTGTGAATCAAAATCGTAAGACTTGTGAAAGAAAAATTAATAATTGTTGTGGATGCAAGAGCAGAAAATAAACATGCAATGAGGTTGATTCAATTGACTAGAAAAGAGTATGAATGAATGGAGTTATTGGGGGTTTACAATTTCATCTAATCCTCTCTCTCGTATTTACTCCTCTTGTTTAAATTACTTTATTATCTAATTGTTATGCAAACTTTCTTGGCCTCCCCTTAACCCGATCCCTCGGCGAAAAGGGCCTATTACTACATACCGGCTTGCTATCCCTAGCCTCCCCTAGTAACTAGCAACGCATTACAAACAGAAGCAAAAACAATTGGTCGTCCTACCCCCTTTCCCTAGGTGGTATTGCTTAACCAAGGAATTACTCACCAGTTCATGACATTACTGTACGTCCCCGTATCAACAAAGGCAAATAACATTACCGAATGAGTTAAACGATAAAAGCTTTAAGCACAGATGAGAACCCAACAATTGATAATAAACGCATATGAAAATCATATAATTAAACAAGAGTTTCAATAAAAGAGAGTATCAAAAGATTACATTGTTCCCCCAACAACAAAAGGGTTTAGTTCACCATTATCCTGGTGAACCAAGATGAAAATAATGGAAGATATGGGAAACAAACCCTAGAAAAGATGAAAAGGAGCCTAAGCATCCAAGAGATCCTCTCCAGAGAGTAAAAATTAGGTCTGGCCGCCCTCTTCTGTCAAAAGAATGAATAGGAAATCGCAACAGGGCTATTTATAACTGAGGAGCGCAACAAAAAACAGGCCCAAGCCCATCTGACAACCGCCCGACATCACACTTTGCCGCCCGACGGTTCACCCTAATTCGCGCCACCGCCCGGCGGTTTCCCTTGTGCCGCAAAACCACCCGGCGTCAGGGGTATGCCGCCCGGCGTCCTCTACTGATGTCTTCTCCTCCAGTCGGACCGCCCGACGTCAGGGGTCAACCGCCGGGCGGTTCCTAGACTCTTCTTTTCTTCAATTTTCTTCATTTTCCTTGAGTCTAAGACCTTCATTTTCATCCCCAATCTTCACTTTCCTCATATTTGCTGCAAAACAAGCATAATATCGCTAAAAACAGCTTTTGACTCTCAACTGACTCATTTATTGAGTTTTACTTGATTTTAGGCTCATTCTAAGCAGTAAAGGGTGTAATTTAGTCCAAAATAGCATATGAAAATAACGATTTTTCAACCGTTATCACAACCCCAAACTTGGAAATTTGCTTGTCCTCAAGCAAAACAAAACAAAACTATAGATAAAACAAAACTTGGCTCTCTACACTTTCATCCAATGATTCAACATTCCTAAAGTACATGATGAGAACTACTCAACTTCAGATCTTCAGTGATGATCAAATCAAGATGCATGCATCCTTTCAATTCAGTTATCTCACACATTCCTCAACAGATGTTACATATTATGAATGATCAATCCACTAAGCAAAGATGCAATCATGAAACTTAGAATTTCTCACCAAGCAAGTGTTTCACTCAATCACTCAAGTGTTTAGGGTGACACTCCAACTCTTAATCATTCACAAGTCACATGAAATAAAATTGCCTTTCATCTCAAACAATCAAAATCATCACATGCAAATGCCATCAAAAGGACTTTTCCAAGGCTTGTAATGAGGCTGGGCTATCAAGAAAAATTGGTTTTTATGGATCACAAAATCTTTGAATCAAGAGAGCTCATTCATGATTGAAGGTTCAAGTTTAACTCTCTTTTTCAACCAATCTCATTTGTCCTAAACTTCTTCCCTTTTTCTTTTATTTTTACATTGAGCTCATCTTTCATGATTTTTCTTTTTCTCATGTATTTTTCATTCTCAATACTTAAGCTCAATGCCTTTCTTTTTGCCATTCAAACTTTCCCCACAACCCCAAACTTGAACCTTGAATATACTTACAGTCATTCACCCAATTCAAAGTAAATAAATTCAGCACAAGGGTTTTCATTCTGTTTAGGGCCAAGGTTCAAAAAGGGTATAAAATTTCAAGCACTTTGGGTAAAATTTGGCTAAGTAAGGGCTTTCAAAAATGGCCTTGATCATATGACATGAACATGTAATTCAATCAATCATCAAGAATTAGGCAATATCATGCATGCTTTCCTGTGAATAATTTCATACAACAATAAAACTCCGGAGCTCAAAACCTCACACAACATGCTTTCTTACACACATTCATTCATACACCCTGCTTAGCATCATGACCACAATCATAATTCATCACACATCTGTTTCACAGGATATCAACATGCAACACAACTCAATAATCATTCACATCAGATCATCATCAAACAAACTCATCATGCAAATTATTCAGTCAAACATCTTCAGAAAAGTAGTCAAGCCAAGCATACACACTGAAAATAAAATTCAACCTATTCTAAAAATTTAAAATGCAAAAGTGAGAGAGAGAATCTAGGTTGCCTCCTAGTAGCGTTTGTTTAACGTCACGAGCCTGACCCAAACTTGTTTAGCACTTGTCAGTAAGTGCAATCCTTCCAACACCCTTCAGTAGGTGTGCCTTCCGGGTATCCTTCAATGGATACCAAAAGTTAGCATCCCTCAGTAGAAGCTACCCAAAAATTGTTCAAAAAAATTTAAAATTTACATGTTCAAAAGAAAAAAATAAAATAAAAATTGTCTTAAAATACAAAATGTGTTTTTCAGCAATCAACTCTTCTTCTTCACATTGGAGTCTTCATCATCCCACCGACTCAGTTTTTGTCTGTCTACTTTTCGAATGGAAGTGGAATATGGCCTTCTAATTTTGACCATTCCTTCCTCTTTGAGCTTCCTGTTGACAATCCATTTCCTGTTCTTCTTGTATCTCACTTTAATGCCTGGATGGAATGGGTTTTCCTTTAATTTAGAACGGACAGGTCTTCTTTCAGGACTTATAGATGCCTGCAACATGCTACAACTGTCAACATAATCCATACCTGATGAGCTATCTTCAGATGCAGCTTCTTCCTCAAGCCTCTCATATCTATCTCTTCTTACTAGTTTAGCCTCATCCTTCTCATAACCAGTGTATAGGAGCAAAAATTCCTCACCTCTCATCATTATTCTTTTACTATGCACACTAATAGACATCTTTGACATTTCCATGAAGGGTCTTCCCAAGATCACAGGTATCTTTTCATCATTCTCTACATCCATGACGACGAAATCAGCTAGAAACTCTAGCTTTTCCACTCGCACAACAACATCTTCCACTATACCAAGTGGTTCTGCTATAGATCCGTCTGCCACTGTTACCGTAACACTAGACGGTTTCAATATCAGCCCTCTAATTTTCAATAAAAATTGCTTGGGCATCATATTAATGCTAGCCTCAGAGTCTATCATAGTTTTTCCTATATTAAAATCATTCACAACACATGATAATGCTACACAACCTGGATCTTTTACTTTCGGCGGAAGATTTCTCTTTTGAGGTTGAACAACCGGATCCTCGTCTTCATCTGTGAGTTCAACTTGCTCTTCATTTTCCGGCTCAACAATTTCTTCATCAGGATCTTCTTCCTCATCAGTGGTTTCGACTTCATCTTCATTGCCTCTTTTCTCATTGACGTTATAAGTTCTCATCATCTCCTCGTCTTCTTCTTCATTGCTTTTAAAGTTAGATGGTTCGCCTTCTGCCTTCCTTTTGGTTTCTTGTCAAAACAGCTTTGCACTCATCCTTAGGATTAACTTCAGTGTTGGCCCTAAACTGATTCTTTTCAGTGGTTTCTATCATTTTAGACAGTTGGCCAATTTGTGATTCCAGTGATCTGAAACTAGCTTGATTGTTATTTAATTGGGATTCATAAGCTTTAAAAAAATTATTGAATCGGTCACTTAAGCCTCTCACAATCTCTGTTAAGCTGCTGACCTGCTGCCATAAAGGTGAAGTTGTTGCTGCCGGAAGCATCCTACTTGCCGAGAAGAATTATTCTGGTTTTTTCCAATGTTGGGGTGGTTCTTCCAACCTTGACTAGAATTGCCTTGATTAAAATTACCCTGCTTGAACGAGAATTGATTCCCCATGTAGTTGACATCCTGCTGCATTTCTTCAGGAAAAGCACATTGACCATTAATATGGTCACCGCTGCATAAATTACAAAGTTCTTGAGTCTGAGAAATATTCCTTAACCCTGTTGGAAGTTCAGAAAGGACCTTTGTTAGCTTGTCCAATTTTTGGTTAAGGAGATGATTTTGTGCCGCCATTGCATCATTAGTAGGGAGATGCAACAGTCCTCCTTTTTGTACGCCCCTCTCACTCTGGGTCGCTTCATTCAGAGCCATCTCTTCAATTAAATCATAAGCTTCATCTTCAGTCTTCCTATTTATACTGCCTCCAGCTGAGGCATCCAACATCATTTTAGATTGAGTATTCAGCCCTCGAAGGAAAGCAAGCAAGTATGAAGTCTTGTCAAACCCATGGACTGGGGTCTTCCCCAACAGGCCTTTAAATCTGTCACAAGCCTGTCCAAGAGTTTCTTCCATTCCTTGCTTAAATGAAGAGATTTCCAGCTTCCCTTGATGAATCTTGGTCTGCGGAAAGAATCTGGTGACGAACTGTCTTGCCAAAGCATTCCAGTTTCTGAACGTCCCTTCAGCAAATGAGTGCAACCAATCTTTGGCATTTCCTCCTAAAGAAAATGGAAATAGGCTAAGTCTGACCCTCTCATCCAAGATTTCGGCCATCTTAACGGTATTGCAGATTTCACCAAAGATAGTCAAGTGTTTGTAGTGATTCTCATTTGGCAACCCGTTGAACTGGTTGCTCTGAACTAACTGGATGAGTGCAGGGCTCATCACCAAATTTGTTGCATTGTCTGTTGGAATGACTATGTTGTTGAAATTCAAAGGACCCACAGTATTTGCTGAGTCCCCCAGTGTGCGTTTTGGAGGAGGTTGGTCCACCATCTCCTCTATACCCTGTGCCTCAAAAGAAGAGTGCAAAAGTTCCTCAGGAGAAGGAAAGTTTTCACTTGCAGGATGTCTAACTTTCCTCTTTCTCCTGTCTGATAATCCCTCGAGAAGAGGTTGTTGATCTTTCCTGCTTCTAGTGTGTATCCCTTCCTGCATACACAAGAAAAATACCCCTAAAAGCACTTTTACAGACAATTAAAATAAAATAAAACAAAATAAAAATATAGACAAATAATTACAAACAAGTCAAATTCAGTCAATTCACACTACTTGAAAAAGTTAAACCTCAAGTCCCCGGCAGCGGCGCCAAAAACTTGTTAACGGGATGGCAAGTGTAGCATATCATTTCAAGTAATATAAATGGTATAACCCATTATCGTTCTTCCCATGAGACTCGAAAGGCCTTATCGTTCGTGTGAATAGAAATCGTAAGACTTGTGAAAGAAAAATTAATAATTTTTGTGGATGCAAGAGCAGAAAATAAACATGCAATGAGGTTGATTCAATTGACTAGAAAAGTGTATGAATGAATGGAGTTGTTGGGGGTTTACAATTTCATCTAGTCCTCTCTCTCGTATTTACTCCTCTTGTTTAAATTGCTTTATTATCTAATTGTTATGCAAACTTTCTTAGCCTCCCCTTAACCCGATCCCTCGGCGAAAAGGGCCTATTACTAATTACCGGCTTGCTATCCCTAGCCTCCCCTAGTAACTAGCAACACATTACAAACATAAGCAAAAACAATTGGTCGTCCTACCCCCCTATCCCTAGGTGGTATTGCTTAACCAAGGAATTACTCACCAGTTCATGACATTACTGTACGTTCCCGTATCAACAAAGGCAAATAACAATTACCGAATGAGTTAAACAATTGATAGTGAACGCATATGAAAGTCATATAATTAACAAGAGTTTCAATAAAAAAGAGTATCAAAATATTACATGGTTCCCCCAACAACAAAAGGGTTTAGTTCACCATTGTCATAGTGAGCCAAGATGAAAATAATAGAAGATATGGGAAACAAACCCTAGAAAAGATGAAAAACAGCCTAAGCATCCAAGAGATCCTCTCTAAAGAGTAAAAATTAGGTCTGGATGCCCTCTTCTGTCAAAAGAATGAATAGAAAATCGCAACAGGGCTATTTATAACTGAGGAGCGCAACAGAAAACAGGCCCAAGCCCATCTGACAACCGCCCGGTGTCACACTTTGCCGCCCGGCGGTTTCCCTTGTGCCGCAAAACCGGTCGGCGTCAGGGGTCTGCCGCCCGGCGTCCTCTGCTGAGGTCTTCTCCTCCCGTCGGGCGGTTCCTAGACTCTTCTTTTCTTCAATTTTCTTCATTTTCGTTGAGTCGTAGACCTTCATTTTCATCCCCAATCTACACTTTCCTCAGACTTACTGCAAAACAATGCAAAACAAGCATAATATCGCTAAAAACAGCTTTTGATTCTCAACTGACTCATTTATTGAGTTTTACTTGATTTTAGGCTCATTTTAAGCAGTAAAGGGTGTAATTTAGTCCAAAATAGCATATGAAATAACGGTTTTTCAACCGTTATCATATATCAAGTATCCTTATATCAAAGTTAATTTTTGATTTCAGGTATATGTCTAGGATCAGTAACAAATTGGGGTGTTCTGATGATTATGGATTCATTGATCCCCAATCCATTCACGAATCAAATGATTTTGATCATATCAACATAAATCTCATAAGAAGTTTTGCAAGCGGCAAAAAAATATATTTTTTGCTTTATATATCCGGGTAAGTGAACTTTGTTAACATAATAAAGTTCCATATGTGATTTTAAAATATAATAGTTAAGTTATTATGAATTTCAGGCGCCATTGGCAGCTTCTTGTTATTTTTATGCACGAGAACTATGCTTTGTGGTTCTGCTCATTGCACAGGCCTCCTCCTACACAACTCAGACAATTAGTTGATTGGTAAGAAACTCAATGTTTGGACTTTCTTTTTTATATAAATGAATGCTAAAACTCTTTTATATATATATATATATATATATATATATATATATATATATATATATATATAGTTCTATTCCAGCAAGTATGATGATGGTTGGGAAATCAAGAGCTAACAGTAGAAAGATTGCATGGATTTCTCTCAAGGTTTGACATATGCTAAAGCCATACTTTCTTATAGTTGTTTTGTTTTAATGTTTTTCACTAACTATTTACAACTGTGATGATATATTGTAGTGTAACAAACAGAATGGGTCATATGAGTGCGGATACTATGTAATGTATTGGATGACCCATATTATTCGTTCTCATATCACAAGAGGCTAGGAAACGGTAATTTTTAAATCTAACAAATTTTGATTTTCTCCAAAATTTGGAATTCATATACACTTTTAATATCAATTGTTTTGTGCAGAAATTCAAGACTACTACACTAGTTCCTGAGAAGCCAATTTTATTCATGAGGAAAGTTGCTGCAAAATATTTAGTTAAATTATATAATAGGTCATAGTTATTAGATTTAAACATTGTATTTTATTAGACTTTGTACTTTATGTGATCTTAAAGTACATTTGAACATCTGTTTGATCTGTTGAAATTGAATTTGAACATGTATTTGAATGCAGGTCTGTTTTTGTGGTAGTGGATATCATAAAAACAAACCTACTATTTTAAAAAACTACAGGAGAATATGTCGCGGCTGTTACCAAAACCGTTGTAGAAAATAGGAGCATATGTCACGGTTGTTACCAAAACCGCGGTAGAAAGCGTGTCGTTTGTTTAATTTTTTCTTAAAAATACTTTTGGCCGCGGTTATGGCCTGAACCGCGGTCTATAGTACAACAATTTTTTTTTTTAAAAAATGGAGTTTTGGTTGCAGTTCCTACTGCAAACCGCGGTCTATTTGCAGACCTTTTGACCCCGGTTCGAACCGCGACCTATAGTTACAGACTTTTTACCGCATCTGAATATGCCGCGGTTCGTAAATCACGACGTATAGAGAAAAACAACCGTGGTCGTTTCCCTTTGCTGCACTAGTGTAATATCAAATACTTAGAACTTGTATCACTTTACATTTTTTGTCTAAACAAACTTAATTTAATTATTATCTATTATTTATCTCTATTAAAGGAATCTCATAACTCGTTCTCTTATTCGTTATTTTTTCTTATGATTTCAGTATATATACAACAGTTTTCGTAAGTTTATCTCTGTTTAGACACATCATTTTCGGGGAATATCAGAAACCACAATTCCAATAATAATGAACTATTTATTTAGATATATAAATTAAAGTATTTAATTTCTCAGTCATGAAACTTTTTCTTTACACAAATCTTGATATCATATACTTACATAGTACATTATATTGTAGATAATAAAAATACAACAACAAGAACACATGATTCACAGTAAACTCGAATCTTTAGTGTTTCCACTTTCTCAAAGGCTCAACAAGTAATCACACGTGACTGATCGAACCATTTAGCGCATTTCGGGGTACTCAGTTTTGACATCATGTGCCGTCCAATTTTATTGTTTTACTGCTTTAACTTTTAAAAAACTAATGCTGGAATCAAATTCCTTTTCTTTCTGCTATTTACTGTTTTCTGAATTAAAAAAATAATCACATTAACAGAGTTTAAAGTTGTTTTAGTATGTCTTTCACTGTTTTTGTTTCCAACTTAATTATAAAAAAAAAAAATCATGTGAAAATTGTTTGTATATATTGTCATTAAATTAATAACATACCGTGTATGTAAGTTTCTTTTTACTTAAGATTTTTTTTTATCAGTTAATAGTACAAAAACCTTTTGCTTGTTTGAAGACTTTATTGAAATTACTTTTAAATTATACAGAATAGGCTGTAAAATATTAAAATTATTCACATTAACAAGTACATATATAACAAAAAGTAATGTTGTAGAAAAATAAATAATTGGCACATTGACAAAAGTTTTTGAATTCAATATCAAATCATCGTGATAAGATTATTGACTTTAATATAATTTCAAATATATATTATCAATAATGATTTCGGATGCAAAAACCGTTTATACTGGCAGTCAATAGAATTTAATTATAATTTTAATAAATTCATTATATATATATATATATATATATATGATATATATATATATATATATGATATATATATATATATCAAATACAAAAACTATATTTACATAAAAAAATTAAATCAGTTTTTCAATCACAAATTATAGTGCATAATAATTTATTTAATTTGTGTTAGAAAATCATATTATGATATTTTAGTGAGAATACATAGGATTAACTTTGTTTTGGAGACATGCTTGGAAATTTCTATATATAGGCATCAAACAGCTTCTCTTGTCCCCTTTTCTCTCTCTCTACTCTTTCGTTTCCTTTTCATTTTCCGGCGAAATGGAGGCCAAGTTGGGCGGCGGCGCCGGCGTTATGGCGGCTACTTTCGACGAATTCAAATGGATCTCCTTTATGTTCGATCACGACATAAACGACGATGTCAAACCCTGCAAGCTGGACCCCTTCACCGGAGCTTCTGGTAACCTCAACGACGCTTTCGAAAATCTGGTTAGCCTCTCTTATCACTCTTTCTCAAACGCAACACTCACAAACTCACTCTTCTCTCACTTTCTATTCTATTCTAACCTTTTCTATGCTCCTCCTTATTTTTTCGCTAAGCACTTCTTTGCACTGTGTGGTTTATCAGAGCAAAGACTAACACAGCTTCTATATGTAACAAAAACAATACATATTTTTCTTTCTTTTGCTGTGGAGATTTTTTCCTTCGTATAAATAGAGAGAAAGGGTACTTTGATATGCACATATTTTTTATATTTATTTGATTTTTTTTTAAATATATATATATATATATATATATATATATATATATATATATATATATATATATATATATATATATAAATTCATTTTCTATGATTATCTTTTATGAGTATTTTACGTGTTAAATGAATCTAAATATACATCATCCTATTATTCATAAATAAAAATAGAACAACAATTATAGGACAAAACCTAGAACTATATTTATAGGTGATAAGAAATTAACGAATAATAGTTATATTATCCATACGAAATAACTTCAAAGCGTAATCGAAAAACTTAAACTATTTTTAGTAAAATAAATTATTTATCAAGATATTAACCGTATCCAGTTAAATTAATAATTTGGTAATTAATTATGAAGCTTTTACGCATCACAAAAAAAATAAACATATACAATTTGCATGTAATAACTTTGCTTTGTTCAAATAAATGAAAAACACAATCTTTAATTTTTGTGGTAAGAGAAATGGTGTTGGAAGGATGAAATGTATTAGTTTTTGTACAGAAAAGATATGAAGGAAAAAAGATTATTTATAGGCACAGTTGAAGTAAAAGCAATGAGAAAAGGTGAAAGCCACGTCAGAATGAATTGTTTTGTGAACAAGAAGACAAGCTGCTTTATTATCAGTAGCTTTTCTTCATAATCAGAACTCGTGGGAAGGCATATTTCAGTTCAGGGTTTGGTTGGGTCTTACATGTCTCTTTCTTTTTTTTATTTTTAACCCTTTATGACAAAATTGAAAGCAATACCTATCTACCTTTAGAAGTGCTATATCTTTATTTATTTATATTTTTTGTTTTAAATATTTTACATACTTATTAATTTATGAGGATGTCACTGTTAGGAATTCAAAGTTATTAAATTAATTTTGGGTAGAATCAATATTTATTTCATAACTTTGTTTGAATGGTTTTATAAAGTATTCCACACTGATAGTTCCTTTTGCAGGATGCAGTAAGTGGATTTTCAAGTTGTGGTGGAATAACAGATGGTAGGGTCTTGGAGTCCCAAAAGCTGACTCCCGTCGAATCCGCCATCTCTGGAACTATTGATTCTCAGTCTTCCATTTCAGTTTCTGGTAACAAACCAAATGGAAGAGATAACGAAGTGAAAGGGGCGACGACAACAAGTGGTTCCTCACGTGACCCATCTGATGAAGATGATGAAGCAGGTCTCTGTGAACAAAGCACAAACGCTGTTGACACCAAACGTCTTAGAAGGTACGTTACATATTTTTCTTTTATCAACGTTTCCACCAATTTTATCACATACATATATATATATATTATTATCAATTGCACAGGAAGGATTCTAATAGAGAGTCTGCAAGGAGGTCCAGAAGAAGAAAACAAGCCCATTTGGCTGACCTGGAGTGGCAAGTACGTAATTTATCAAACAACACTCTTCTCACTTTTTTATTAATAATAAAAACTCATTTATTAGAAAATATATAGCTACCACTACCTTAACCTAAAACGATGTCTTTGCCAGGTTGAACGACTGAGGCAGGAAAACTCACACCTATTCAAGCAGCTTAGGGATGCAAGCCAACAATTCCGTGATGCGGATACCAATAATCGTGTTCTAAAATCAGACGTCGAAGCTTTAAGAGCTAAGGTACAATAAATCTCCTTAAATTTTTAAAATTAGGATAGCAAATATTTTCACACTAGTTCCGTCATGCAAAAAATATTTTTTAATACAAATTTTGGAATATGCATAAATAAAATACATTTTGGAACAAGCTTTTTAAAATGAGGTTTTCAATCCATATAATATTCTTTGGAATACATGAAATCCATTTTGGAAACATGTAATTTTTCACATTTTTTCCTCTTCTTAGTGTCTTCCTCTAGTATCTGTTTTTACAAGTTATACATAGAATACAAATATGAATCATGACATTTTAATAATTTTTTTAATAATATTTTGATAATAAATTATATACCATTATTTTATTGGTTTCTATATTTGAAACAGACCCATCATAAATTACACATAAACGACGGTCAAAAAGTTATCAAAAATAATTGTTAAAAAGACATTTTACTACAAATTCACGAAGGTGCATACATACATATATGTTAACTCAAGTTGTTTGTTGATTCAGGTAAAGTTAGCTGAGGACATGGTGAGAAGAGGTACAATTCCACCATTCAACAATCAGATTCTTCCAAACCTGAGTGAATTGAGCAATATGAATAATCTGCGTGGCATGGCACATGTCTCACCAACAATTACTGTGCATGGGAATGATGGTGCTTCATATGGTGCTGGAATCACACTCAGTGGACATAACTCACCTCTTGAGCTTGGAAACTTGGACATATCTTGCACTGATTTCAATGGTGATAATGCTGTGAGCTCTATCACTACCATGTGGCCTTAATCAACAACACTTTCTATCCACCACACGTTTTAGTGCTGTCAGTTAGACTCACCTTAAGTTTCTCTTGCCTTATTTATTAGGTTAATTTCTAGGTTAAACTGTGGAATTACATGCTACAAAAGACTCTTTACATGTAAGAAACCATGTAGACTACTTAGAATGTGTGTTAAATTATTTCTTCATTTTGCTTTCCTGTTTGCTTCTTGTTACGTTTAGATAACACAAATAAAGTGGCTTGTACAACTCATTCGTGAATGTTTTCTGAAATAGGATTAGTTTAATATAATATCATTGTTGTTAATTATTGAATGGCTTAAAGGTAAAAAGGCAAAAAACAAAACCCTGAACAAATCCATCACATTTAAAAATAATAAACATGCAAAGAATTTAATAAACACTTGGTTACGTTTTTTAACGTGCAAAGATGAAACTTATGTATTCCTAATTATCTTAACTATTGATTTTCACATAATCGCACATGTTACTGATATACATTTATAAAAAATAACATTCAAAGTTTAAAGAGTTTAAAACTAATTAGTTTTACCCTATTTCAGATTCGATCAGATTAAAAATTTAAATGGAGAGACAAATAAACAGAAGTAAACGTGAATAATATCAATATGGTTTCAATTAAGGTTACACTGAATGAAAATGTAATAAAAATTTAAAGTGAAATATGAAAAATTACAGAAAAACTGTACGTTCTGTTGTAAATTTTAACTACATAATCTAAGTAAATTAAAAAAATGGCAAGTGAAACTCAGCAACGGATACAAACTAACATTTCATTATTCATATTCATTGTAGAATTTGAGGATTTTTTATACCTAATTTTTCATCCTTAGAAAGTATAAGAATACTTTATTTATAAACCTTTGTAGACGATTACTCTTGCAACAGTAATTACACAGCATCCACATTATGTTGACAACTTTCCATTCTGTATGCAAGTAATCATGTTTCAAAAATGGTCATCTTTTAAGGTGATTAACCATGTCCTCTCTAAGATATATCCAGATGTTAAATAATCAGTGCATGTCTATTGCATTTATAATTTTCCAAACAAACACCACTAAAAAAAATTGATAAATAGTGACTAAAATTAATAACTGGTGACAAAATTTATTCTTTTAAATAAATGACCAGTGACTAAAATTTAATATGTTACATTTTTATTAAGAAATAAATTGGTGACTGATGTTGTCGTAGATTTTTTATGAAGATTGAGCTAACAAAATGAAGTGCAAGGATACCTTCAGTATCACAATGTAGACACAAGTATGAAAGAAATGCATCTTGGACAAGTTTTAGAAAATGCAAATATTTTGCAGAAGAGGTTACTTATCTTTCACCTCTCTAATTTAGGCAAGGTTGTTTTATGTACCTCTTTTATTGACCGCTTTGATATTATGACAAGACCAATAAATTGTGCATGTAGTATAAAGGTATTTTTTTTATTTGTTTTTGAATGTTGAGCATTTAATGTCATTTAATACTTACTCAAAATAATAAAGTGTTTTTTTTTATTTCCTACCATTGGGTAGCTTTTAACAATTAAGCTCTTTTCTAAAGATACCAAGTGTTGTATAAAGATTTTATCGTTTGGACAAAGTATTGTTTAAGCTCATGGTATCATTTAGCCAAGTAAATGCTTCTTTCATTTTTGTCTCTTCTTAGACAAATAGCGTTTAACTTGTTTTAAGCTTTCTTTTATATTTTAATCTTCATGCCTTTTAGCTTGTTTTGTCAAAGACATCGCCTTGACTTGTTTTATTTTCGAGAGCTAAGCTGAATACCTTTTTTAGGTATGATAAGCATCAAGCGTTTAACTTTAGGCATAATAGCGTTTAACCTTGCATCTTGGTGTTTTGATCTAAATGTTTTTCTATTTCCTAAGAACCTAAGTTTTTCTATGTTGGAGATTTAGGTTCAAGTCTTGTGTTTTCACCCTAAGTTGTTTTCAAATTATTTTTTCATTTTAATGTTATTTGATTAAACTTCAAAACTTGAGAACGTTTAGGTGCACAGACAATTTTGTCATAACAATTAGCATGGACTTTGTCTCAGGTCTTCCAAGAACTGCCAGGGGTTTTGATTATATTTTTATGGTTATGGATCAACTTAGAAATATGACTCATTTTATACCATGCCACAAGACAGATGATGCAAGCAATATTACAAAGTTATTCTTTAGGGATCTGATTAAACTTTATGGTTTGCCTCACAAAATAATTTATAATAGGGATACAAAATTTCTTAGTCACTTTTGGAAGACCTTATGGTCTAGATTAAGGACTAATTTATTTTTTTCTACTACATGTCATCCACAAACTGATAGACAAATAGGACTAGTTAATAGAACCCTATCTACTTGATTGAGGACAACCTTGAAGGGAAATCACAAATCTTGGGATGAATATCCTCCCCATATTAAGTTTGCTTATAATAGGGTAGTTCATAGAACTACTAAAATATCTTTTTTTTAGGTTGTATAAGGTTTTAACCCTCTCACACCCATGAATTTAATACCTTTTCCTACTTCTTTTGATTTTATTCATAAAGAAGAGGTATCTAAATCACAATTTATAGAGGAACTTCATGAAAGGGTTAAGACTAAAATTCAACAACAAATTGAGAGATGTAAAAAATAAAATAAGGGGAAAAAAGAAACAATCTTTAAAGAAGGGGACTTAGTTTGACTTCATTTAAGATAATATAGATTTCCTAAACAATGGAAGTCCAACCTTAATCCTCGAGGAGATTGTCTTTTCAAAGTCCTTAGGAAGGTCAACAACAATTTTGACCAGTTAAATCTTCCCAAGAAATATGGAGTTCACACTACTTTTAACGTGTCTAACCTTTTACCTTTTACAGAAGAATCTGATTCTAAGGAGGACCCTTCAGATTTGAGGACAAATCCTTCTCAAGGAGGGTGGAGGGATGACTTAGGTCCAACCAACGGACCCATAACAAGGAACATGGCTAGAAAGATTTAAGAAGGTTGGTAGGAGAAGGCACCAAATGCAAGGATCCATCACCTTATTGCTTAGAAAACTTAAAGGCTCCCTCAGCATCAAATGTTTTGCCTAACAAGGAGGTGGTTAATGCATGTTACTGGTGCCAAGCACTACTTCATCATTTAGAACTTTCTTTGTTGCATTTAACACAATTTTTTTTGCATATTTTTTCATTAGTTTACACATGGTATGTTACTTGGTAATTGATCCTTGTATCACGATTGATCATCAGCCCATTAGTTAACACCCTTAGAGCATTGGGATTAGTATAAGTACCAGGCTCTTCACTTGTATTGAGGACTTTTTGATTAATGAATTCTGTCGAGAGCACTTTAGAGCCCAATTCCCTTATTGAGAGTCTAAAAAGACCTCCTCTAGCCACTTTCCATTCACTGAGAGCCATCCTTTCTTATCTAGCAATCCATTGCTGCAACTTCATCTCTTCACATAATTCACCACTTTCTTTTTAAGTCCATCTTCTATTCTAGAAATGTCCATTGGTTTCCTTCAACCGGTGTTCATCATAAAGGATAGAGGTTTATGAGGAAATAAAATAGAACAAGGAATTTTTTTACCTAAAACTGAAGTTGAAATATGAGTAATAAGATAACATGCAATGAAATAGCATCACCCCAAAAATGTTGAGGAACTTCACCATGAATTGAAAGGGTGCGAGTTATTTCAACAAGATGTTTATTCTTACAGTCAACCACCCCATTTTGTTAAGTTGATAAGCTATAAATAGTTTAAAAGAATTTGAAAGATATTCATGGTCATTATTAGTTCGCAAAGTTTAAATTGAAATACCAAACTGAGTTTTAATTTCATTATAAAAGGTTTGAAAATATAAAATAAATGAGAACAAATTTTGAGCAAAAATAACCAAGTATGTCTAGAATAATCATCAATAAAAGTAAAAATTATTGAAAATCTAAATTAGACTTAAAATGACTAAGACCCTACATGTTAGAGTGAACTAAGGCAAAAAAGAATGAATGATGTTGTGAGACACTACTAGGAAAGGAACTACAACTATGTCATGGTATCCCTAGTTAATGAATAACTCCTATTACCCTAGACTGGTTGAGTTTCATCCACTCCTAGAACTAGACAATCATGGTATCCTTTGATACGCTGCCTAGATTTCCTTAACTTGCTTGAGTTATAGAACAAGTGTTTTAATTCTCTTCATAATTGTAATCAACTAATTACTTACAAGTCGTTTAGACGATTACTCTCGCAAAGAGGATATGTGTTCAATACAATACAATCTATAGACTCGCTAGGTGTTTCTCTCTTCTCTCTTTTCTCTTTTCTCTCTTCTTACAAATAGTAAGCAAATATTACAATGAAGCTTTGAGAGTATTGCTTGATTTTGTTTTTTCTCTTCTCAAATACTCTCTTTGAGCTTGAGCTTTTCTGTGCTTTTCTTCTAAACGTTTTTCATAGGATGATATTTTCATTGTAAGCTATCCTCTTTATTCTTTCTTTGAATGATCTTCTATTTAAAGGATCTTCAAAAGATGTTCATTAGACTTAGCTCTTTAGCCTTGAATCTTGTGTCTTCTTTGTCTTGTTGTGTGAAGCAGCCTTTGGTTAAAGTTAATTTGTCAGAGCATGCTTGCATTTTTAGTACTTTGCTAGAAGTAGGTTGTACTATCCTTCAGGCACGACTTCTAATGGAAATAACATTTCGTGAATGTCTTCTTTGTCTCTAACGTCCACTTCTGATATATTTTAAATAAAGAAGGTGGATACGTGTAGTAGGTTATATGCATAAAATAGAGTACATTGTGCATGCAACATATATGTCTTATCTCTTTTCACTTTTGTTGTTTTTGAACGTTGAGCATTTAATGGCATTTAATGCTTATTCAGAACAACAAAGTGTTTTTTACATTTTCTACTATTGAGGTGGCGTTTATCATTTAAGCTTTTCTCTACCAAACGTTGTGTAAGAACTTCATCGTTGGACGAAGTAAGAGGTTTTAGCTCATGGTATCGTCTGATCTAATGTAAACATTTTTTGGGATATTTCCTTTTTAGAGCGAGAACTTTTAGCAAGTTTAATCTTCTAAATGTTTTTGGATTTTTATTTGAGGGTTTTAAAGGGTTTAGTCAAAGACATTGTCTCGATACATTTTCACTTCTTGAGAATTCAACTGATTACCATTAGGTATAATGTAGCTTATGCATTTAGCATAACTCTCACAGATGCTTTGACTTGGTAGTCATTTAGCGTTGTGCCTAGAAGCTTTAACTTTGTTGTTTTACATTTCATATATCCTGAGTATTTTCCTAAGGCTTTCCTATGTTGCTAGATGATTGAGAATTTTAAGCCTAATACTTATGCTTCTACTTATCATATTCTTCTAGTTATGTCATTTTCATATTTTTATCTCATTTAATGTTATTTGATTAAACTTCAAAATATGAGAGTGTTTAGACATATAAGTGTTATAGATGATTTTGTCTTAACATGTTTCCCTAATTGACACAACTGAAACACCAAACTAGATAATTTGGACAACCTAGAAATGAGTTATTGCAATTTGGCCAGATTATGATGACCTAGTTGAGCATGAAGGAAAGAAGGAGACTCCATAACTATGCCAACATGTGTAGAAGGGTGAAGATGATAAAGACCATGAGACTCACATATGGTGTTAATCACCTGTCTCGAAAAAGATTCTGATTTTTGTGTTTCACCAACTCACACCCCCCCTTCTTGGTGTTGAAACTAAGTCATTCTATTTTCAAAAATTGGCACCAGAGATGGTTTTCATAAGATATTTGAAAAAAAAGTCGACTACTTTCTTATTTAAGTCGACTGATCCTGTGAAAATGGCTTCTAGTTTTCAAACCTTTGGTGAAGGTGCATCAACAAACAAACCTCCATTGTTTGCTAGTGAAAATTATGCTTTTTGGAAAATTAGGATGCAAAATTTTCTTGAATCAATGGATAAGGGTGTTTGGGATGCAATGTTGAAATGTCCTTTTGAGCCTACTCAAGTTGTTAATGGAAAAACTATTTTGAAATTTTTTTGAGTGGTCTCAAGAAGAAAACCGTAGGGCACAATATGATGTTAAAGCTCGTAATATCATTGCTTCTACACTAACAAATGATAAATTTTTCAGGATCTCACAGTGCAAGACTGCAACAGAAATGTGGGACATGTTGGAAGTCACGCATGAAGGCACAGAAGAAGTAAAGAGAGTCAGAAAGAACTCTTTGATACAGGTGATAACGGTCTAAAAAAACGTTATTTTTATACTTGAATTTCATATTAAAACCCATCCTTTATGACTTAGAATGAGCTTGAAATCATGTAAAACACCTTAGTTAGGTTACAAGAGAGTCAAAGGTGGTTTTTAGAGATATTATGCTCGGTTTTACATTTTTTGACAGGATTTGATGAGAATTGAATGATGGAAAGTGAAGAAGGAAGGACTTGGACTTAAGAAAGGGTGAGAAAAGATGCAAAGGAAAAATGCTTGAGCGACAACGCTGAATGCCAGCTTCGTGAAGAATGCCACTGTTTAACGCTTGAGCGACGACACTGAGGGGAGAAAAGAAGAATCGCCCACCGCTCAGCGTCAATTCCAGATTATGATAATGATGCAAAGTTTGAAAAAGAACCAATTGAAGTGAAGTATGACCTGTTGTTGGATGCATTTCAAGATATACATGTTGAAGTCATGCGACTGCAATACAAGGTCAATCGACTAAACTCTGAAAGAAAAGACTATGAATATAGGATTAACAATTTGGTTGATGATATTGAAAATTTTCAAAAAGAATTAAATGCTGCTTTAATATATGCTAAAACTGTGATTACTGAGACTGTAACAGTTGAAAAGAATTGTTAAAAATGTCCTACTCATATTGAACAAATCAATTACTTAACTAGCACTCTAGCTAAGTTTACACAGGGTAGAGATAATTTGGATGGTGTTTTAAACTCTTCAGGTAAAGCTGTATATAGACAAGGCATTGGTTACAAATCTCAATCAAATAGGACAAATTCAAAGAAGTTTGTTGATTTGAGTAAACCTGTCAAACATGCATGTTTTTATTGCAATAACATTGGCCACACTGTAAGAAACTGTTTTTATAGAAAAGTTGGTGTTCCAAAAGGATTGTATAAGTGGATTCCTGAGGAACATCTATTTGCTAACACAAAATGACCCAAGTTCAAATTGGTACCAGCATAAAAAATCTTAACTATTTTGCAGGATTGCAAGTGATGTTGTAGTAGTGGAGATCTCAAGGATGAACTAACATAGTTATATCAAATTTCTTGAGTATCTACAAGCGATAACAATCATTTTCTGATTGCATAATGCATAATATGTATATGAATTATTGTTTGATGATTGTGTGATTTATTGAATGATTGATTGATTGTTAATGATTGCTTTCAGTAAAAATCAATTAACACGATTTTTAGTCAACTGTATTATGTATAAAGTCAAATATGTTCTGTATATGTGTTTTTGTTCTATGTAAACCTTTTGTCATACAGAAGTCAACTTTATGATTAATGAAATCGACTAGATATCTCTGTCATGGGCTCTCTAAGTTTGAAAATTTAAAATGGGCCTAATTAAGGGTATCCTAGTTCACGCCTTTAAATATGATTGCTTGCAATGACTCTGTTTCATACGTGTTCTACACAAAAACCCTTGTTTATGTTAAAGAAGTCTATAGACTCTCTACACAATTTTGTAAATGGTCGCTTCATCATCACACCTTGGGAAACACTCTACTTCTTCCAGAAGAGAGGCTAATCCTTTCGGATGGTTCAGTGATGATGATGAGAGAACTGATTTCATATGCATGTGGGGTTTCAAAGAAGTAATCAGGCACAAATGCATGAACATTCTTTTCTTCCGTAATTAAGGTTTCATATTTCAAGAATGGCTGGTGAAAGCTGGTCTGACAAAGTTTGTTGAACTTAAAGGGGATTGTTATCCAAACCTAGTGAAGATTTCTATTCCAACTTGAAAAAGGAAGGTAAGTGCCTCACATATAGAGTAAAGGGTGTGAATATTTGCATCGACTATCCCATATGGAAATATGCTGCAGGACTTCAACAAGAAGGATTGAAAAGACTATTTACAACTGCTAGTAATAATCGATTATTGTAAGTTATAATCGATTATTCAAGTTTATTACAGGTTTTTCAAAATAGTGATAATCGATTATTATGAGGGATAGTCGATTATTCTAGGAACTTGGGCAGATCTCATCAGGACAAGTGGTAATCGATTATTTGGAGTAATAGTCGATTATTCCAAAGCAACATGGTTTTTCAGAAACGCTCATGATAATCGATTATAGCTTCTCATAATCGATTAAAATAGTTCTAGAGTTACGAAATTTCTAAGTTTTACATACTCAAATACATTCCTAACACATTTGTAAACTACTAAGATGCTTTTAAAACAAATATATCAATCTTCTTCAAGTTTATCTTCTTGTAACATCATCAAAATCAATTGTCTTCAAATTTACCAATAATCCTCATTGGTAACAATCTCCCCCTTTTGATGATGATAAAAAATTATTTGTTTAAAAGCAACGTTGGCTAATCTGCAAAAAATACAAGCTAATAGACAACAAGAAAGTTAGCAGTAACTGCACTACTTCTCCCCCTTTTTTATCATAAGCAAAAAGATCAAAGTGAAAACTCCCCCTTAATATGATCTTCCCCTTAATTAAGCAATGGATGCATTAAAAAATGAGATCATTTTATACATGAAAAGAGAAAAAGTACATATGTCATCATGCAGAAACAAAACATAGAGTTGAAAACAAACAAAACAACAAAGCACACTAAAATAGACTCCTAAATCTAAAATTCAGGGCTTGGTGATCTTTCAAGGGGTTGGAGATTTAAGTGATTTTCCGTGTTCCCTAGACGAACATCAATTTCATGAAAATGATCAACTATATAATCTTCATGAGCTTGCTGCCACTCATAAATTTGATCAAAGAGAGCTTTCTGGGCAAGACTCATATCCTCAGGTTGTTTAGACAAGTTAGCAAAATGCTCTTCCATGCTAAGTGTGGAGGATGAAGGCATGTGAGAAGGACCCGCATCCAAAGGAGCATCAACTCGCACTGGTTCTGCCATGTGAGCATCCATATCTTCATATTCATCATCATTTTGATGATCATCATCTTTATGAAGGATTACTCGACCACGTGCTATAAACCCCATTTGGCAAAATGTGTTTTCACCAATTTCAGTTCCAATTGCTTGAATTGCTTGAGTGTGCTCACCTTCCACACTTACTCCTTTGTATTCCAAAATCCTAGAAATAAGAAGAGTGTATGAGAAATGATACGAGTGATATTTCTTAGCCTTCATCATGGTGTCTGCAATAAGTGCAGGTCAATCAATGTGGTTTGTTTTTCACACGATCAGATAGTGGATCATCCTTTCTTCAACCTTGAATCCTCCAACAAGCAACTGCCAATGGTTGGTTTGTTTTTCAGGATGACGCAGAAATGACTGAAAGGCCAAAAGGCGGTTGAAATCCGGGACGCCAAGATGGACTTTAACTGCATCGTCCCAGATAATGAGTTGGGCAACATTGGTCCACACATCATTATCTAAAATAATTGGAACGCCTTTCACTTTTGTTGTCACGATGTTGTCTCGGTAACAAAGATTGAAGTAAAAGACACAAATGAGATCGGGATAGATACACCCCTTTTGCTCCACTGGGTGAGTAAGTCCTTGAGCCCCAAACAGATCCAGAAATTAGAATCTGTAAAACGATAAAAGTCAAGGCGAATATACTTTACCGCCATAATTCGTCGTTCTTGCCAGAAATTGACATAATCAACATGTTTTTCTAGGTCAGAAATCCACCCATCAATGGTGGCAGGACGAGGTCTAGAAGAAGAGGAAGCACCAACAGTCCTCCTACGATTTCTTCTTGGTTCAGCCATGAAAGAAGTGGAAGAAGTGCAACTTTGGAAAGAATGGAATGAAGAGATTTTGGTTCAGGATTTGAGTGCAGCAGTGTTTTGTGTGCAAAGGAGTGATCATTAATCGATTATAGGAGGCTATTTATAAGAGAAATGGAAAAACTAACCGTTTGTAGTTGTTATAGGACGCTCCAACGGCTCTATTTTTGAAACTCTGCGCATGATAATCAATTATTGTAATTGATAATCGATTATTTGCTCAAAAATCACTTTGCATAATGTCTGTTCTACTAGCAGTGAGATACAGTAAAGATCCTATCATACCTCTAAACATAGTTTCATTTACTCCTTCACCAGATTCATCCTTATCTAAATAACAAGAAGTAGCCATAGGTGTGGTTGCCTCCTTACAAGTATCCATACCAAACTTCTTAAGCACTTCTCTACAATATTTGGTTTGGGAGATAAAAGTTCCTCCATCCATTTGTTTTATTTGCAATCCTAGGAAGAAATTAAGCTCACCCATCATAGGCATCTCAAATTCACCTTGCTTTATATGTGCAAACCCCTTACACAATGAATCATTTGTAGATCCAAAAATAATGTCATCTACGTACACTTGAACAATCAATATGTGTCTTCCTACTTTCTTAATAAATAAGATTGAATCAACCTTACCTCTATAAAAATCATTATCAATCAAGAAGGTACTAAGTCTTTCATAAAAAGACCTAGGTGCCTGTTTAAGACCATACAAGGCCTTTTTCAATTTATAATCATGATTAGGATATTTGTAATCCTCAAAACTAGGAGGTTGACTAACATAAACCTCTTCTTCTATAAAACCATTCAAAAATGCACTCTTTACATCCATTTGATACAGTTTAAATTTCATCAAAGATGCATAGGCAATTAATAATCTAATTGCTCCTAACCTGGCTACTGGGGCATAAGTTTCATCATAGTCTATACCTTCCTCTTGACAATAGCCCTTTGTAATTAACCTTGCTTTATTCTTCGTGATGTTTCCATCTTCATCAAGCTTGTTTCTAAACACCCACTTTGTTCCGATGATTTGAAAGTCATCTTGCTTAGGAATGAGTTCCCATACGTCATTCCTTTCAAATTGGTTCAGCTTTTCTTGCATAACAACGCACCATTTATCATCTTGAAGAGCTTCCTTTATGTTCTTTGGTTCTATCTGAGACACAAAAGCTACAGTTAAGCAGAAATTATTTTGTTGTGTCTAGTAGTTACCCCTTTTGATATATCTCCAATGATGTTGTCAAGAGAGAGTCCTCTTGGTTGTTGATAGCTTTTCGAATCAACAGTTTGAGGTTCATCTTGAATCTCCGGAGGATAGTTTTCATTAAGGTACATCTTTTCAAGAGCTTCCCTTAAATAATCCTCAACACCTGCAATTGGTTTATGTGACTCAAGAGGGTTCACCTCAAGGTCCACAATCTCATCAAAAACAACATGCATTGATTCTTCAATTATCAAAGTTCTTCTATTAAACACCCTATATGGTTTGTTAGTTAAAGAATAACCCAAGAAAATTGCTTCATCAGATTTAGCATCAAATTTACCTAGATTATCTTTACCATTATTCAAGACAAAGCATTTGTATCCAAAAATTTTCAAATGAGACACATTTGGTTTTCTACCTTTAACCAGTTCATAAGGAGTTAATTTTAGAATAGGCCTAATAAGCATCATATTCAACACATAACAAGCAGTGCTAACTGCATCAACCAAAAATATTTCCTTTAATTAGATTCATTCAAAAGAGTCCTAGCTAATTCTTTTAATGATCTATTTTTCCTTTCAACAACACCATTTTGTTGGGGAGTTCTAGGTGCAGAAAAATTATGAACAATTTCATGTTCTTCACAAAACTTTTCAAAAGATTCATTTTCAAATTCACCACCGTGATCACTTCTCAAAGTTTTGATTTTCAAATCCTTTTCATTTTGAACACGTTTTGCAAATGATTTGAAAGCTTTAAAAGCTTCACTTTTCAAAGTCAAAAAGAATGTCCAAGTAAATCTAGTATAATCATCAACAATTACAAGAGCATAGTAGTTTCCACTAAAACTTTTAATTCTAGATGGACCAAACAAGTCCATATGCAAAAGTTCTAAAGGTTTTCATGTTGAATTCATGCTTTTGGATGAAAATGAAGACTTGGTTTGTTTTCCCTTTTGACATGCAGAACATAATTTGTCTTTCACAAATTTCAATTTAGGCAAACCAATCACAAGATCTTTTGAAATTAGTTTATTCAAATGTTGCATATGAATATGTGCAGCTCTTTTATGCCATAGCCAAGGATTTTCCTCTTTATTATATTATGACTAGATTCACTTTCAATATCAATCAAGTAAGTATTATTATGCCTAACACCTTGTAAAGCAATATCAGAAGAATTCTTGAAGTAAATAATGCATTTATCACTTTCAAAAGTTACCTTGAGACCTTTGTCACACAATTGGCTTATGCTAAGGAGGTTATGTTTAAGACCTTCAACGTATAAGACATCTTTTATAGTCAATGTGTTTCCTGCTCGAATGTCTCCAATTCCCATGATTATTCCTTTGTTGTTATCCCCATATGTTACAAATCCTTGCTTTTTCTTCTCAAAGGAGATGAACCTTTTTTTGTCACCGATCATATGTCTTGAGCAACCACTGTCAAGATACCACAATAACTTCTTTGAATTAGTAGGTTCCTACAAAACAAATTGACAAGAATTTAGGTCCCCAATCTCATTATGGGTCCTTGGGTTAGTTCATGCAAACATACATCACTTCACAACTTTAACCCATGCAAATTTACCATTTAGAACACCAAAATGTTTAATGTTGCATTTGTTTGAAGTATGTCCATGTTTCATGCAGTAAAAACAACAAACCTCATGCACTTTATTTTTCACAAAAGTCCCTTTTTCTATCCAAATTCTATGAGTTCTCTTAACTTTAGACTTCTTGTTTTGATACACGTTCCTATTTCTGGCATTGTTTCTTTTAAAGTTTGGTTTAGCATGCAAATTAGGCATGGTTGCTTTTGCAAGTAAATTTTCAAGAATGTCAATGTCAAACATAAGACTTTTACAAGATAAACATTCAACAGGTTCAACACTTACATTTGATTCAGACAATTTTGTTTCTAGATTACTAATTTTGTTTCTCAATATAACTTCTTCATCAAGCGGTTTTTCATACTTCAATTTTAATTCATTATGCTCTTTCTTAAGCTTTTTATGTGCAGCATCAAGTTTTTCATATTCATTCATCAATTCAAAAAATGATTTTTGTAAATTTAACTCACTAGATTCAAAGCTAGAATCACTTACTTGACTTCCAGCATCTTCTGAGTCAGCCATTAAGCAAATGTTTACTTCTTCATCTGAGTCACTTGAGCTTGAAGAACTATAAGCATTTTCTTCCCAAGATATGTAAGCTTTCTTCTTCTTTGGAAACTTCCTTTCCTTATTTTCTTCACTTTTTCTATTCTTAGGACAATCGGTCTTCACATGTCCTCTTTCTCCACATACATAGCATTTAACACTTGACGGAGAACCTTGATTATTCTTCCTTTCTCCATGGTATTTTTCTTTACCTTTTGCTTTCATGAATTGATGACAAAATGCTCTAGCTAGGACAAGCCAAATCTAGAAGCAACCAAGCCAAAAAGAACAAGATGTTCAAGGTTTTAGATGGAATGCTGAATGATGGTGGTATAAGGTGGAGGTTGTCAAGGTTTTGGGTGTTTGAATGGTGATGGAAATGTGGTGGTAAATAATCCAAGGATGATGAGATAATGTATGAATGGTGTAGTAGCTCAAAGCCTCTAGGAGATATAGTGGTGGTGGTGTAGTCTTTGGTGGCTCCAAGAGAGGTTAGGCCAACTCAAGGAGGAAGGTGACTAGAGGGGCCTCATGGGTTGCTCTAGTCTTGATCTAAGATGAGTAGTATGGCCAAAAATGGGCAGCATAACATTACTCAACATCAAAGATGAAATACAAGGGTGGAGACACCTCTATTTATAGGCCAAGGGTGTCTCTTTCTAACCTTAAAAGCATGATCTCCCACCTTTGCTCTCATTGGCCAAAAATGAGGCCTTCTAACCTCCAATGATGGGAGGACATGTTTCCACTCACAAAACACAATCCTCTTCATTCCTAGAGTGTCATGTGGCCACTACTAAACGGAAAAACTCTGCACTCCTAAGGTGTCATGTGGCTACCTTTTAAAAAGTAAATCCTCTCCAATGGAAGCATGAAACATGGCACACACTTTCCACTCGGTTTGGATGTCTAACTTTAAGGAAAATCCTATGCTACTTAGGCCTTAATACAAGCCTTAAACAAACCTACACTACATGACCAACTACAAGGCCTAAACCTATACTACTCCTTCTTCTTCCATGATGACTTAAGATGGCCCAAGAGAAAGAGTTTAGGCCTATCTTCCATAAATGCCTCCTACTCTTCATGAATTTGCTAGGTCATGGCAAGGGGTATGCCATCATCCCCTCCCTCTTGAAAAGGATTTGCCCTCAAATCTTCAATATGGGCTAAAGGAAACTTCCTTTTCTTCATAATCTTCAATTCTTCCTTATTTTTCCACCAGAGTCAAATACCCATTTTATAACACAAGTTAGAACAAGTGTTATAATAGTGAGTATGTGAAGGATGTAGCTCCCAATAAGGATACACCTTAAATCAAGTGAATGATTAAGGTCTTGGAATGTAGGAGTATTTTTCTTGAAAATTTTATTTCCCACACAAGGATTCTTTAGGTCTTTTCTTGCCATGCTTCTAGAGGAAGATGGCTAGGAGATCTTTACACTTTTACACAAGCTTTTGGCCCTTAACATCATAATTTTCTTGTTCGGGCATACTTGAGAGTTGTGCATCATGATTTGATACTTAGAACAAAAGATGTCTTTTATTTTCTTCTTACCTTCTTCTTTCTCTCTTTCTTTTTCTATTTTCTTTGTCATTTGTGCTTGATCCTTTTCCACTTGAGAAGGTGTGAGAGGATGAAGTACAAACTTCTTTTTATTGTGAGTGATGGTTATTTCATTGGTGTGGCCATTATGTAGAGATTTCCTATCAAAAAGCTAAGGCCTTCCCAATAAAATATGACAAGCATCCATAGGTATTATATCACATAACACATTATCTTCATAATTCCCTATGGATAGCTTGACCATCACTTGATGATTAACTTCCATTGAGGATGAGGATAAGTAGTTAATCCAAGCTTGCTAACCAACCTAGTGCTACAACAATTTGAACATGAGCCACTATCCACTATAAGGGAACATGTTTTGTCTAAGATTTTACATCTAGTGTGGAAGATTTTATCTCTTTGTGTGTGCTCTTGTGAACTAGGTTGATTATGGAGAACCCTTCTTATCATAAGCAGTTCTCCCTCACAAGGATGGACATCCTCACTTAGGCTTTCTTCTTCTTTCTTTGCACCACTTATCTTACTTTCACTCTCACTTTCCTCATCTTGGCTACTATATAAATCAATACCCCTTAAGATGATGGTCTTTTTGGTAGGGCATTGTGATGCAATTTGACCTCTACCAAGACACTTGAAACACTTAATTTCACTAGTGTGAGTGTGAGATGATACTCCCACCCTTGGCCTCTCTTTTTCTTTCTCTTCTCTCTTCTCCCTCCCTAGATTCCTAAGGGTTCTTCTTCTACCACTTGCTTAGCCTCCCTCTTGTAGTCTTTCTTAACACTAGAGTTAGAGTGGAAAGCTTTCAAACATTTTCTTAAGAGTTGTTACTCTACCTTAATGCAAATTTATACCAAGTCATTTAAGTCTTGGTAGGGCAACAATTTCACTCTATCCCTAATCTTAAGATTAAGACCACTTAGAAACCTAGAGATGGTGGTTTCTTCTTCATCCTTAATTCTCGCCCTCAACATGTAGAGCTCCATCTTTTGCCTACAGCTCTCTATGTTCATGTCTCTTTGTTGGAGCCTTTGGAGTTGGTCCATTAGAACCCTATGATAGTATGAGGGAATGTGCCTTCTTCTCATGGCACTTTTCAAGTCATTCCAATAGGTAACTGCTAGGAACCAGTTTTACACCAAGAGGAGAGTGTATTGGTGTTAGTTCGAAAACAAAATCTTTTCGCAATCTTTATACAAAAGTATAAAGCTTTTTTATCTTTCTTGAAATGCAAGCAATGAAAATTTCTATGCAGCGGAAAAATGTAGTTGACTGCTAAACAGATAGAGTTGACTGAAATAAAGAGTGCAGGGATAGAGAAACCAAACACTGGTTTTTATACTGGTTCGGCCAACAATGCCTACATCCAGTGTCCTTCCATTCCAAGAAGCAAATGCACTATAATGGTTGCGATTTTTACAACAAGGAATTTATAGAAGCCTCACGCAAAAATATAAATCTCCTCTCTAACCCAAAACCAAAATATAATTGCACAACAAAACCAGAATTGTAGCAAGAATCCCCTCTTCTACAATCTGAACCCACGTCGAACAATCCTCAATGTGTAACCAGCACTCTTCACAGGATGTCAAGCCTTAACACAACAGTCTTCACAGGATGCCAAGCCTTCAATCAACGCAACAGTCTTCACAGGATGCCAAGCCTTCAAAGATCAATCAAGAAGCACCTTCTTCGTGCAGATAATGATCACACAGTCAACGCATAAGCCTTCTCCCTTTGAATCTCTCTCAAGAAGATCACCACCATCTTCTTGGAGAATTCTTGGAGCTGTTAAAACAGAGAATTCAATCTGAAACAAGAAATGAAAATGTTAGAGTGTCAAAAGTCCCAGAACAACTCGTGTTCAGTCAATTTATAGTTTTTTGTCAATCAGATTGTTTCTCAGTCGAATAGTCTACTAATTCAGTCGACTGTATTAATACAGTTATAATAGACAGTCAACATAGAGGCTCTCAGTCAACAAAAATCAACACACATTCATTACAGTTGACCAAGTCATCAATGCTTAACTAACTTTCAAAAATATAGTCGTTGGAGCGTGTAAGCATAACAGAATTCCAAAACAAATCAATAACACAATCGAATGTGCATTTAACAATGTCGACTGACACATGTAAAAACACTTTGAAATTCTTTCCAATTCAAAACACCACAGAGCACTGATTCTCAAAATCTGTATAAAGGTTTTGGAATAGTCGAATCCATTATAGGTGTATTCGACTGGACTAGAACTTTGTCACACAATTATAAGTTCATAAAGGTGCTTGTGATTTTTCACTTCCAAAAATGTAAAACATTTTATAGCACATTATCATATAAGCATGTTCCACAAATATATCACACAATCAACATAGGAACATACATCACAGTACATCAAAACATGTTCAACAGATATGACAATCAATTCAGAATAAGAACATGTAATACTGCAACATGTCTACTGTTATTAAGCATTGTGTTGTCATCATCAAAAACTATTTTGATATAGAGTTTGTGTTGTCAACAATCTCAACAGTAACTTGGGGAAAATTAGAGAGTCTTCTCTCTCTCACAAGGGAGGTCCACCAATACATGGCATTCCCTTGGAAACTCAATATGGCCATTGTGACCTTTCTCTCCTCACTCACTTGATGACACTCAAAGAGTTGTTCAACTTTCATCTCCCAATCTAAGTATGCCTCAACATCTTCCTTACCATGGAAATAGGGAGGTCTACTCTAACCTCTCTTGAAAGGTGCTCTCTTTGAATTCTAAGTAGGGGATGTTGATAGTATTGATAGGCAAGCCTACTATCTACCTCATATTGTGTGGGTTGAGTTGGAGTTATAGAACTTCATCTTGTGTGACTCTTACTCATACTCCTACTCTTGGTTTTACTCTTGCTTTTCCTAATTTCTTCTTGGGTTTTCTCTTGTTTTTCATTGAGAATTCTAAGTTCCTCAGCCAATTTAGCAAGATATTCTTCTCTTTCCATCTTTTCTTTTTCTTTCAAAATAGCTTCTTGCTTTTGCCAAATTTTTAGTGACTTTAGTTCTTTGGCCAAGTTTTTCAAAGTAGGCTTGACCTCTTCACTAGAGTCACTACCAATTTCAAAGGATGTGGTCTTAGACATTCTCAAAGTTTTCAAAAATATGCAATGCAACAAACAAATTACTTAGAATTTCATGAGAAGTTCCCTACGAGACTTAAGGAAGTAAAAGATGCCCAAGTTCACTTCCAGGAAAAGGATGTGAATCACAAAGGATTGCTTAAGAACCAAGTCTTTCCTAGCCAAAGCTTATCTTAGGTACTCTTGCACCAAACTTCTCAAAAGGAATAAAAATTGAAATTAAAGTAAATACACACTAAACTACCAATATTAAGGAAAACAATAAATATAAACTATGTGGCCTAATGATGAATTATAAGGAACTTTAGTTCCCTCTTACCCACCAACTACAAATTTTGCTTAAATAATAAATGTCCAATGTTCTTGTTAGGACAAACCCCTAACAAGTCAAAAATACAAGTCCAAAAAAGAAAACAACTACAATTTTACAATTCAAAGAAAATACAAACAAATCTCTTTTTCTCACCAAGTGTATACTCTCTTGTTTTGTGTTTTAGACCAAGACTTTAAGCTTCCCTTCAAGGCATCCTTCACCTTTGGATGTTACTCACTGTTTTGGGCTGTCCTCCCCATGATCCTCACGTTTTTTTTACCATCCAAAAACCTACACCACAAGTTAACACTGCTAAAGCTAAAATGAGTCTAAGGAAAAAGCAAGAAAAGGTCTAAAATGAACAAAGGCTCTTCAAAAGGAGTTTTACTTTGACAAAACCATGAATGTTTAGAAGACAATCAAGCAATTAAATGGTAAGAAAGAAAGGTTAGCACAACAAAAGGAGTTACCTAAAGAAAGGCACTAGAATAGATCACAAAATCCAAAAACTACTAGAAAATCATAAGGTGCTTTTGTCCTTTGGCAAGCTAGATCAAATAGTGCACCAAGGCAACCTTTTTTAGATCATCATGGCTGCTGGAACAGCAGCTTGGGGACATAAAAATCAGCTCCAAATCAACACCAAAGTGCTCACGCAAAGTTGGTTAAAGATGGTACATGCATGTGCTTTTACTTTTACTTTTTGCTTTTGCTTTTTGTACTTTTTGTCTACTTTTTTCTTTTGTACCTTTTGTCTCTTCTTTTTCTTCAAATTTTTTTTTAGCACAAACACACACCAAATCAAACCTCAAATCTGGAATGTTACAAGGATTTTGATGTTCATACAAGCTTATAGTATCAAAATGAAGAAAACCTACTAGAATCAAGTATAACATGAAACACAAAAAGGGACATAATGGAAACCTAACTCTAAGAACTTGTTGATGATCTAACAACAAGTATGAACTCAAATATGCAAATAAAAAGCAGTGAAAGGCACAAATACAAATCAAATTTTAGAGATGACCTCAACATATATTTTTGATGATTTTTCAAAGTTTCAACTAGGAAATAGAGACATCAAAAGGACTAAACATGACTCTAGACAACATGGATTGATTTCAAACTTAAAATGACTCAAGAAAACATATATTGAAAAAACAAAACAGTAAGGAATGACTCAATAAAAAAAGAAAAAGCACAAAAAAAAAATAGCCAAAACTACCAAAAACAAACTTGAAAAACGCTAATGACAACATCTTGACAACTTTGACCTTTGCTTAGTGTTTTACTTATAATTTTCTGCACAGAACTCCAAATGAAGTGATTTCAAACTTATGAATATTTTTACGCATCTTTTGAACAACTGAGCAAGATGCAGTTTAAGTTTCAAAATCGTCACAGTTTGCTGCCATAACAAATGATAGATGGAAAACAAAACACAAGACAAATAGGGAAAAAACATCAACAATATGGAACAATAAAGGATAGATAAGGACCAAAAGACTTAGCTCTTGAAGAACCTAACTCTGATACCAAATGATGGCAAAATGCTCTAACTAGGACAAGCCAAATCTAGAAGCAACCAAGCCAAAAAGAACAAGATGTTCAAGGTTTCAAATGGAATGCGGAATGGTGGTGGTATAAGGTGGAGGTTGTCAAGGTTTTGGGTGTTTGAATGGTGATGGAAATGTGGTGGTAAATGGTCCAAGGATGATGAGATAATGTATTAATGGTGTAGTAGCTCAAAGCCTCTAGGAGATATGGTGGTGGTGGTGTAGTGTTTGGTGGCTCCAAGAGAGGTTAGGCCAACTCAAGGAGGAAGGTGACTAGAGGGACCTCATGGGTTGCTCTAGTCTTGATCTAAGATGAGTAGTATGGCCAAAAATGGGCAGCATAACATTACTCAACATCAAAGATGAAATACAAGGGTGGAGACGCCTCTATTTATAGGCCAACGGTGTCTCGTTCTAACCCTAAAAGCATGATATCCCACCTTTGCTCTCATTGGCCAAAAACGAGGCCTTCTAACCTCCAATGATGGGAGGACATGTGGTCACTCACAAAACATAATCCTCAACATTCCTAGAGTGCCATGTGGCCACTACTAAAAGCTAAAACTCTCCACTCCTAAGGTGCCATGTGGCTACCTTTTAAAAAAGTAAATCCTCTACAATGGAAGCATGACACATGGCACACACTTTCCACTTGGTTTGGATGTCTAACTTTAAGGAAAATCCTATGCTACTTAGGCCTTAATACAAGCCTTAAACAAAACTACACTACATGGCCAACTACAAGGCCTAATCCTATACTACTCATTCTTCTTCCATGATGACTTAAGATGGCCCAAGAGAAAGAGTTTAGGACTATCTTCCATAAATGTCTCTAACTCTTCATGAATTTACTAGGTCATGGCAAGGGGTATGCCAACATGAATTTAGCAAATTTCTTTATCATGAGCCTCATGTTCTCCTCATCATCGTCAGAAGCATCATCTTCAAATCTCTTGGAACTTTTCCCTTTCGAAATCTTAGACTTGATGGCAAGGGTCTTTCTTTTGCTTTAGTCCTCTTCAGCGGTCAATCTCTTTAATTCAAGCTCATGCTCACGGAACTTTCCAAAGAGAATTGGCATTAACATTTAAGTAAGTTTTTGAGACTCCGAGATGGCAGTCACCTTTGGCTGTCAAGACCTGTCTAATGATTTCAAGATTTTAACATTTAATTCATCAATATCAAAAGTCTTACCCAACCTTGTCAAGTGGTTCACTATGTGAGTGAAGCGCTTCTGAACATCGGAAATAGTTTCTCCAGGTTGCATTCTGAACATCTCATACTCCTGGATGAGTGCATTCTTCCTTGCACGTTTCACATCCTCTGTACCCTAATGTGTGACTCTGAGGACTTCCCACATTTCCTGTGTTGTCTTACACACTGAAATTCTATAAAATTCATTAAGTACCACAACAGATGAAATAATATTACGAGCTTTAATATCAAACTACGTCTATTTTACTCAGCAGTCTAGTTAAAATATGGTTTTTCTACGTCTACACCATCAACTGTACTTTTAGGAACATAAGGACCATTTTGTACTGCTCCCCAAATGCCTCTGTCAACAGACCCTATAAAAATTTCCATTCTGACTTTCGAGAATGCATAGTTATCACTAGTAAAAAGTGGTGATATGTTGATGCATGCACCTTCGGCATAAACTTGAGTTTCATGACCGGCCGTTTTCGCAAAAGTTTGAAAGAATATCAAAGAGCTTTGATACCAATTGTCGGAAAATAATCGATATAGAGTCGCACAACGGAATAAGATTTATAAAGCGGAAAGCGTATTTGGTCACAATTCAAGTTAAAATAGTCTGTTTTAGAAAACTAATTTTCTTGTAGAAAATTTATCAAACAATTAATGTGCGAAAACTGTAAAGAGTGTAGGAGTAGAAAAATGACACACTGGATTTTTATACTGGTTGGATTCAAAAGAATCTACGTCCAATTGTTAACCGCTATAAAAAGTGATTAACATTTTGACTACAAATTAGTTTCACTGATTTACAATAAGATGAATAAACAGAAAGATAGAACCTTCCATCGACGAACGAACCATAAGGGTGCTTCCTTCAACCAACGAACTGGAACTGAGCAATCTACACTTTCATTCGACCAACGATCCGGAACAGTGCAGATAAAATCTTCCTTCGACAGACAAACCGGAAGATGACCACCTTGCCAACTCGAAGAGAATCGCTCCGACTTTCGACACACGAAACACGAGCTTCTCCTATTCATGAGACCAGGCAAAGCACTTGAACTAGCTTTTTAGAACTTCCTCAGACAAACTATAGTCTTAAAAAGCTCAGAGTTGCCCTTTAAGGGTTTAAGACAACTATATATAGCTAACTAGTCTGAAAATGAAAATAATCTTTACAACTGCCAGTAATAATCGATTATTGTAAGTTATAATTGATTATTCAAGTCCGTTACAGGTTTGTCAAAATAATGATAATCGATTATTTTGAGGGATAATCGATTATTCCAGGAACTTGAACAAATCATCTCATCAGGACTAGTGATAATCGATTATTTAGAGCTATAATCAATTATTCTAGAGCAACATGGTTTTTTAGAAATGCTCAGGATAATCGATTATAGCTTCTCATAATCGATTAAATATGTAACAATTCTAGAGTTACAAAATTCTAAGTTTTACATACTCAAATACATTCCTAAAACATTTGCAAACTACTAAGATGCTTTTAAAACAAATATATCAATCTTCTTCAAGTCTATCTTCTTGTAACATCATCAAAATCAATTGTCTTCAAATTTACCAATGCTCCTCATTGGTAACAAAGAAGTTTATTAAAGAGGGGATATTTATCGATGGGGAATCAGCCTAAGTATCAACAATAAAGTGAGGAAGACAATGATGTAATGCATAACACCTGTCAATCTTGTGGCCTAGCTTGCCACAATGGTCACACTTGTGACTCTTTTTTCCTAGATTGCGAGAGTAGTTGCGATCATCTCTTTGAAATGCAAAAGTAGAGGAATCATCAATAGAAAAAGTGTATCAATAATACGTTTACTTGGCACATGCAAAAATGATGGAACAAGTAGAAGTAAAATTGGGTATAATAGGGAAACCCAAAATCTAATCACGAACATGAGAATCTTTATCAGCAAGTTCGTGTAAAGCCAATACCATAGAGAACTTTGTCCATTGTTTTATTTCTTGGACGGCAGTATAGGCAAGAGGTAAAGCCTTATTAAATTCGTGAAAAAAGAGCATCGGTTTTACCTAAAATCAATCATAGAGTCCTAATTTCAAGGAGTAACAACATTAAAAAGATGTTAACAAACACTATAAAGACGTTGGGTATCATTGGTGTACAATAATTTGGCTTGTTCCAAGAATTCAGAGCATGTGTCGTAGGCACATAACATTTGTTTTAAAGAAGATTGGATGGCATTCTTGTGAAGCATACATAATTGAACATCAATTCTCTTATAACAGGAAAATTCAATTGGAGAATATCATTCACTTTTTGAGTAAGATGATCAAAATACCCCCTGTCTCTCAAGCCAAAGTTTAATGTCTGACGCTTAAGTCGCATAATTAGTGTCATCCAACTTACCAATGGGCAAGTGCACATTTTCATAATTAGTATACACTAACGGGTCAGACACACTAGTGGTAGAAGAGATACCAGAAGATGCCATGGAAGAAGAGAGAGAAAAACCATTACACACCAAGGTTCTTCAATCAACTCAACAAGCACAAATCCTGGAATAGGAGAAACATTTGATCGCTGCTCGAATTATATGATCATATTTAGGAAATAGTATGACTATTTTTCCTCGCGTATGATAAACAAAGAAAACTAGAGGAAAACATGAAAGTAAGATGAATATGGAGATGCCACAATCTGGCAGGTTGATGAGTCATTGGAGATTTGCCACAAAAATCTCAATCTTTGATAAGAACTAGTGTTCTACGACAAGAACCAATAGAATCCTGTCTCAATGAATTCGAAATTCAAATATTGACTATCAAAAGCTTTAGGATCTAAATATCATATTGAATATAGTAAAACTAGGTATAGGATTTTCTTGTATCTAAAACACACATAGGGTAATATATTTATAATGAAGAATGATACAAGTATATATGACAACCAAACATAAATATGGTAAAGAGAAGATATTTTTAAAAAGCATTATGAACAATATCTACCAATATCAAAGAATATCAAAATTCCATGTTTCCCTAATTAACATAGATGGCAATATATCTATTAGCCTCCAACAAGATTTCAATTAACTCCAAAGTAATTTTAAAATTACATGAATCTTTAAAATATTCCAAATTGTAAATTAATCCATAAATATTGTACATTAATTATACTCGAGATTGAAAGAGTAAAATAATTCTCATCTCTCACTCTCATTCTATATATAAGAAAGTTGTGATACAAAGTACATGACAAATAGAGTAATCCTAGACACAATATAATGATGATAAATTGGATAAATATTCTAACACTCTCCCTCGAGCTGGAGCATACAAATTGTATGAACCAAGCTTGGAATAGATCTCAATTTAAAATATATGATCTGTCTTCTAGAGTTTGTGGCAAGCAGATTTGTAAGGTCAAGGAACAACTAATAGCAACTTATGGATTGGATAGTGGTGGACAACTACGAAACTTCAACTAGCACCATGAAACTTCAAGTAGAATGACATTGACAAAGGAGGACATTGACAATATATAGGGACTAGATTGCCATCAAGTAAGGATGGGGCTTGTAGTGGCTAAAAGCGACAAAACTGTAGGGACTATCATCACTAACTGATGGGGTTATGAGACCTATAGTGGTTGAAAGCGCCTATAGTGGTTGAAAGCGACAAAAGTGCAAGGACTGCAGTCTCTGACTAGTAAGGCCTACAGTGGCTGGAAATAAACTCCCCCTCATGGCAAACAGCGGAAATGACGGCACACCGATGATAAATCATGAAAGTGGAAGATTGTAATAGTCTCCTTTATTCATCCCTCATGCCATGAGCAACCTTCAACCCATGACTTTGGTGTTGAAATTCCTTGGTGTTAACCACCGACTGTCCTTGGAGTCTTGACAATAAATGACAACCCAACAACAGCATTGCAGCTGCTACAACATACAAAGCTAAACATACATTATGAAAGGAGGCTAAGGAACAATATTGAAACAGAGCTACAATGCTAAAATAGTTTTTTTCTTTTTTCTTTTTTCTTATTTCTTCATCTGGAAGACTTCTCTCATCCCATCTTCACTTCCATTCACCAAGTGACCATGACACCTTAATTCCATAATCTCCATACCTTCACTTAGAGACATATTCAATCATCAATTTCCTCATCATCGTTATCCTTCATCCAACTTAGAAAACACCATTAATCTACAAGAGAGTAAAGAAGTGAGAACTTCCTGAGAGACATTATGTGAAGTTGACGGGGACTACATTTCCTACTAGTGACTCCGAATCGAAGTACTTTCTTCCACCCTAGAAACATTCATAGGGTCAGAATGAGAAAACTACGATGGAGGTCTCCCTCGATCTAACCCTATCCATATTGATCGTCTCAAATAGACCTAGTCTTTGCTAAACTAGACCTAATCTAAGCACGACCTAACTTAGTTAACATCCCAACTTAGTTAACATGATTCTGACCTAACTTGTCTCGACATGATTTATCTCAACCTAACTTGACAATTGGACTTAACCTAACATAACTTCCTTCACTCATAGTGAGTTTGGATTAAGATTGAGTAAATGCTTTTCATGCGAATACATTTTTAAGTAATTATTTTTTCATTTTTATTTTTCAATTATAATTACTTTAAAAGATGTTTCATGAGTTTTGGTTGGCATTTTAGTTCCACGAACTTTTCCTTATGATTCTTGTAAACTTTTTTGACCCGAACTCATGAGTTAAAGTCAAATCCAATGGATTTTCCTTTGAAGCCAGAGAAGAGAGACGAAGAAAGGAAAATAAAAAATAGTATTAGGAGCTGCATCTGAAGAACATATTAGGCTCGATGTTGAAGCTAGCTTAAACGGTACTAGCAAAGAGATCAAGCGTGGCATGAACAAGGGTTACCTCCATAAGCTAGAATTCATTCCATAAGTTTTAAGTGTTACCTCCAACATACCGCCCTTTGATGTGTGTAAAGGACATACAAGAAAGATTCCTTAAGTTTCTAAAGAACAACGTGATTATACAACTACCATCATACACATATCTGATAAGATGGTTTACAAGGTATATTCAGATCGTGGTGTGTCCTCACCTTCCACCATCCATCAACATGAAGAAATTGAATCACGTAGGAGAAATAAGGGTTTGAGGTTTTGTGCCTCAACCAAGCGTCTAACAATTGCACATGTTCAGTTGGAATTGTGTGGTCGGTGGTGAACACTTTAAACGGACATTGAATCATATTTGAAATTTTATTCTCATAATATACAACATATTTAATAAAATACAAATTCTCAAAGTAAAATTTTAAATTTAATTAAAAACAACAGCAGTTGTAACTGCATCTAAGTAATCTTATTAACGGTACATATAATCATCAAAGCTCTAAGTAAAAGAGAAAGTTATACGATAAATTGTGGTGAAAAAGGGTTAAAATGAACCTTTTCACCATCAATTAATCATAGGCCTTCCCATTTGTAATTGCGCATCCTCTCCCCTTTGTTCAACCGCAAATCTCAAGAAATCATCCGGAACAGGAATATTTAACTCTGAACATACGAGTTGGACAATTTTTCCGGTGACACCTCCAAAGGACATTTTGTTCAGTGTCACAGCAATAGAGAACTTATTGGTGACATCACAAAAACCTGTGGACCCACCCATTCCCGAGTGACCAAAGGCAATGGATGATCCATCCTTAGAAGTAAACCTCTTAAATCCTAGGCCAAAACCTCCATTTGGCAAAGCTAAATTCTCGTAGTCTCCTGTACCCATGAATTCATCAATAATCCTAGGATTCCGGTAGACTGTTCCAGCAACATGGGTTTTAAGATTATTACCAATTCTGCTACTACTTGTATCATCGCTACTGCTACTTTGTCTATTAATATTGCTGCCCTCATCAGCCTCTAAATCATCATAACATGAAACTTTTTCATAACTTCTGTTAGTACTAACAGCAGGCACAGTAGCTTGCTTCCGTCCAATGCATTTTCGCTTTTTGGGGACTTTCTGGGAAGAATTTAATTTGGGGATATGAGGATGGCTTCCAAGCAATGGCTTAGAAGCAGAGGAATGAGGTGGTGGTAACTTGCCCCCATTAGCTAGGGCTGCATAATAACGTGCAAGTGCCCGGGCAGATAAATGTCCATTGGCTGCTGGTATGATTGCACGACGAGCATTCAGTGTATTGAAAACAACAGGTAAAGTGGTTGCCACTTGAGCAATTTGCTGTGGTTGGAAGGTGGAGGGAAGGTCAGAACGATTACTGAGTGCTGATAGCTTGCTTAAATCATCTGTATCTACAGTCAGGGCAGCAAGACGTGATTCCACACCTATAAGTATAAGCATTGAACCATGGTTATAATTTACAAAGAAATCAAAAGAGAAATACTATTAGACACATTCGGTAAGAAAAAAAAAATTATTTTCACAAATAATAAAAACAAAGCCATTTTGTTTTTAAATTGATTCATGATTTAAAAGATTTGTACATGACAACGAAAGTACAATCAATGAAAATAACATGTTGCTTCCACGTTATCTATACAATATTTGAAAACCAAATAAAACAAGGTGACATTTTGTAATTATTTGTAGAAATAAAAAAGTGATAGAAAAATCTGGTACTAAACAGGTCCCAAATTTCGTTACCTCCATCTATTATGGGCTACACAAAATAAAATAAAATGACAAATATTACTCATCAAAAGTTACCTGGCGGAATCCCTACATATAGCTCCCCTTCAATATGGAGGGGGCGAATTATTGCTTCTTCAAGAATCTCCTGAAATTTCTTCCCAGATGCATGCTGTTTTAATCAAAATAAATTCTTAGAACATGAGAGAAACCCAACTGATAGGTAAATTTTACTAGCAACTTTGTGAAAAAATAATAACTTAAACCAACTGCAACCATGCCAAAATAACTATTTTACATAAATAGGCAACCTCAAATAAGTGCTACAGTGAATGTCATCAACAAACAAATTGGAGAGACATGCCATACATAAGCATAAACACATTATCCTTACGCGTGAAAGGTGGTTATTTTAAACAAATGGTGTAACTTCGCCTAGTACTTACCAAAGTGGGTAAATCTTAAAAGATTTATGTGGGTAGGTCGTGTTGTGAAGTTTGAATTTGAGTCAAATAATTAGAAATTGAGTTTTGAAACACAATACATACGTTACGTTTGTTTTTTGAAGTTGTAATTCAAAAGAAGACTTTTATTTTATTTTAAATCTGGTGAAAGGTAAGCATTACTTTTTTATTGTATGGAAACTGTCCTCTATGCACGATTTCCTTTATTTTAGTTTTGAACATTATTGTTTTCATCGTTAGATAAGACTAAGAAACTTTTGGTTGAATTGGGTCGTAAGGACAAGATGCATGAACTTAACAATTTAAGACACATGAATTCTGAGCCGAAACAAATAGAGTTAACACTTGTTATAGTTATGGTAACACCTAATAATAAGCCTCCAAACACCATGATATGAAAACATACAACACTATTTGCGGCTTCTTTCAGGATAAGGTATGTGAGACTTTTCATTGCACATATTTAAAATTGATAAACTCCAAATTTTACCACTGTTCTCTCTCCATATACTTGTTTTGTGTTACTATTAACTAAAAAGGAGCATAAAAAATAAAAAGAAACGCCGTACACATCATTTGTGTTGCTATCAATTAAAAAAGCAGAGATAAAAAAATAAAAAAAGAAAGTCCCCGATCAAAGCACGACTTCCATATATTTCCATTGAAATCGTGTTTTAAGCCACAATTTGTATTTTATTTTTAAACTGTACATGAGATTTATTAATACATCTTTGTCGCGAGCTTTTTTTTCATTGAAATCGTATTTTAAGGCACAACTTGTATTTTATTTTTGTAAACTGTACATGAGATTCATTTATTTTATTTCATGGAGTGTATGGAAGTCGTGCTTTGATAGACTACGTTTTATGCGTTTTTAATTAATAGCAACATTTATGTGAAGTCCTTTTTCTGCTTTTTCTTTAGTTAATTGCAACAGAAAATATGTATAGAACTTGGAGTTTATCTAATTTAAACATGTGCAGTGAAAAATCTCATACCATAACCAAACCAGAGTGCACTATAATGGTAATCATGGAGTTTGGAGGATTATCATGAGTTACCATAACTATGACAAGTGACAACTCTTTTTCTTCGGTCTCAAACTTTCAATTGTGAGTTCAGTTCTTGGATGTTGTCCTTACAGTCCATTTCAACCAACAAATCTCTACCAATCTTACAAATCTCTACCAATTTTATTCTGCGAGAGTCTTACATAAAAAAAAATATTGTGCGCAAAACTAAAAGAACGGAAATAGTTTATTGAAAGACAATTTCCATACAATAAAAAAATAAAGCCCATACCTTGAAAAGAAAAATAAAATAAAATAGAAATAGTATTTGAAACACGACTTCAATAAAAAAAATTAAGAAAATTACATAACAAAGAAATTTTGTTTTGAAATATGATTTCTGATTATTTGACTCAAATTTATGCTTGGAAGCACGATTTCATTGTTTCAAAATTGTGCTTCTGAATACGACTTACATAAATTTTTAAAAATTTATCCATTTCTAAAACTCCGATGTCAAATTATACCATTTGTGTTAAAAAACCCATGTAAGTTCCTATGTACACACTCATATGTAAAAAACCCATGTATTACTCATTTTAACCAAATAAAATTATTTTTCATGTATAAAATCATCCTCTGCTTTTAACCTTAATTGCTCAGACAGTGGAGTGAAGCATAAAACTGGAGAATATGTTTTGAACAGGAATAAGAATTATATATGAATTAAAAATTGCAATTGACAAGGGCAAGGGCAAGCATGCATACCTCAATGATTCCACCACACAACCAGCCAAATGATAAATAATGATAAAACTGCTCCTTGCCTGGTTCAGTCTCAGGTACTGACTGACTAATGCAATTTAAACACCCATCCCAATCAAGCATTAGAAGAGGGTTTTCTTGAGTTATGTCTCCCATCGCGTTATGCAAACCAGATGTATGGTTAAGCACATGATGAACCTGAAACAGAATATTAAAACTGATGAGCCAGTAAAAGGCATTATCAAGCCTTAGAAAGTATGCCGGAAAGAATAAAAAGAGTAACTGAAAGAAGTTAGATTAGAGGAGCAGTAAAGGGTGTGGATGACAGATATTTTACCAGCTAATATTTTATTCGGCGGTGAGCTGTGATGGCAGAAAAAATAAATAAACAAACTGAAAGTGTGCACTGTTTCTGAAAATTTACTCCTATGGCCAGTGGTTCCGGGGGAAGGCACATAATTCGAAGTCTTTTGCTTTAGGCTCTTGATATAAGTTGAAAGGATTAGTGATAAATTAGGTTATGGGAGATTGTACCCCCCTGACACCAGAAAAAAGTATCCGACAAAGAATATAATTAAGGCGGTGAGCTTTGACGGCAGAGAAAAAAATCGAGAACTGAAAAATGTACAGTTTCTAGAAACTTACTCCTGTGGGCAGTGGTCCCACAGGGAAAGCACAGAATTAGAGTTACTTGCTCTTGATATCATTTTAAAAGGATCAATGATAAAATAGGTCACGGAATGCCAGAAGAAAGGAACCAAGAAGGAATATAACGAGTTTCGTGTGTTGATGTCTGCTGGCATTTGTCTTCCTATTTATAATAGGATAATGATATTTGAACAGTAATATTTGACAAGTTTAGACATGGTTTAGGTGTCAAAATCTGAGTGGTGCATGTAGAAATTATTTTTTAAAACTGAGAATGATCTGGCAATGGAATTGGGAGCAGAATTTCAAGTTTTGGGATCATTTTCTCTTTTCAGATTTCGAATCTGAGAAAAATTCGAGAGAGAAGCCAAGAGCGTGAAACCTATCATTATCTCTGTTGTTCCCCTCCCTGATTACAGTTCAAGCTATTAGTTATTTCTGTTGTTCCCCCTTTTCCTCTACTATAGTTAATGGTTGCAATTGGATTTCCCATATCTCAAAAAAAGCTTCTAGTCATTATATATGGCCTGTATCCATTGTTGCCCTTATTAGGATACATTCAGATTCAATAAAACTCAGTCATTCATTTTTAAGCTTTCATAATTCAGTTTAACCCCAGTATTAAACTCAACCTATATCTATAACATGTACCATGGTCCAGAGCAGTTGGGAAGTGGAAAATGGGTCTAGGTCTGGAAGATCAACTGTTGAGAAGTGGCAATTTTTGTATGAAGCAGATCTAGATTTACAGGTTTGATCCCCCTTTGACCCAATTATTATAAAACCATTAAATTCCCTTTTCTTCTTCATATGCAAACGAAGTTTACTCTACCACTTATCAATTCTTTTGCAATCCTAACTTTTCTCTCTGGATGACATGAGTAATGTCATATTATCCTCCAACAAATCCTCTTACCACCATATAAAGAAAGTAGTAAATGGAAAGTAAATGCATTTCTCATCTTAGAAATAGAAATACATTTCATACTTTCCATAAAAGTAAGAAGGAGGATTTAGAATTTTCGTTCTCACTACAGTCTCTTGGGGGTCCTGCATTCTATGTTCACTTGTATTGAGGTTGGTTCATATAATTTGTATTGGTAGTCGGCCTTCTAAGTTTGTATGTAATAAGGTTGATGCATATAAGTTGTATGCTCTCTCTTAAGGGAAAGTATTTAATATATTTGCATTAGGTTTATAGCATGTATGATATTATTGTGCTGCCAATTGGCCCACATACTAGAATATAACACTTCTGCCATGTACCCTTTCTCATTAGAAAATTAGATAATACTTTTTTTACAGCATCTCTTTCACTTCAGCGTTCCTTTCTCATTAAAAAACTAGATAATTTTTCTACAACATCCCTCTCCGTTCAGCATTACTCTCTGATTATTATCATAAAAAATAATAGCCACAAAACTTCAGTATGGAGAAAATTCAATATCAGACCTTAATGAGATCCTTCCCATTTGATCCAAATCCTGGCCATATATTTGCTACATTGTCTTCAAGGTTTAGTTGACTGCAAGATAATAAGCAAGCAGACACTTATTCCAGGTGAAAAGCAGAGAGTACATGATGTTACAAATTCAAATAGAGCATGAAATATGATTTTAAAACTTTCAATAACAATTTACAAACATGAATCTTAATTAAATCAAAGAACGCATTCCTGACTAACAAAACTGGCACAAACATAGGAATTTTGATAGTATTTAAAACTGAGTAAATACTTACAACAACTAAGTTCCATGGGTAATCTTTCTTAAATAATTAAATCATGGAAAAAGACAGTCAAAAAATATGGATAAATTTATATTTTACTCCAGGAAAGAGAGAAACGTTGAGTTGAAACTCTGTGCTTTTTAGACAACAATGGTGCTTTTAATTATTTTGATTGAAAGGAATCAATAAAAAAAACAATAGAGGAGATTCGGTATCCTCTAATAAAAAAAGATATGATACCGGAATAAATAAAAACACTCCTAATATTCCTTATTTCTACAATTATAAGATTTATCTTAAGTGTAATCATACAAATATCAATCCAACAGATGATTAAAGTCTTGATTAGTGCATAAATTGTGTCAGTCACAAGTCAAAGCTTAGTGAAGCGATCATTGTAATCATCAGCATAAAGGCTGAATTAATTATGGAAGTACATGCTCAGATTTGTGTATGAATCAATAAATGCTGAGGATGTAAAAAGTGAGTTTACTGTTCTAAGCCCTTTTTTTATGACTTCAATGTCATAGGTATTTACTTTCTTTTTTTCCTCCTCCATGTACGTGCAATATAATTTATGTTGTGTATCTTAAATTTCAAAATAACAGTCATCCTGCTATGTTCTAGAGGAATTTTGTGGTCAACCGCTATGCACCACAATTTGGGATTAACTACTATGGTTACATGAAGTGTAAATTGTAAAGCAAATGTCAGTGTAGTAGTCAATAGCATTTAAGTCAGCACCACCCTCTGAGCCCTTTTCTATGGGAAATTAAAACTTTATATTCTAACAAACAAGAAATTATAGCAATAAAGTCTAGGGTCATAGAATTTTACAACATACCCATTGTCAACCCAGACAATATATCATTCATGTTGTGATACCCTTTAAATTAGAGAACACAGGATAAAGGCTATCATGTAACACTATACGTCTGTTGTGACCATGAACATTTCATTCAAGAAAAAGAGTAGATGCAGAGCTCTGGAAGCTGGTATTGATTATGTCAAAACCGTGTTGCTAATTATGTATTTTAGGAAGTTTTTTATTTTATCCTTGCCATATTCTTAATCATTATTACAGGTGTATATAACTATTAAAAATAGGATTATGTATTTAAAAACAGTCCCATAAGTAGAGGAATTTGTTTCCTATGAATTAGCTCTCTATATTTCCAAAAATATATGGCAGGCTCATTTATTTATAGGTCCAATGACCTCATTATTGTAATATAGAAGAAATAATTATTCCTTTTAAATTATGAGAGATTATATTAATTGGGAGATCATTTGAAGGTAAATATCAGTGTAACACTACGAATAAGATAAACCTATTTTCGCATGAACCATTACAGAAATGTAAGCTTGATAGTCAACAAGTAATTCAGCACTGCCCTACAATTAGGGTTGTCAAAGTGAGTCAATCCATACCCAGCTCATGCAGGTTGGTTCATCACGAGTTAAATTAAAAGTGAGTCAATTCAATCTAGTTCACTTTTCAGTAAGCCAAAAATTTTGTATTTCGACTCGATCCACCACAAATTGATGGATTAATGAATTGAATGAGTCAAAGATGTTTTATTCTTTCAATTTATTTTATATATTTATATTATAATAAAAGTGAATTGATTCGACTCATTATTTTATAGCAGTATTTTTTAGGAATACAATCAAAGTGTTCATCTATTTTACCAAACATTATTATAAATATAGTTGTTGAATATTTATTAAAGTGTTAAGTTATATAACTTGACAAACAAATAAATTAAATATCCAAACTATTCAAACATTATTAAACATCATTCTAGTATTTAAAAAAATCAAATTGTCAACCTACACAATTAGTAGTGAATAATTATAATAAAAAAGTTGTGAAAAAAGGGTAAAAATTTAATAAAGGGTTGTTGTTGATGGATTGCAAACCAACCCACCTTCAACCTGGCTTGAAACTGTTGATTAAGTGAGTTAAGTCCAATTTCACCCATATTTAAAAAATCTACATTTTTTTCCAACCCAACCTGGTTTGAACCTGTGATAAATTGGGTTGGCAAACACATTTTGATTTCTTTACCTACAGTCCCTTTTCTATGTGAGATTAAAACTTTATATTCTAACAAACAAGAAATATAACCAAAGAGGTGTACACAAACTATATGGTCTTAGAATTTTACAACATACCCATTGTCAACCATCCAATGTACCATTCCTGCTGTGATACCCTTTGTAACAGAGAACACTGGAAAAAGGCTATCAGGCTTAACTGGACGTGGATCATATTTACCAAGTACTCCTGCAGCAGTGTCAATAATGACCTCTTCATCTTTGTATGCACATACCTTTAAGAGATTATTCAGAATTTATTAAAACAATTGAAAAATACATAACCTATTTGTTTGACTCTTGACATCATATGCAACAACACCAACAATAAGAGTCAAGAATGTGAACCCTCATTAAAGTTTAAAAAATAAATGGAACATTTAGCTCAACAACAGTTGTAGACCGAGACACTAAAACAAGGGAATGCAAAGATTATCTTAACCATGGACTCTCATCAATATTATAATATGTAAACAAAAGATTTGAGGCCGGAAAGAATATTTGAGTGAATAAAAACAGAATTTAAAGCGATGATTGAGTAAGATTGCTTGAGTGAAAAGCTCTCAACCAAGGGAAAGTATAGGCAAGATGTAATTATCGTAATTACATTTGTTAAGCAGCATGTATGCTTTTGGAAAGTAGAAGTACTATTATTATTGTTAGGTTTCTTGGTGACAAGAAACCTTGTTGGTTCTGGTTTGATCCAGAAAAACAACATGAACTCAGACTTAAAACTGGAAACATCTTTTTATTACTTCAAAAACAAACAGGATGTTGGAATACGGCCAAGGGACAATGCTTCCCTTCTCACAGGATATCACAGACCCTGTCTATGCTTCTCAATTACAAAACAACGTCCCCTTTACAAGATACCCCTCCCTCCTATATATAGTCTTCCCCCTAGGAAAACTATAACAACCCCAAATCTCCTAGCAAACTATGTTCTGTTTTTTAAACTCTCTTTCTCCTAACATAGAAAGTCATAGTCCTATCCATTATCATGTGGTCCCAACTCCTACCACCATAAAGGCTCAGATACAGTCTAAATTCAGTGCATTACAAATATGGCTTATTTTTGTTTTAGTCCCTTATTTAAAAGTTAAAAAATAATGTGTTCGCTCTTGATGTGATAGTGAAGGACTAAAACAAAGATTTTGTAAAAAGTAAAGACAAAAAATGGTAAATTACATAGGGACATAAACTATTAGATGCCTTCTATTTCTAAAATAAATACTAGTCTGAATATAAATATTTCTCGCAATATATACATCCAAAAAAGAGAAAGCCCAGAATATATAAAATTTCTTTCAATATGGCAACTATCCTAAAAGCTTAACTTATTAGATGAAAGCCCAATATTGATGTATCAAACATGCCCCCTCATATACGAATCCTTTGGGCTTTAAGGATGGAAAATGTCCAAGCCCACTCTAAATGCTGAAATTCAAGTTTCTTTAGAAGAACGGGAACTACAAGGATCGAAATCCTAATCAGACGATCATAGAGACTCTAATTCATTGTCAAGGATAAACTATCCCAAAAGCTTGAGTTACTGATAAGAAGCCCCATAATTGCACTTTATTTTCGTCCGCTAGAGTTGAACTTGTGAAGTCGTCCGACTGTAAATTTGTTATATAGTTGGATCATATTCAATAATATAGTTATATATGATCTCATATCTTATCCCTTTGTTCATTGCTCCACATGAAGAATTCCTTTGCATTCTTCTGTAGGTTCAATAAAAACATATTTTCAATTTTCTCAGTTTCTGTCTCTACAATTCTAACATAAATCTATACTTATTGATTATAAATTTCAATAATTATTAATTTCAATAATGTTCAGTACACTCCACTCTCTGATCTTGTGCAGAAAAACTGCCATATGGACTCCACAAAAGAGTTCCTTTCATATAAGCTGATGATAATATATACATGATATGAGATGTTTATAAAATATGTTCAAATAATTCTGACTCTAATTATTAGATATTGCTATTATTATAAATATCCCAATGCAAGCTTTATTAAGTCTTAGAGTAACGTAACTAGCAATTACAAATTACAATCTCAACTCTCAAGGACTAAGTCGAGCCTTAATCATGTGCATAAACTAGGAATATTAGGATTTTCTGGTTCTAAATAAATTCGGAAGATAAAATCCTATTATTAAGGAAATGATTAGTTAATCTTGAGTCAATGGATTTACCTTCCTCTTTATCTTTTTTCTATTTTATATAGATTCTTATTCCCTTTTGTTAAACTCTAGATGAGCGAGAAAAATTGATCTGAAATTCTGTGTTTCTAAGGCAACATAGATGCTTTATTTATATTAAGAAAAACGAATCAATTCAATAACTAGAAGAGATTCGATATCCTCCAATAATGTAATTTAAATATTTATTATATAGGATTAGCTCCTTATTTATTTTATTTTAACGTTCCTAGTCGTATGTGTCCAACTTGTTGCAATTAAATGTTGAAGTATAATGTTTATTTTATTATTAATATTTATGTTAGGGATTTTGTTAAGGGCTTCCCGCACTTTTATTTTTCAGAACTACTGTGTTTTATATAAACAGTAGTAAGTTGTATCAATTTCTTAATCATAAAATAGAAGTCTTTTCATTTTCTCTCAACTTCAAGTAATTTAAATATTTATTATATAGGATTAGCTCCTTATTTATTTTATTTTAACGTTCCTAGTCGTATGTGTCCAACTTGTTGCAATTATAATTGATCCTAGATACTTGGTGAATATGTCAATCAATTGGTTATTAGAGTTGATAAATCTAGTGATGACATCTCTAAACTAGAGTTTTCTCTTATGAAATGACAATCCACCTAAATATTTTTTGTCCTCTCATAAAAGACAGGATTAGGGACAATGTGTAAGCCTGATTGTTACGTCCAAGGGTGCATTTGGGAACTTTCTTCAAATGTAAGATTTTTGAGGAGTTGTTTCAGCCATGTGAATTCACAAGTTACCCTCCCTGAATTCTACTTCTACACTTGATATTTGTGCAACATTTTGTCTTACTCTTCCACAATTACCTGTAGTAGGATCATAGTACCCTGAAGTGGAGCTCCTTATTTCTATAATTATAACAACCTACGATTAGGGGATTTGCCTCTGTCATAAATAAATTAAGAAATTATCTTTAGAAAATATTGGGGTAACTTACACGATCTTAGGATTTTTTTTTCTTCTTTTATATTTTTATTTATTTACTTATTTGTTTAGGATCTTTATAGTTTTAAGAATGTCATTAGAATGACTTATAGGCATATCATATGAGGTATATAGTAGAAAAATATTCTATAATTATTTGTAGTTATGGTAAGCAGAATATTAAAATGAACTCTATTGTTTGGTACATAAACACAGTTTTCAGCATCTCTAAAATATAATATGCTCTGCTTCAGATAGTCTCCCTCTGTTTTTCTTTTAAATTGTACTTGCCAGCTGTTACCACTAGAATCAATAAAGAAATTATTTCTACAAATCAATTAAGAATAACAACGTGCACCTGGATTCCGAGTATTTTATCATTGTTTCCCAACTCAATTAAAAGCTGCCTCAGTTTGGATTCTACTTCAGAATGAACTGGTGAATCCAAAATCCATCTGTCATTTACCGATGGTCCTCTACTGATGTATCTGACAAGTGTGCCAAAGTTCAGCCGCAAATGAAATAGGCATGTAATAAATACCAATCAGAAAATATTTCAAAAGACTCACCCACTCAAAACTGACTCCGCAAATGGCCTCATAATGTCCATATATATTATTCGTACATTCATGGAGGATGAAAGACCTACAACCACATCAGGTAAGTAAAATAAGACATGGAGAGAAAATAAGCATTACCATGGTATCCAGTGGAAAACAGCAGACCTCTTAGAAGATTAAGAACCCTTCCAAATATTACAATATCGCCAGGAAATGCATCAACCTATCAAAATATTTTTATTAAGAATTTATATTGTACCTAAAATACGAATAGTAAAATAATTTTGGAACAATTGGAAAATGCAATCTGAACTCACAGGATTAAAGCGTTTCATTTCCTTTTTGTCAAGCTTCATTTTCTCCTGTATAACCTTCATATTTTTGTCCCTTTGTTCAGCTAGAGATTTCATTGTTTTCTTAGTAACGGAAAAATAGACCACAATTAGGGAGAAGCTAAATGTCTGAAAACTGAACAAACCAAAGTATACTTGAGGTAAAGGAACACTTACATGGTATTCATTTGCAGGTGTTGTTGAACGAAAGAATACAGTTGTTACTTCCATTGCCTGCTCTGGCATGTCCAGTCGCAACTTAAGCCCCATTTCTGCAAAAGCAGACAGAAGGGCCACATGGTCCCCCTTTAACAAAAGGGCTTGCATACTCAGTCATTGTTTAGAAAGATCATCTTGAGCAATTAAGGGAAACTTGTACAAATACTAACAATTCAATAAAAACTATAATACATTAAATGAAAAAAAAATGTTACTAAAGTAAAGATGAACTAGACATATTAAAAGCTTTAGTTCCTGAATATTAAAAACAGATGATTGTGAGCCTTTTGCCATGAGTGCACTAGTACAAAACCACCCATACCCAATCAAATAGCTTGTTTTCCTCCGTACTTAGGTGATGTTGGGAAAATGGCCATTGTACCTGATAGGATATAATATGATAGGATATAATGTGGTAGAATATAATGGGTGTAGGATAGAAGGAAATAATTGAGGAATTAGTTAGAAGTTGATTAGCTGGTTGAGTTGCCTTTATAAGAAGGCAGGGGTGATGGTGGTAGAATAGCTTTGATATTCTTTGTATTGACAAAAGGTTGTTCCTGTGGAGGGAGAGTGCTCCCTTGAGAGTTAGGTGTTGTACCAATGTATTCTTTGATTCCAAAGTAATACAATTTTGCTTCCAAGTTATCTGGTTGTGTGTGTGTGCTGTTTTGAATGATATATAGGCTTCTTGACCAAAAAATTCTATTAAATTGGTCTAACTTGTCGAATCAAGAGGGAATCAAGAAGTGATCAAGAAGTGGTGGAAGCATGGAAGGAAGAGACAATACCTGGGAGAGATGGACCAACGAACAGGAAATGAGGATGGCAGAATGCAGAAGAAATTGCCAAAAATTGAAAGAAATAATATTGGAATACTAGAATCAAGACAGGGACTCAAAAGGAAGGGAGAAATCTCTTGACAAAGCAAGAAGGGGAGGGAAAGAGGAATTTCGTTATGACAACAAGAAAGGAAAGAAAGAAGTAAAGAAGGGTAGGGTTGTTGGGCAAGATAGTCTGCTAGACATCAAGAAAGCCTAGAAACCCTCGTATGGAAGAGAAAATTCAACCAATAGGGAGAAGAAAAGAGAAACAGGTATTAGTGAAGAGGACAGGGTTGACCAAGACCATGAGGGGAAGGTTGTTACCGTTACATCAAGGAGTGGACTGTCAGAAGCTGCTATTTTGAGTGTTGATGGTTTTGCAAGAATTAGAGGGCCAGATAGAAGAGAAGGAAATATATGTGAAGAGGAAGGCGATGACGAAAACTATGATGGGGACATTGGTGTGGGTGCTACCTAGAAAGTTGCAAAAGTTGCTATTTTTAGTGGAGATAGAGTGGTAGGTTGTGGTGTGTATGTCAAAACAATGAAGAAGGGGGAAGAATTGTTGAGACCTGAGGTTAAAACGGGGGTGTCGGGGAACAACCCAGTTGAGTCTATTTACAGAGCAAGAGAGGAAAGAAAAGAGCAACTTTTGCAAGACATCAAGAAAGCAAAGAAACACTCGGGTGGAGGAGAAAATTCAATCAATAGGGAGCAAAAAGGAGAAGAGGATGCCATCGACAATAATGGAGCTAGAAGGGTGAGGGAAAACCAATTTTTACATGGGTGAAAAGAGAAGAGTTGACCACTAATGAAGGGATTGACACCCAAGGTCAAACAACAGGGGCAGCAAATGCTTCTGAAGTTCAGAACACCAAAGGATCAACAAAAGTACACCCAAACAGCGAGAAAAATGTAGTGCAGGGGTTCAAGACCTGGCACCAAAAATCCAAGAACCTTTCTTGGAAAAATCTGACAATAACTTTACTAAAGATAATTGAAGGGAACAGGAGAAGCATGCTATGTGAGAGTTTGGCAAACCTCGTCTTATAAATCGATTTTGTAAAGCTAAGTTAGGCTTCAGGTCTACTTCTTAACATTCACTAAGACACATTCACCTAAACTTTGGCCTGATATACTACACTCCTCTCTAAAACCAAAGATTGCACTGACTAGAATAAAAAAATGAGGTGAGATGGGAAAGAGGTAGCTAGGATCCAAGCCAGCCCACCTTTACCATAAAATGAAAGTTATAACCACTAGAGATATATGACATTATTAGTATCTATAAACATGAACAACACTAAAGCATGAACCAACCTCAGTAGAGGCCAAAAACATCTTTGCAAGCGCTTGCTTAATGGTGCTTGATAGTCTCTTCGTAAGCCCAAAGTCAAGTAAAATGGGACGATGAGGAGATTCTTTGCTAACAAGAAAATTTCCTGTAGTAGAACCAAAACTTTCCCAATCAAATGGAATAATTACAAGTTTACATAATGTTCTCCTAAAGTTTCAATAAAAAAATGAAAATGCCATACATGTGTACATTTGGACCAGCACACAAAGCATAAACATAGAGGGAGAGAGACAAAGTACCTGGATGTGGATCACCATTGAAAAACCCATCTACATATATTTGGTGAGCATAGGCACGAGTAATCTCCTCGACTATCTTTTGTTTATTTACTCCAAAAGCTTCTAGTGATTCTAGATCATTCAACCGAATGCCATCCATGTATTCCAAAACAAGGACTTTTTCTGTAGACTATCATTGGAAGCAACCAGATTTTAAAAATAGGAAAACTTACGGAAATAAAAGAAGATAAAAGTATAAGGATAAACATGAGGCACATTTCATTTTGAACCCTTGCAAACTAAAGGTACCAACAGTTATCCACCCACTAGAAGTTCGCACTAGCCATGATATAGGTGCATATTAATAAGCTAATCAACTTAAAATTAAGTAAAAGAAAGAAAAAATACTTCAGAAAGGTACCTTGTAGTGAAATATGTCAAATTCAGAGTACATCTATTCTCAAATATAAATATGCAAACGTCTAATCAAGTGACATGATAATGAATGGAAAAGTGTCACTATGATGCCTAATTTCTAACATCTTCATTGCATCTTGAATATTTCAATCAAACATTTTATAGAAAGAAATTGAATATACCTGAATTACATCTGGGATCAAAACATCCACTCTATTGGCACTCATATTTCCATCATATTGGTTTCTGCAGCCAAGATTTGTAGCCACCGTTCTAGTGTTTTCTAGAGAAACAAATGTGCTAGTAAGAAACTCGCCTTAAGTGATGCGATGGAAATGAAAACTGCTTGCTGAGATGAGTAAACAAGGGAATGCAAAAATCATCACAATAAGATGGACTAGGAATGCCCACAATTAAGACAGCATTATAATAACCTCACACCTAAGGCTATACTTGAATAATGAGAGGGAAAAAGAAATATATTATTAATTTCAATCAACCTCATTACATTTTGAGCTCCTCTATTTGTAATTGTTAAAACTCCAAGGAAGGGAGAAACATTGGGCTAAAACTGTGCATTTCTGAAACAGCATGGGTACTTTATTTATATTCAGAAAAAGGAATCAATACAATAAATAGAGAAGATTTGTTATCCTCTACCTCCCTTTTTTTATAATTATTACTATATAAGATTAGATCCTTATATATTATAATTGTAACAATCACATTAAACAAAGGAAAATAAATTCAATGGAATGAATACAAAGATTCCAAGGATATTTTGTCTAATTACTATCGATAAATTAGGATATTTGTATATGTTAGGTACGGAAATAATGAGAAAGTGTGGAATGTGCGATATAGAAAGAAATTTAAAAATAAATAGTGTGATGAAAGTAGTTTTGCGAGAGACTTTGTGAGAAAGTATTTTTATAGTTCACCCTTTGGGAGTGTTGATTGTGTAATCAGGGATACCCTATGTGAAAGGAAGTGTCGTGTACAGTACTCCCAATTGCTTAAATAATTCTGCACAAGATATTCAGTATGCGTTTCTGGTTGTGTTCCTTCTTTCTTGACAAGGCACATAACAGTATCCTAATAATCCCTACCCACACAGCTCCCCCTTAAGTTGGTAAATAGAGATCAATCATTCCTTACTTCCATACAAGATCTTGGAATCTTCCTAAAGAAGTCCCTTGGTGAAGATATATGCTAATTGGAGTCTTGTAAGAACTAGGTTGTAACCACCAAACCTCTGTCAAGTTTATCTTTGATGAAGTGTCTGTGAATTCAGTATGTTTGGACATTTCATGTTGTACTAGATTAAGAGAAATGATCATTGTTGACTTGTTAAAACACACCATTGCATAGGGATGCCAACCTTTATTTTGATGTCATCTAGTATGATGTTTATCCACTCCTTGAGTTAGGATTTGAAATTCGGCTTTTAGACTTGAATGAGATACCCTATCTTGTTTTTAGCTTCCCAGGTCACCAGACTTTTATCCAAAAAAACTAGTACCCAAAGGTAGATTTGCTTTTAGTAACAAAAACTTGCATAATATGCAACATCGGCATATATCTTCAGAGTGAAAGTTTCTACTTTCTTGAAGGATAGCCCCTTGCATAGGCCTTCAAGTACTAAATTTTGTCACTTGCATGCATGTGCCTTTCTTTCAGATCATGCATAAACTAACTAACCGTACTAACTACAAAAGCATTGCTTGGTCTTGTATGTAATACATAAATAAGTTTTCCTACCAATCTCTGATATTGGGTCTTTTATGCAAAAAAGCTCTCTTCATTCCCAATTTTCTGCAAGTACAAATTATTTTTGGAGAAAACAATCCCCTTTTTTGAATACACAACTTTTATTTCAAGGAAATACCTAAGCTTTCTCAACTATTCCATCTCAAATTGGGTTGCCAATTTTTCTTTGAAGTTGATTTCTTTGTTTTATCATCTTTTACAATAATCATACCATCCACATACATCAAGAGAAGAGTAAATTTATTTGAAATAGTGTAATAACTTAAGGAAAACATTGATTTGGAAAATCATTCAACCTTGTCCTTGAAAAGTGTTGCAGATCATATAAGGCCTTCTTTAGGGGCATAACTTATCACTATTATCGGTATCAAAAAATATTGGAGATCCCAAAAATCCTTTATGAAATTATAACGAAAAACATAATGGGTTATGACGGAAGCATTAAGGTCAAAAGAAATCGAGGCTAGCAATAGCAAATGGTAGGGCGACAGTGAATGGCAGTGCGATGAGTGGTAGCAACGTCAGTGCAAGTGGCAATGGGACTGAAGAAGGAGAACCATAGGTAGTGTATTAGGGTATAGGTATTAGCTTAAAATATAATGTTTTTATTCAGCCTATTATTTAACAATGTTATCATTTGGGCTTTTAACCCAACACAAGACAGTAAAGAGAGAAAAAATCTCTTATGCCCTATTTAATAGGGTTTTCTTCTTTTGCATTGTTGCCTCTACAAACTAGGGTTTTCCTCTCCACCTTTTCTACCATCTTTGTTCCAAGCTAGCTAACCATGATGAAAAAAAGCCACCACCATGGGCTGCCATGACAAACCCACATTGCCACCACCATGTTGTGGGGGCAAACTACAAAACCGCCACTGTTTTCCACCATGGCACATCCATATGCGATTCTCGATAACACTATAACTAATTCTTCAACTATGAGCTTCTACAGCAAAAACAACTCAAATTGTATTCATCTTGGCCATAAGAGATAACTTCTCATATTCAATTTCAGAAGTTTGACTATATCCCTTAATCAAGCGTTTTACCTATCCATCATTCACCTTATGCTTTATTATAAATATTCATTTGCATCCTACAATCTTTTTGTATTAGTCTATCAATAGTCTCTCATGTTGAGTTTCTTTCTATAGTATTCATCTCCTCTTTCATGGCTCGAGTCCAATGTTCACTTTTAATGGCTTCTTGGACTAAAGTAGAAATTTTTGTGCATCAATGGCAATGATAGTGTTTTGGTTCTATTAGAGAGATTGTTAATGCAAACATTTTGAGAAATAGAATATTTAACACAGTCTTTTTCTCTGTTTTGAATGCAATGGGTAAATTCCCAGTACATTTACTTCTTCACTATTATCTCTAAGGTTCCTCACCTCCGAGTAAAAAGCCCTTCTTGCCCTAGAGTCAAAACAAGTTGATTGATTTCCTTGATATTTTTTGGTAAAAAAATTCTTCTTCTTCCTTAGTGTTGGAAGTCCCACATCGACTAGAGATAAGGTTAATTTATAATATATAAGTGGGATGCAGACCTCACCTTATAAGCCGGTTTTGTGGGGTTGAGTTAGGCCTAAAACCCACTTCTAACATGGTATCAGAGCTATGGTTAGAGTCTATCCTAGCGATATTTGTTGGGCATATTGTTCCACCCGCTATTGGGCCGTTATCGGACCCATTAATATTTAGTCTCACGCTCGAGATGTATATACCTCGACGTGAGGGGAGTGTGTTGGAAGTCCCACATCGACTAGAGATAAGGCCAATTTATAATATATAAGTGGGGTGCAGACCTCACCTTATAAGCCGGTTTTATGGGGTTGAGTTAGGCCTAAAACCCACTTCTAACACTTAGTATCAATTGCTTCTATCCCAATTGTGGTCCTTATATCACTAGGATCTTAGGCATCCTCCTAGAATAGATATGGTAATTACATGAAGGATCTACTTCAATTGTTTTCTCTCTCTGAAATTAACGATTGACCAAAATGATTATCTTTCATGAAAAGTAACATTCATTGTGATAAAGATTGTCTAAGATCTAATTTATTGCAATTAAGATTATGAGAGTAAACAAAAACAACACGGCCAAATACCACACAAGGTAGAGTTGGCACTAAGGGACAAGAAAGAATTGTTGAAGATCCCACATCGACTAGAGATAAGACTCAATTACAGTATATAACTAAGTGCAAACCTTACCTTATCAAGCCAGTTTTGTAAAGTTGAGTTAAGCTTAAAATTCACTTTCTTAAGATGACCATTTAGAGCCTATCCTAGCAATGTGTTTGGGCTCATGTCACTCGCTATCAGGTTCTCATGTAGTCCCATGCTTGAGATGTCCAATTGTTGACAAGAGGGGATGTGTTAAAGAACCCACACTGACTCGAAATAAGACTAAATTATAGTATAAGTAGGTGCAAAGCCTCACTTTTTAGAGCTGGTTTTATAATGTTGAGTTAAGCCTAATATTCACTTTGTTAAAAGAAACAAAAAACAATGGAGACTCAATAGCACTAATGTCATTTTAGACATAGGCAGGTAACCTATTAATAACATGGTAGTAACACAACTTCTCCTCAATATGTTTTGCAAACAAATATCTAGAAAAGGACATTTCTACCTACTTCTAAGAGATGGAGATTCTTTCTTTCTACAACCTATGCTGCAAATTGCAAAGCACAAACAGAATTATTGATGCAAAAACGAGGAGAATTTGTATAGGACTCCATATGTTGTCCATTGCATTGATTTGATCTTTGGAGATTATGAGAATTATTTGAAGTTCCATCAACTTACTATCAAGAAGGGAAGAAGGATCACCACCTACATTTATGGTAGAGCAATGCTAATTAGCATGTTGAAGAAGTTCACCAAAGGAAGAGACTTGATAAGACATAGCATGCATAGATTTGCCACGACTTATAGCATGTCTTGATGAGTTGAAAGCACCATTGATAAGCATGTTTAGCTTTTAAGAGTGAAAAAATAGCAAGTTTGGAACTTCAATATAAGGAAGAAAAATTAGTAATAAATAGTCAAGTTTGGAAGAATGTAACCACTTGCCTCAAAGTTGTTACCCCTCTAATTGTGATCCTTCGACTAGTGGATTCAGATATAAAACCCGCAATGATGTCATATATGAAGAAATGGATTGTGAAAAAGAGAAGATCAAACTTAACTTCAATAATATTAAGGTAAAATTTCTAAACCTTTTCTCTTTTAAAATTTAATTATTTATTTTTTGTAATTATTTCTAACTTAGCATCATTGGTATTTCCATAGTTAAGAACCTATTTGGAAAAAATTTATTAGAGGTGGGATAACTAGCTTCAAAGGTTACATGCGGCTGCATATACCTTAACCCCAACTCTTACAATGAACCTAATTTTAAAAATCATGACTCTAAGTTAAAAGAAAGGTTGTATATATACATGAGAGGATTGGTTGAGAATGTTGCAGAAAGAAAAATAACTAATTTGCAACTTAATGACTTTCATTATGCTAGAGGACCTTTTTCTAAAGAAAATGAAAAAAAAAAAAAAAGATTGTAGGAAAGCTATGCCTTTTGGAGACTTGCAGGAAATGTTTGGGGACGGAACTCCATAATTGAATAGATTTGCTATTCGATTTTTGAGTTTGACATGCAGTTCCTGTGGTCGTGAATGTAATTGGAACTCATTTGAAATGGTAATTCAAGTTTGCCATGTTATTATTGGTTTTTAATTTTCTTTATTTGGTTTATATAGTTTTTAAGAGTTCATATTTATTTATAGGTTCATACAAAAAGAAGAAACAGTTTTCATCCGAAAAAGATCAATGGCTTTATTTATGTCAAGGATAACTTCGAGCTTAAAAATAAACAAATTAGAAAAATTGTTGTTCTCCTATTTTAGGATAATGAGTCTGATGATAAATATATAAATAAAGATGGGGATAATGTTGAGATTGATCTAGTTCAAGGTTTTGGTGAAAATGTTTTCATAATTGAACCAAGTTCAATTACTCAAATTCTAGAAGCATTTGATGTTGATGATACAGTTATTTTTGGCAATGTTGATGATGCACACTTATTATCTAAGGTAGAGCTTGACGGTGATGAAGATGATGATGATCTTCGAGATTATATCATTAACGGATGTAAGACAGAATCTTAAAGATATTTTTCCACTTTTAGTTATATAAATTTTATGGCTGGCCTTACAAATTGTTTTTTCATGATTGTATGAACTCATGTATTGAGAATAGTTTGAACTTATATAATAGTCATGTGAGTTATACTTAGTTATTTTAGAATTATGGAACTATTGATTAAATAAGGTGTTCAAATTTTGAATTAGTATGGTCTATATTTCTCTTTTTGATATTGATGACTCTTACAAGTCTATGAGTTGGATCTACGAGTAATGTCTACAAAGACCTCCCTAGTCTATAGAATCTCAAGTCTGATAATCAAGCATATCTCTAATCCCTGAGGAACTAAATACCACCCTTGAGATTTGTTAAAGATATTATATTTAGTTTATATTGTGTTTATGTTAATTAGGGAAACATAGTCCCTATATGTTTATTAGGGAAACATTGTTCTTATTTTATTTTATTTTATTCTTACATATTCATTGGTATTTGGGCTTAGCCCATATTTATTCTATTATAAATAGAGAACCCTATGTGTGTATTTAACACAAGGGATATTTCTCCTCATCTCTTTCACTATTTCATATGGTATCAGAGCAAGGTTCTCTGATTCTTTAGCCATTGTCTTCGCTGTCTGCCGGCGGCCGGCCGCCATGGTCGCCGGCAACCCCTACTAAAAGTCTTTCAACCTATGTCATTCTGTCATTCTGCTTCAGCCAAGAAAGGCCACCGCCGCCGGCACCGTCTCCGGCCATTCGCCATCGTCGGCCACCGTCTCCAGCCGTTCACCACAGCCGGCCACCGTCTCCGGCCGTTCGCCGCCGCCGGCCACCGTCTCCGGCCGTTCACCGTCTCCGGGCACCGTCTCCGGCCGTTCACCGTCTCCGGGCACCGTCTCCGGCCGTCGTCTCCGCTCAACGCGCCTCCACGCGCCGTCTTTCTCCGACAGATCTCGGACGCATACTGTTCACGTGCCGTTGTTCCGGTGTCGGAATCACACCGCGCCACTGCCGGTCTTCTTGCCAGAGCTTCCTCTCTCCGGTATGACCCTCCAAAGCAGCCATTGCTGCCATCGTCATTGTCTTCAGCATCTTCGTCTTCTCGCCACACACTTTCGCATTGCGGAATCTTCCTCTCGTATCTGCGTTCTGGTGTATGCCTCCACGAATGGGTTCTAATTCCCTTTTCTCGTGCTACACCGATTGGACCTTCTTGCCATCCGTTGCTTGTGCCGCCACTGCAATCAGTCACTGCTGTCACAATCTGTTGTCAGTCCTACCTCTACTGCTTCCGCTATCTTATCTTTTCTGAAAGGTCTTCAAGGGCAGTTAGTGGTTAACACCAAGAAATTTCAACACTAAAATTATGACCAACCCTTTGTTTTTTGGGTGCTTTGATGAATAAGAGCTCATTATGATCTTCCACTTTCACGGTCTGTCATCGGCGCACCGTCATTTCCGCCGTTCGTCGTGAGGGGGAGTATGAACCAAGTTAGGCAGACTCCACTAGTCAATGATGGCAGTCCTTGCAGTTTTGTTGCTTTTAGCCACTACAGAACCCATCAGTGAGTGATGGCATTCCCTGTAGTTTTGTTGCTTTTAGCCACTACAGAACCCATCAGTGAGTGATGGCATTCCCTGTAGTTTTGTTGCTTTTAGCCACTACAGAACCCATCGGTGAGTGATGGCATTCCCTGTAGTTTTTTTGCTTTTAGCCACTACAGAACCCATCAGTGAGTGATGGTATTCCCTGTAGTTTTGTCGCTTTTAGCCACTACAGGCCCCGTCAGTCAGTGATGGCAATCCCTGTAGTTTTGATGCAAGCCTCATCCTTACTTGATGGTGTTATTTTGTCAAAGTCACTCCACTTGAAGTTTTATGGTGCTATTTGAAGTTTCGCAGTTGTCCACCACTGTCCATAAATTGTTGTTAGTTGTTCGTCGACATGTGTTTGTCCATCTGTTTGTCGCACACTCTTGAAGACATATCATATATATTTCAAATTGAGTTTATTTATTCCAAGCTTGGTCCATACAATTGTATGTTGTAGCTTGAGGGGGAGTGTTAGAGATATTATATTTAGTTTATATTGTGTTTATGTTAATTAGGGAAACATAGTCCCTATATGTTTATTAGGGAAACATTGTTCTTATTTTATTTTATTTTATTCTTACATATTCATTTGTATTTGGGCTTAGCCCATATTTATTCTATTATAAATAGAGAACCCTATGTGTATATTTAACACAAGGGATATTTCTCCTCATCTCTTTCACTATTTCACAAGATTGAATTAAGAAATTTCCTAAACTAACCATAACTAAGTCGGGTAGGAAATACCACAATAAAGGCGGTTTCCAAAATATAATACTTTGTCATAAGCCATCAATGACTATAAATCATAAATTTCTAAACATATTGTTCAAATAATACCTTTAAGAAAGCTTGTGCTAAACCCCTAGACAAAATAGACCAAAGATATTCTCAAGCATAAATTTAGATCTACTGCATCAAATTCAAACTAAAGAAAAGATCTGAAAATACCGGCTTCATGATTGAAATCAAGTTCCTTAGGAGCTTCTTTGCACCATTCATCAATCATAGGGTTAAAGTTATATTGTGGCTCAGCCCATGCAATCCAATCAACAATTGACTTTGCATTTTTTAAGTCCTGAAAAGAAAAAGGTAGGCACAAAAATCTTTTGAAAGGCTACATTGACCTCTTTATCTATATATCCAAAGAATAAGAAACAAACCTCCAGTATAACTGTCTTGATACCATCATGTTGAACTTTAACTACCACTTCCTGTCCATTGAGCAGAGTTGCTCTGTGCACTTGTGCTATCTGCATAAATGTGTCACACGGATACAATTCACCCAACTAATTTAAAGAAAACAGCGAACTTACAAATATTTTTATCTGCTATATAATCATCCTCTAGTAGCAAAAATATCCTTAAAATCTTACTGATGCTGTTGCCAAAGGTTCGTTCACAAAATCAGCAAATAACTCATCCATTGATTTCCCCAACTCTTTCTGTATGGTGCCATAGACCTTGCATGTATAAACTAAATTCAGAAGTCTAGAAGCAGTAGTGACTCAAGAAATAAACTGAAATTCTAAAGTAGATTAGCAAATGAGGCCCTTAATCTTGTTCAAAGATTGTCAACACCAAACTAGCAGTTTTATTTTCAACAGAAAAGTGATAATTTCACAGCCAACAAAAGTACAAAAACTTTAATTCTTATACTATGCATTTAACGAACAAAGTCATCTCCAATGCTCAAAATTTGCAGGAATTTTTATTAAAATCACACAATGTATATGTTTTCCTAAATGTATTTTTTCCTCCATAGCATAAACTAAAACATTTTTTAAATAAAATATTTGATGAAAAACCTCTTCCAAGGGTCTAGGAGGAAGAGAGTCTTGTAACTGCTTCAAAAGACGTATATAAGCAGCAGGAAGCACATCTGCGCGAGTTGACATATATTGCCCAAGTTTAACCCATAAGCCTTCCATCTCTATTATCAAATTTAGAACACGCTTAGCATTACGCTCGTGAGCCTTCTCCCACAATGCGGCTTGTCTAGATTTGCTAGTCCATTTGTCACGTTGTTGTACACCCTGTGGAGATCAATTGAAGAGAATAAAAGTTCAATAGACTTACTTATTTCAAAGACAAAAAAGCTGCCGTAAGCAACAAAATTCACCTTATAATCTAGGTATATTACTATAGCCATAGTAAATACCCTAATCCGTCTCCTGTAAATATCTCCCCACCCCATTCTCGCGGGCAAGCTACAACACATAATCAAGTAAATCAAGAACCCAGAGAGTCAAACAAAAGAAAACAGAGTAAAATACAGAAAGAGCATGTAGAGCAGTGCGATACTAGTAATTAGTAAACATATAGAACAAAACAACTTTGATATTATTTAACATCTCAATAAAATAGCCCTTAGCTCAAATTTATTGAAATTAGTATTTGGAATGTTTAATATAATCTTTTCAGCTACTGTCACTGCTATACATGGACTTGTTCCCAGAAATTTTTCAAAAGTACCACCGAAATTTAACTTGTCGGCAAAAATATATCTCCTTCAACATTTCTTAAACCCAAAGTACACTTTTGATCCCAAAATTTTGGTTCATTTCTTAAACCCAAAATGAAGTGTTCATCCCGAAATTGAACAACCCCTTCCAAAGATGATTAAATAACTATATATAGTTGTAGATAACAATAATAAAAATAATAACAATAATAATAATAATTTCATTCAAGGCATAATCGACATGTCACTCTTACATGTTCAGTAAACCGTGTACCTGCATCAACGATAATAAAAAATTATGGAACATATCGAAATTCAAGGGAAATTGGGAACATCCATCCCCGTTAGATGATGAATTAAAACAGAGATAATTCAATTGATGAGTGAGAGCTAAAACGCATCGAAAGAGAACGGAAACAGAGTAGATGAAGGGTTGAGATGCAGTTTTGGGGAAAACGGGGAGAGGAGCGGTAGTGAGGTTATTTACCTCGAAGGAAGAAAGGAAGAAGAGAGCACTAACCAACTGCTTGGAAGAGAAACTGTGTTTGTGTTCTTTGTTATGGGAGTTAATGAGGTAGAAGTTTTGGAAAATAAATAAATATCTATTTAAATAAGCTTGCTCTTTCATCAATCTTTTGCATGTTTGAAAAGTACGAAGATTAGAATATTTATTAAAAAATTCCTGAATTTTGGAAACATCTATTTAAAAAATAATGATTAATTATTATTCTTTTATAAACGGTGTAGGAAAATTCTATATTTTAATAATGTAAGAAAGTGGAAAATTAACTTCACATACTTTACCCTCTGGTTTTCTATTTAATATTTATTCCTAATAATAATATCAAAAGTTAACCTATTCATTTAGACATATATAGGAGAAGCATTTCTAATTAGAAATATGATTCTTAAAAATCTATAATGATAACCAGAAATAAACGATTTTTAATCAAAACTAGAATTGTCAAGATGGATCACAATCCGCGGATCAAGTTCACTATGGATTTGGGGCAGGTTGGGTTTGAAATAATTGTATTTTTTTATGCGGGTCAGATTTCAACCCGGCTCATTTAAACCCGGTTCATGTGGGTTGAACTCGTGATGGACCGGGTTGACCCACCAACTCACCTACCTAATTTTATTTTATTAAAATTTAATTTTAATTTTATAAAAAAATATTTATTTTTTTTTGCTTGAAAAAATTATTGTTTAGATTTGAATTATAGAAAGTTTATAATTGTTTTTATTTAAAAAAATTGTAATTAAGTGAGTCAGTGAGCCAACCCATTTACCCATCAACCCGTGGTGGGTCGGATCGGGTTCAATTTTTTTTTGGCTCACTAATAAATAAGTTGGGTTGAGTTGCTCACTGAGTTACCAACTCGTAGTTGGTCCGGCCGGATCGGGCCGGGTAACCCGTTTTGAAAGCTCTAAGTAAAACATTCAAAATGTATATTTATATTATTTTAATTTGAAAATGTTTATTTTATATATTTTATATAACTACAAATTATAAATTATTTACACGACATTCTACCTGATATTGTATTTTTTAATATGTCTTTATATCATTTTAATTTTCATTTTATTAAATATTTATTTTGATAATTATAAATAAGTAAATCAAATTTGTTTAAAATTCACGTATACTTCAATATATTATCAAATATTTTTAAGATATTTATAATTGTACCTTTCTATTAGCTAAGAAATAGAGTTGTTATTCAGACTTAGTGATGACAAAAAAAATCCACATATATGATCTTTATAAATAGTTAATATTTGTAAATATTTTATTATTTACTTATAAATAGATTGGACATGGATATTATACTATTTAACATAAATATTTATTACTTATAGAAAATAATTAAAAAATAATTATTTATATTATAATTTTTTTAAAAATATATAAAATAAATATTTTTAAATATTTACGAGATTCTTAAATATTTGCAAGTTTTAAAATATTTATAAATAACAAATAGATTGTGAATTGAGTTTTCATTATGCAAACATTATAATTAAACACTATCCATATTCAATCTAATATGTTGTCAACCACTAGTGGTTATAATAGGATGTTGTCTACGTTGTAAATATTGATCTTGAGTTTAAAAGAACCAAATTGAATTTAATTAAAATTATAGAAACTGAAAATAGGGTTAAAAATAATATTTAAAAGGAAGGAGATGTTTCGGCAAGTAAGAGAAAGAAGGGGTACGTCAATGTCGTATGAAGGAGATTGGAATTTTCGTGACCGTTTGCTTGCCAACCAGGAAAAGTGTACGAGGCTTCCTCACCAAACTCTGGAAAAGCCAACGCCTTTTCCCTTTTCCATCCTTTAGCCCGCGGAATTGGATTACACCGCGCGTTTGCCTAAGCGCCATACACGTGTCATTTTGTGGACTATTCTTATTTTTTGCACTAAGCGCACCATTAAAGAAATTTAGATTAACCACAAACTAATTAATTATTATTCTTTTTAAGTACCACAGAAAAACACTACAAGGTGAATTTGAATAGTGTTTAAAAAGGTTTTTAAAGAAATTATTTAATAATTATTGTAAGGATTAGACAGTTTACAATAATAATGTGTATTTTTAATAAAGTCTTTAAGAAAAACGTTTTTAATAAAAAAATAATAACACAAATATTTTATATTAGTTCATTTAATTATGAATTATGTCTATTTTTTTTTTCAGATGTATTTATTTGGATTGAAGGATTTATGAGTGAATGAATTTGAAAAGATGTGAGGATAAAACATTTTTTTCAAAGAATTTAGAAATAATTGGAGTGAATTTATAAATAAATTTTATAAAAGTTTGTGAAAAATTTGACTGGTGTAATTCATAAAAAAATGTTTTAAAAAATAGAAAATATAAATTACCAAATTCTCCTTGATATAAAATTATATTAGTGAGTAAGATATTTTTTTTTGGTAAAAATCATTTTGAAATATTAGAATTAATAAATAATTAAAATAATATATCTTATTATTATCATTATTATTATTATTATTAATATTATTATTATTATATTATTATTACTTATTATTATAATTATTACTATTATTACTATTATTATTATTATTATTATTATTATTATTATTATTATTATTATTATTTGGTGAGTTCATTTTTAATAATATTAGAAACAAAGAAAAAATATATTTTTCGGTCATGCAAAATCATCACTATCCTTAGAGTTATTTAAAAGGTGCAGGGTTAATATAATAAAGGTTTAATACCTGTTTTGATTTCTCTTTTTGGGGGATTTGTTTAAAGTGGTCTTCTTTTTTTTAAAAAGTTCACTAAAGTCCTACTTTTTACAAAAATTGTGCAAGTTAGTCCTTTTTGCTAACGGGGTTAATTCTGCTAACAGCAGAGCTGTCCAGCTGGCAAATATTTGACAAATGGGCTGACGTGTTGGCGAATGGGTGCAGAGATGGAATTTAAGAGTGATTTGATGATGTTGTTGCCGTAACCCTAATTCCATCAACCTCCTTGTGCTGCCACCGTCACCGGAACCGTCACACAACCATCCAAGGCCACCATCAACTCCTCATTCATCCTCAACCATGCTCAAGAACACAACCAGCGTCGTCCAACAACCACAGTGAATCGCCTCACCTCCATTGACGCACCACTGCGACCAGCCTCATACCACTGTGACAATTCCTTTGTTCTTCCATCAACCACCCAAATCGCAACAACAGAGAGAACCCGAGAAAGTTCATCTTCTCCTCCATTCTCCACCGTGAAAATTGCAATCTCCTCCATGCCATCTCCATCATCCTTTGTGTCTTGACATGCAACCTCAACCCAGTAAACAACAACCCATATACGAAATTCAAATCGCGCCTCCACCTCACGAGTTTCATCCATTCCAAAACCACTAGATTCATCACGAGTTCAATACTTCTCCTTCGAAACCTGTAAGGAAACGCAACCAGCCCCAAAACCCCAATTGAAAAGAGCCCCAAATTGAAGAACCCTAATCACGTAGAAACCATCCCCACCGCGAGCATCTCATCGCGCATTAACATCGTGCCTCCTCAGACTTGCAAAGCAAGAGAACCAAACCAGAACAGTCGTTGACAAATCACAACGCAGCCTTGCGCAACCCACTGAATTGGGCATTGTGAGGGTGGTAAGACGGAATGGCAGGGTGGATTCAAGGTCTCTTGACATTCTGGAAATTAGGGTTGGCGGGGGCGTAAGAAAGAGGGGTTTGGTGGGGATAGGGGTGGTGATAGGGTGGGGGAGGCGGAGCGGGGCGGAAGGGAAAGTGGGAAAAGGGAGAACGTCAGCCAATTCGTTAACACGTCAGCCCATTCGTCAAATATTTGTCAGCTGGGCAGCTCTGCCGTTAGCAGAATTAACGCCGTTAGCAAAAAAGACTAACTTGCACAGTTTTTGCAAAAATAGGACTTTAGTGAACTTTTAAAAAAAGGGAGGACCACTTTGAACAAACCCCCCAAAAAGAGGGACCAAAATAGGTATTAAACCTATAATAAAAATGCTTAAACTCTTTCAAAACCTTCTTGATACCTAAACCCTAAACCCTAAACCCTAAATGCTTAAACTCTTTCAAAACCTTCTTGATACGCGATGGAATTGAGTGACTAATCTTACAAAATCTTACACAAAATCACCCTTAAATCAGGCTATGTGAACACCAAATATCCTTTGTTTCCATCTCCGTCAATTTGCATACACAATACCTTTCGCTCAAACAAATATAGCATTAAGAACTCTTGAGAGGTCCCAAAAATCTCATTCAAGATTACAAACAAGTACAAACCACTTCTGGTATACACCAAGTATTATCAACCACTCTTGGTTCCTCGAACTAATCCTGACTCGACCGAGTTTAACCACTCTTGGTACCCAAGTATTTTTACCACTCTTGGTATTAACCCTATACAATTGTTTAGAATGTTTAACCCTTTTATTCTAAATTGTTAGAAAAGTTGCCCTTATATCTCAAGCCAAGAAGGGGGGAATTGGTTTTAACAAATCTTTTTGAAATCTTTGAAGATTTGTAAATCTTGAAATCAACAATAAAAAATGTTTGAATCAATCAATCAAAGAAAGATGAAAGAAAGATCAAAGCACACAAAGATTTATACTGGTTTAGCTTTTCTCAAGCCTACATCCAATCTTCCTTCAAAATCCTTAGGTGAAGGACAATCCGTTAATCAAGATTTGAGTACAAGAATACAATGATTCTCTCAATTGTTATCCTCACACCACTCAAATCTGAAACAACAAATACAAGAGAGGATTCTCTCATTCTTAAACAACACAAGAGATGATACACTCAATCTCTTATAGAGTAAAAACTTACTCTCACACCTAGCCTACCCAACACAAGTAATCAAGTGCATAAATTGATAAAGAACTTGATTGTATAACACTCCTATAGTGTTGATGAATCAGAACATATGAAGTCCAATGAATCTTGAATGAATTCTTGATTGCTTGATCACCAATTAAGCTTGAAATCCTTCAAAAATGTTTCTTGAGAAACATGTACTCAAAACTCAGAGAGAATGTTAGTATATGCTAATGAAAAGTTAAGGAGTAAGGTCTCAAGTTTGGTTTAGACAGAAAAACTAAATGACGCAATTTAATCGATTATGTTAATGGCATAATCTATAAATTTTTTCTTTTTGTTTAAATTGATTATGGTACCTATATAATCGATTATTTTGACATTTATGCTTATAACTGCTTCTTTCAACTAACCTAACATATTAGGTTGTTTGTATAATGGATTAGACCTTTCTTTCTGTTTTAATCGATTGTGTAACTTATATAAGCAATTATTTTGCCATTATGCCTTGTTTCTTATCCATTTTCCTTTCTTAACATATTATGTTATTTGTATAACAAATTATGTCTTTCTGTTTGTTTTAATCGCACTAGTGCAAAAACATTGTTTAACGTCACCCAATAGACGTCGGTTTGTGGGTAACCTGACGTATATGAGTGGACGGTGGCATTCTCGTAAATAGATTGGTAACCTAGACGTCGGTTTTGAGGTAAGGCGACATCTATTACACTGTACACGTCCAGTCTAACGCAACCCGACGTCTAATTCTCAGAGGTAGGTGAGAAGACAGTCATTTGACGTCAGTGTTCAAGGGGCGACGACGTCTATGGGACTGCAATTAATGCTCTACACCTACTTCCCAGGCGCTTAGACGTCGCTTGACGTCGCTTAGTAAAAAAGTGACGTCTACGGCCTGAACGGAAGGCAGGAAGACAAAAAATCTTCAATTTAGACGTCGGGGAATAGGGGGCGCGACGTTTATGTGCCTGTAATTAATTAGGTTCACCAAACTTGAGGTTCATAGACGTCGGCTAAAAGGGGCACCAACGTCTAGGTGCCTGTAAGTAATTATGTTCATCATTATAGACGTCAGCGCCCTTTCACGACTGTCGTGAACATCACTGACAGGAAATCAAACGTCAATCGGGTCATCATCCTAGACGTCGGATCCCCTTGAAACCGACGTCTCGTGGGTATTTAAAAAGTCAATTTAAATGTTAACTTGCACGTCATATTAGTTAAAGCACTGATGTCTAGGTGACTATAGATGTCGGTGTCTGGAGCAACCGACGCCAAATTTCATTTTAAATACAACCGCAAACTCTTCGCGGCATTCAGTTTCTGATATCGTCTTACTCTTCTCCATTTTCTCTTGCGGCCTTTTCTCGCTTGTGGCACCTCTTCTTTTTCTCTCTTGGGGCAATCTGTTGTTGTTTCTGATCTCTTTATCCTCTGTCTCTTCGCCGTTTTCTCTCTTGCGGCATCCAGGTGCGTGTTTTTTATCATTCTTACCGTTTAAACTTTGCTTAGTCTTTCATCTATTATTAGTGCAATTTTGTTCCTTTCTTGGGGTAACATAGTAACACATTCTCCATTTGTTAGCTGCCTCCCAGAAATAACGGCTTCTTTTGCGTTTCTTTTGATTGTTTCAACCCAAAAACGACCCTGGGTCGTTGTCTAGTTTTCGTTTCACCGTGAGTTTTGCCTCTTGCGGATGAAAAAGGGAACTAAACAACCACCCAGGTTCGGTTTTGGGTTGAAGGGACCATAAGAAATTCAAAAGACACAAGCTCTTTTTTGGGGAGAAACTAGCAAAAGGAGATTGTGCTACTAGGCTATCCAAAGACGGGAACAAAACTGCACTAAAACACAACCACTGTATTAGACGTCGGTTAATGTACACACCGACATCTATAATACCTCTTAGACGTCAGTCAGTGTCATTTCTGAAGTCTTTAGTGCCTCTTAGACGTCGGTTAGTGCTCCTACTGACGTCTATATAGTGCCTTTAGACGTCCAATTATATGAGAACCGACGTTTATTAACGTCTGTCTCTGGCACTAACTGACGTCATTATAGACGTCTGGGGTTAGGATGTCCGACGTCCTATTGACGTCACCGGTTTAGACGTTGGTTTACTAATAGACGTTAAAAGCCCAAAATAACCGACATTAATCAGCGTTTTTCCACTAGTGTCGATTTTGTAACTAATGTAATCAATTATAATAGAGCATTTTCGCTTGTTTTGCATTTGAAGTGTTCTGGCTTAATCTAATGGATTATATTACTAATGTAATCAATTATTTATACCAGAAACCTAGATTTTCAATCTGTTTAGGCCTATTTCACTAATCTTTTCATGATTAAAACATCTAGCACTAACATGTTAATGATTTAAACACTTGTTATGTCATTTTGTTGTGCAAGGATGACTAAAAGCATTTCTAATCATTTTAAACTCTTCATCATCAAAAATTAATATAATGTAGAGTCTAGGCGCCCCTATCAACAAAACAATACAATTGTTTTAATACTTTTTAGAATATACAAAAACAACAAGTGTTGGTTTACAAGTACAAATTCCGATAACTCTCACTGAGAGGATAAATACAATACAATACAATTTGAGAACTTGTGAAGTTCTTTCTTTTGTTTTATGAACAGACTTTGACGATGTAAGCCTATAAAGATAATAGTAATGTAACAATACAATGATAACAAAATTTCTTGTATTCTCTTGTATGAGTCCTCCTTATATAGCTTTCTTCCACGTTACTAAGAGAGAGTTGACCTTCTTGAGAGTAAGTGGCTTCTCATACGAAGATATTTACTTTTTTGGCCTTGGAAAGAGTAGCATTGTTTTCACAATTAGAGCTTGTACGAATATGGTAAGACATAAAGCTTTAAAAAACATTACAGGAATGTCATCCTATTTGACGTCTTTTTGATCCATATGCAACGCTTTTTAGTAGATCTTGGTATTGCATATATCTGCACAGATAAAGAAAGAAAAAGCACAACAAACAAATTGTGGTACATACATGCATTTAATGATCTATACATTGATAGAGTGTTGAAGCATAATTTGTAATATAAGCGTTTAGTGCGAGTTTGAGATTTTTCAAGTAGTGACAATTGATAAGATATATGGCGTTTATGGCTTCTTTCACTAGACGTGATTTTATCAACATTGTTTAAGATTTTATAATTGACACATCATGGTTTGTCTTATAAGCGTTTATAAGAATGCCCTTTGGAGCAATTGATGTTTTCTTCTTCTCCCCCTGGGGTGTTTCAGGTTTTGTTCACTTTACCTTTCTTTGTAATGAATCATTTATGTTTTCAATTGGAAGTTTAATTTTCATTTTGTTGTCTTTATGATTCTGTTCTTACCATTTCATTTTTAATTGCATTTGTTTTCTATATTGCATTCGTTTACATGTCTAGTTCGTTGCATTTTAATTTCGTTTTGCATTTCATCTTGATGGTAGCTTAAATATGTTTGGGTTGATGATTATGGATATTGCTTTGCATCCTTGAGATTTTTGGATTGTATTGATGGAGTTGTTCTTGCCTTGCATGAGGTCAATTCAGTTTATGTTCACAATTAGGTATACGCTTAATTGCCTAATTGATGTTTAATTTTCACTTCGTTAATTGGACTATGGGTGCAGATTTGATTGGACTCATGCAATGTGTTTGCTTAATTCACGTTTTTGAAGACCGGATTAACCTTCACTTAGTTAGTTAATTCGTGTTGGATTAGGGGTGAGAGTAGTGTTTAATTATGTTAATCCGTGATTGGAAACATTGCAATTGATGTACACATCAACCTGTTTTTAATCTGTGTTGAATTCGTGTTTTAATTTAGTTAAATTCAAGTCACAAAACTCTTCACAAACCCTTCCCCCACCACCCCACTAAGTGTTTGACCTAATGAATGAACCAATATTTGGTCCTTGAGAGACGACCTAGGAGCCATTTCTTAGTCTACTGCACTTTATTTGCATATTAATTTGATTCGAGTACGACCTTGATTAGGCATCGTTGCCGGAGACCAATGGTTCAATTTTAGGTCTATGTTAGTGTGTTCTGTGTTCAGTGTGTGTTTTGTGTGCTGGCACGTTGGCGTTGAGTGGCACTGGTTTTGTTCTGTGAATAGTGCGTGAATAGTGTCAGCTTTTGTCTAATTAATTGCCATTTTTGGTTTTGATATCTAAGGGCCTTTTTTTTCATTGATATTTGGTGTGGTCACTTCTTTTCCTCCATATTTTCATAGAAAAATTCCAGAAGCTCTACTGGTTATCCAGTTTCAGTTTTGTGAAAAGTGGGTGAGCCTAGATTTTGCGACAACATAACTTTTGCTCATGGAGTGACAATTGGACGTATCATATGTGCTTTTTTGGTAGGAAAACACGCGTAATGTAATACTCGTGCTATGCCATAAGCCTATGCATCTAAACAAAAAAAAGGCCATTTACTATTTCTTTTTTATTTTTGAAGTTTTATTGTTACCGTTTTTCACACTTTCCTGTGTTGGTTTACACAAACTATACTTTGCATTTTGCTTTGAAATTTTTTGTGCTATCTTTTCATGATTTTTGGGTGTTTGTCACAAATTTTCAGCCTATTTTGAGTTGGTTTGCATATACTTGCCGTTTACCCCCTTTATTTTACTATGTTGACTTTTGCTTATAGGAGTTGACTCCGTGTATGACTAGGGGCAATCTTGGGCCATTACGAATCTTTGATCATGAAATTGATAGGATTTTTCATAGATTAGTTAGGCATTCTAGGGATTTGTAGTCTTTGCATTTAGATAGTCTTAGTTGCATAATTCACTGTAGCATTCTCTTTCACCACGTCTACCTATTTTGGTTATGTGGATAGTGCTTATTCTGCTAGTGCCTCTGATTATGATTCTTCCTCTACTTCTAATTCTAATCTTTATTCTACTGATTTTTATGATGAGAATAATATGGCTCATTCTCCAACTCGTGAGAGTGCTCTTTGGGAGCCAGTTACACCAAATGAGGATGATGTTCATTGTGCTCTCAACATTGAACTGATACATTTGCTGCCTAAATTTCATAGTTTTCCAGGTGAATGCCCACATAACATTTGGAGGACTTCCATACCATTTGCTCTAAAATGAAACCTCCACATGTTCTGGATGATCACATGTTCTTAAGGGCATTTCCACACTCATTACAAGGAGTAGCAAAGGACTGGTTATATTGTCTTCCTCCAGGATTCATCACTGCTTGGGAAGATCTTAAGCGATTGTTCTTGGACGAATTCTTCCATACTCAGCATCATTTTGATCTGTATGGTTACAACAACAATCCTGGATGGACGACTGACCCTAATCTGAGATGGTATGATGATCCACAGTAGCAACACCAATATCGAACCACCATTTCAGAATTCTTGTATGCCTCCACCAGTCCAACAATACCAGAGTCAGCAACATGATGCTCCTGCCCAAATAGCTCCTCAACCTTCTACTTCTGAGCCTACATTGGAGGAGTTGTTGAAGCAGATGACCATGCAGAACATTCAGTTCCAACAAGAGATCAGAGCATCCATTCAAAGCTTGACTAATCAGATGGGGCAGATGACCACTCAACTAAATCAAGAGCAGTCTCAAGATTAAGAGAAATTACCATCTCAAGTTATTCTAATTCCGGAAGATTTCAGTGCCATCAACATGGGAGATGGGAAGCAATGTCATGTGCTCATTGTGCCACCTACTTTCCCACCTTCATATGTCCATACTCTTCCACCTGGGAAGGCTGATAAAGATTTTGATCTTCATTCTAAGCTTGATACCTCTAAGTCAAAGCTTCTTGAGCATGAAGACCAAGAAATAATAAGTGTGAATTTTGAGACAGGTAGACTTTCTTCGTCTTCCATCACTACTTCTGATTGACTATTTTCTCCTATTCAAAACAAGAGGATGGAAGAACCAAATAGGGAGACTCTGACAACCTTCAGTGAAGTGGAGGTGAACATACCTCAAATTGATTATGTTGTTGATGATTATGCTGTTGATGGGTATATTGTTGATGATTATGTTGTTGATGACTATGCTTCTAATTTTCACTTTCTGCACGACGAGAACCACTTTTTGCTATCACATCTGAATGATTTTTTTCCATGCACTGAACATGAATCTGGGTCTCTTGTTGATATTGCTTTTAAATTTTCACCTCATTCATGTTCTAAAAGTATATTTGATGTTCAGTCTGATACATGGAGATTAGATGTTGTACCTCTGCATATAAATTCTAACAACTTGATTATTTTTTGTTATATTTTGAATATATAATCATTTATAATAAATTTAAGAAATGATATCATTATTCATATCTTTAATCGTGAAAATAAGAATCTAGAATTAAGAGAATAATTCTTTTTTTTTCATACACAAATCACATTTTTATTTTATTTTTATATTATAATTATTGTTAATTGTTTTTTTAATAATCGTTATTGTAAAATTTGTTGAATAAAATTAATTTTTTTTCTTTTCTTCATCATATTTGTAAAAATCTGTTTAAGTTTATCAAAGAATAAAAATCTACTTTACATATCAATTTAATCAATTTATAAATATTAATAATTTGTTATAATATAAATATTTAAAAAATATAAACACGACACTTGTAATTTCTCTAGTAATAATTGTGACATCCCAATTATATAGCATACATGTATATAATTTAAGACGTCATCATAGATAATATTTGAAAGCAGTCAAGAGTAGAGCAGTATAAAGATCAGGATTACAGTCATCAGGAATTTAGGGGAATTAAAAACGTGGAATGCTAAACTAATTCAAACTAGATAAGCTGGAAAATGTCTCAAAATAACATAATTTAGAAATGTTCATAGGGGCATAACAGCCCAGAAAATTCCTAAGAGAACTAAGGGGCAACAGCAGTGTCGTCATTCTCCTCCAAGACGTTCTCAACGGAGACCTCATTTTCCTCTGCTCACATCCAAGAATAGATGATGATCATCGCAACAGGAAGTCAAACAACATACATAAACATATACAACAAAGGCAAGGGTGAGCTAATTATATAAAATCATACCATTGTGTTAAACATGTAACATATAAGAACAATTCACTTCAAACAGATTCAGAAATATCACCTAAACATGCAAATTTCTAGACTTGACTCGTCCGGACTTTAAAATGAGAGTCGGGCTATGGCGAGTCTTGCACCCGTGGTGACTTATGAAACTTGGGTTCCCCACCCTGCCACACTCACGAGGTTAGTCCGTTCCGCGCCTTGAGGCATACTGGGAGCCCCCAAGACTAAAGACCTCTTGCTACTTCTCACCACATGGTTCAACCTCTCTAAGTGAGTTTGATTGACCATTGAAGCGTCAGAATGACTCCCAAGGCTGAGCCCCTACTTTCATTTTAAAACATTAAGAATCACACCAAGAGATTCTACATTTGAAACTACCATAAGCAACCATGAAATCATGTTTCAGTCTTTCCCAATTCACACACCTTTGAATTATAACCAAACCACATATTTAAGCCTTAAATATCAAATCATATATAACAGAACATGCTCCACAACCACTTCCAATCATCTCAAATAGACAATATTGTCATGTTATTACCAAACAGTAATATATATATCAAAAGATAAAAATCCTGGATTATATATATATATATATATATATATATATATATATATATATGTTACGTACATTAACTAAATTATATGTACATGTCTATTTAAACTAATTTGTTCATTTTAATTTGTTCATAGAGTAAAAATGAGTTGCTCTATTACCACAAGATACTTGTTCTTAATCTCACCTCACTACCCAATTTCCTTGTTGGTTATATAACTAGCCTAAGAACTCTATATTTTTCCCAATCCTTCTCGTACCCCAATTGGTCACCTGAGAGAGAACATATGTCTAACGCATCAGACTCACCTTCACCAACACATATGACTAGTCACAACTGACTGGACTAGGCCAGGGCTGCTCTATGATCAGGGATGTGGGGCTCTGGTTTTTAGGTTCTCTCTATCCTACCAACAAAGAAGGTTCTCAACAAGTCCCAAGTATTTTTATTTGATTTAATCAATTATCCTATTATTCTTTTTAGTTCCCTAATTCCCAAAGTTATACATCCCTCTCACAAAACCTGAGGCTACACTCAACCCATATTTCTCATCAAATCAGTATCACCCCCAACTTATCCCAGCAACCAGATTCATCAAATTCCTTCAGAGCACATCATAATCAATATACAAACAGGAATCATTCCCAGGATCATCAATTCAATGAAATTCAGTTCAGCAACACAATTCCAGGTAGATTATAACCATCACAATCAAACATAGAGAATGAACCAAAGGTTCAAAACATTCCAAGACCAAATACTTAAAACAATTAAATATCAAACAATATATAACAGTTAAATTTAACATGTATAGAGCATTAAAACGGAGTTAACCAGTGTACAAACGCAATTCAACATATTTTCTCATAAATTCAGGAATTAATCAAAACAACAAAATATTTATATAGTTAGCTCCCCTTACCTGGAAAGCTTAATAGTACCACTCCTAGGAACGCTCTAGCAATACCTCCTCACATAGGCGAGTTTGATAGGACCTACAGATCACCTAATTCGTGATGGAGACAGATTCTTAGAGCTAGAATAAAAATGGGGAACAAAGGCAGGCACACAATACATGCAAATTTGTAGAACAGTGAACCCTGGGTTTTAAGAAAGTGGAGAAACAGTAGAGAACCACTTACCAGTGAGAACGGGGAAAATGATCGGTTGAAAAGGAAGCCCTTGGCGTAGGGAACGCTGGAGTACCTTTAATTCAAAGTTTAATCGATTCAGCTTGCTGGAAATTTAGGGAGAAGGTGGAGCTTGGTTAGAGAGAAGGCAGAGAATTTAGAAGAAGGGTTTCTAGAGAGAGAAAGAAAAAAATGGCTAAATGAAGAATCTGATTTTCAGAAAAAGCCTTTCTCTAAGGCTAAGGCTAAGACACCCCTTGACTTATGGGTCCGACTGCCCCAAATATTAAGGTCTAATGGCTTTAAAATAATTTTCAGGCCTTTACAATAATAATAAAAATAATAATATATTTCATCAAAGAATATTTAAATTCAACTTATACTTATTTTTATACTATTTATTGTATTATTTTTCTTTCATTTATTTTACCTTAGAACTTTTATTTAATTCTTGGTCATACTTTCTTTATTAATGTAAATATTTTTCTATCTCAACAACATATATAACTCAATTTATAAAATTTAAAAGTTTGACTCTATAGAAAACATAGGCTAACATGTTGAATTTTCAGTAAGACAAAATTTCTTTCAATGTACCTAATTTCTAACCATCTTCGGATAGCTCACTGATAATAATTTATTAAGAGACAAGAAAAGCAGCGAGTCAGGATAAAACAATGTAAGATTGGAAATTAAACACGTATACATATCATTATTGCTTAGGTTTTAGCAAGCTGTCTCGATTTGGAGTCACACAATTTCAAAACATAATAATAAAAAACAGAAAGGTTGGAACAAAACATGAATAATGTTGTGTTCTATTGCTGTGCTTGGAAGGGCTTGTATTTCTTGAGATCAAGAGCAAGGCCTTGGATGGAACCCACTGCTGAGATAATAGAAATAATCAAACAGACCCAACTCAGAATCTTGAGCCATGTCCATGTGAAGGAAAATCTTTGCATCTTCGATTTCTTAATGTACATCTCTATTGGGAAGTAAACCGTCAGTGGCCAAAATGAGAGTGAACCAATGAGCCCTAGAAAGTCATTGAAGAATGGAAATAACATAGCTAGTATAGCAGTGATAACCACATATGTTGTCCTCCACAACATCCTAAAAAAATTCACGCTAAAGCTTTCACACAAAGGAACCTTCACACCATGCTCTCCATTTATAAATTGGCTTTCTGGCCATTTTTCTTTGCTCCATTTTTCCACGAACCCGAATATAGGTTGCACAAATACCTGCCCATTGCAAAATTTCATTAGCACGTGGGAGTTCCAACACACCCTTCCCACCGAGATATAGACATTTCGAAAGTGTGATATCATATTAAGAACTGAGATTTAAGCCTAACTCAATTCTACAAAAATCAGTTTGTAAGGTAGAGTTTACATTCCACTTATATATTATAAATCGGTTTTATCTTTGATCGACATTCAACTTCCAACCATAAACATTATTTATATATACTAATTGGTCTTATATTTACTCCATACAGAAGAAAAAGGATAATTTTTTCTTTAGCAAGTTATTTACCTGGTATGCGCCAATCAAATGCACTGCAATGCAGACATTGGCCAAGTCTATTAGCCAAAAGGGCTCGTAGAAGCCGAAACCTGTGAGGAAATTTCCTGGAGCATCATTTCCAAATGCAGCATATCCTAAGCACCCACATAGTACATAAAATAATGTTGTCGTCATTATCCCAATCAAACTTGCTCTCTTCATCACTCTGTTCTCTGGTGGACTTGATTTCAGGGTGTCCTGCAACATTATCGACCACATTAAACTTTCATAATGTGTCATTCATAATAATGAAAATTGCAAAGTGATGTGTTAAGTATATAAGGCTTATAAAGTCAAACATTGTCTAGTCTTAACTTACTTTTACCCTAGCTTTTGTTTTTCGTGTCGAGTCTGTGCATATATGATAAGTTTTTGCTGAATTTTATAGTTTTGTCTGAGTAAATGTTCAATTTAATTTCTGAGGTGAATTTCACTTCGCAGTTATATTAGTTCCAAAAATTCATTATAAATTTTCAAATATTTTAAGTTTTTACTTTTTTTCTAATTTGAATCTCATCCTAAAAATTTAAGTCTAAGGAATTTAACTTCCACTTTAAATAAAAGTAAAAGTGCTGAGCATCATACAAATATATCTATAAATCTATTATTTTAAAATATTGAGTTAAAGGACATAAATCCGAATTTCATTTGTGTATATTTTTTTGTTGAATATAGAATTTATCATAGTATTAAGTAATAATAATAAGATATAAAATAAATAAAATACGTACATACGCATGTATATATATAGTTTAATTCAGAGAGTTAAATAAAATTGTATAGAGCTTTTCTTTAATTCAGAGATTAGTATCACAGTTACATATAATTTTAAATACTAAACTCTACATTCTTACTGTGTTTTGGTCTTATGGTCGGATGAGGGTAGGGTATCTTTTATGTTCAAAAGCGACGGCACTCAAGTCAAAGGAATACACCAAATGGACTGAAAACTGAAAAAAAACATCTATGGAGTCTTAAATTATCAACTAGTTTAGATAGAGCTAGCTAGGTGGTATATACATGATTCGAAAATATATAAATAAATAAATAAAAATATCTTTGGTATAATATCTTAGAATAATATGGTTCTTATCAATCGATGCATCTAATCCCAAAACTATATTTAGATGATAAATAATGCATAGACATAAGTCAACGACAAAAGAAGAAAATAAAAGTTTGGTAAACAATAGCAGTTGGGGTTACGTATGACTATTGACTAGTTGAATTCATACAACATGCCGCTACCAAATTCAATTCAGGCACACATTTCAACTTTTATACGAATAGAAAACACAACGTTTTTCAAATTCCATCACACACGAACCGTTTCACCGCATTTTCTGTTGTCTCTATCGTTATCGATTAATCAATTATTTCTCGTATTAATGAATTACGTATATTATTCTTATACTGATATGAAGTTTCTTCCAAATTTCAGATATCCATACGGATAAAAACAAAACTAAAAGCACATGATTCAAGAAAAATTTTATTCACGCAAATTTAATTAAATCCACACACTTATTTTATAATTATTTGCAAATAATTACTTAATTAGTTAATTAATAAGATAAATATTACTTGCCTGGATCTCAATGAGCACATTAGAAAAAGCATAAGCGAAGGCAATGTCACCGATAGCTTGAAACATCCTCCAAACTTTTTCTATTCCCGAAACGTCCACCCCAACTTCCACCCCTGTTAAGGTTGTTCGCACGTGTCCCCCACCTTTAAGCATGGTCCTTTATTTCGTTAGCACTATTTCATTAACGAAAAATACTAAAAGAACACATATTTTATTAACTAAAATTTATTAAAATAAAAAAGCTGTAAATAATTTTTTTTTTTCAACTTTCTCAATTTTTTGAACTTCTTATTGTTTTATGTTTTAAAAGGCTGAACTATAGGTCTAATTAATTTATTTATTTTTATAGTTTTAAAAGAATTAAAACAATGAGTCTAAGGTGAAAATTGGGTGATAATGATACGATAGTTTACCTGCGACTTTGGCAAGGGAGAGGCCAAGGCCAATGGAAGAATAAGCGAAAGACATAACAGCTGCAACAATAGAGAGCCAAGAGAGTTTATGGAAGTTTGGTATTTGGCTAAGAAGAATTTGGATGCAGGCAAAGACGATCATGAAAGGGTAGTTATTTATGTTGCACTTGTCTCCATGTCCATGTTTGTGAAAACAGTTCGATCTCTTCACCGCCCTAATCAATTTTCAACAAATATATATATCAAACAATAAAAAATTATAAACAGTCTCAGACACAGTCTTTGAAGTCAAAACTTAATGTGGAAACTTACACCATACTGATAGATGCAGTTATTGTGTAGCCGATGGTTACCCCCACAAGATTTATATACTGAGCCAATCCGCAAAGCTGAAATTTTCTACCTCCTATCCACACAAACGTAACATACAATTATATCCCATCAGTGTCAGGTGAATTATTGCTACTGAAATTGTTAACAAAGTACAATGGAGGAATACATAGTACTGTCACGGGAAAAACAGTACTATTCTACTCATGTGGCTTATCTTTTCGGAGACAGAAAAATGTTTTCAATAAAATTACAAGAATGATAGAAAAGCAGAAGACTCACGTGTCAAGTATCGGCCACTTGTACCGACAGAAAATATTGTCCTTTAATAGATTTAAGAAAAAAAGAAATTTGGTTATGTTGAAATATGAATAATGATGTTGGTACCTAAGTTGGCTTTGACAACCTCAGAATATGTGTAGTTTCGCTTGCCATGGACAGGGTCAGGTGAACGGTAACAATCAGCGAGAAGAGTGGAAGTGAAATATGTGATAAAAGAGAAGGCAAAAAGCACTGCAGGACCAGCCACCCAACCCATCTGCGCAATTGCCCATGCAAGAGAAAGAACTCCTGAACCAATCACCGCCGTTATGATATGAGCACTTGCCGTCACCCATGTCCCTTCAAATTAACCATTTACAACTTTCAGTTACTCACTAGCTATCATAATTTTCATAAAAATTATGTGAATAGTTAATTATATATATATATATATATATACCTGTTCTTTTAGCTCGTCCATCTTCATCGAAGTTCTTGCTACCATCAGCCAAAGTTTGTGGGGTTTCTATGTGCATGGTGCTCATCTCTGAAACCGAGCAATGGCCTGTGTTTGTATTAGTGAGTGCAACCCAAAAGAAAGGAAAAGAAATGGGCAAAAAAGAGTGTGTGATTGGCCTGTAGTTGGTGTTTGCTTTCGGGTAGAAAGGCTGAAAGGAGCAGAGATAAGTGAATTGGAGAAAGGGCACTGTGGCTAATGAAAGATGAGAATGGATTAAATAGAAGGAAGGAGTTTGTAGTTTTGTGGCACATGTGATTTCAGAGATGGCTAAGAATTTTATTTACTGATGAAAAAGTGAGTGACTTTATAAAAAGGAAAAGTTGGAGTGTAGAGCAGTGAAAAGGAAAATTTAGAGTCTTTGAGAAAGAGGAATTTTTTTCAGGCATGTGGACCATCAAAGGTGGCAAATTCTGCTGTGGCCAGAGAACCTACACTGTTTGGGATTTTGTTTTAGTCCATCCATTTCAAGATTGAAGTCTATGATGGCCACATATTATGGGTCTTCCAAAGGGCCACAAATCTATCTTATTAAGACACCATCTTTTCCATTTCTCCCACTTGATTCCCTATACTTTTTTCATCTCTTCTTCAATTTCATTCACTTTCTTCTTTCCTTCTAACAACCCTCAATCATTGCAGACTAGTTCCTTTCAAACTTCTAACACCATGCTTAAAATCTATTAGTATCTAGTAAGACATGTGTAACACTTTGTCAGATAAATTTATGAATTAAATATATTTTTAATATTTTTAATGTAAAATTGTAATTTTTTATCTTTCAAATTTCAGTCTACTTTTGTTTTTAATTTAAAAAATTATAGAGATATTTATTTTAATTCAACCACATTAGTTTTCATACAGTATTTTAGGTTGATATTTAACTTGTTCATCTTATTTGATAACATGTTTAAGTTTAAATATTATTTTAAAAATATTATTTAATATGTAAAAAAATTGACAGTTATTAAATTTAAAAAATTATATCTATTCATTTTTTAGAATAAAAATAAAATCTAATTTTAGATTATAATTAGACTCAAAACACATTTAATCATAATTTTTTTACAAAATTATTTATTAAATTTTCACAAAATTAAAATCGGTTTAGGTATTTAGTATTTGGAAAATTTAAATATATTTTTCATATACAAATTAAGAGCACATATTTATTTTTACTTATTCAAATAAAATAGTTTATTTTATTGTTTATCTTCTCCAAATATATATATAATATTTTATCCTCGAAGACTAAGAAATTAAAAAATTGGTGATGCTATGGTTGAAAATTACGATTGCAAAACTATTTTTCAAAAACCTTCATTATGAGGAAGGAAAGTCTTGCGATGCAAATTTGTTTCCCAATCATGGAAGTTGACTGAGTCTCAATTATACAGTAATTTGTATAAATAAGGCGTTACAACACGTCTCTGCCATGGTATCATGTTCGCTAAAGAATCTTAATTTTTTAATTCTGTTTGTTAAAATATGCTACTTTATACAGAAACTTTTGTGTCGTTGCTATCTGTCCTTTTAAAAATTAAATTATAACTTTTTTTATATTTTTTATAATATTATAATGGGAATCACTCCAAAATTCATTTGGTTATTCATTATATTAATTAAACTACACAGTATTTAATAAAAAATAATTATTGACATTTAAAATACTTTTTATTATTAATAAAAGTTTATAATTAGTTTATAAATTAAAGTATCAAAGTTTAATTATTATTAGTTTATAAAATAGTATTTAATTTAGTCAATAATAATTAATTATTTTTTATAAATAATTATTATTTAATAATTTTTTTAGTATGCTATTGTTATTAAATATTTTTAAAATTATTTCGTTACAATTTTACCAAGAGTTATTTTAAATATTATTAACAGTTTTAAGCATTGAAAAATGCGTGGTTGCGAAAACCATTAGAAAAAGCATATTAGTAATTAATTATCAACGGTTTTTTCAACAACTGTTGTAGTTCCAAAATTGTTGGAAATGCAAATCTGATTTTTTTTATTATTTACTTTATTTGATTATTTAAAAAATTTTCAATAAACAAAACACATTAATTTGAAACTAAAATTGAATATTATATATAAAATAAACTATTAACATGTTTCAGTACAACTAATTGTTCAACATCAAATAACAATGTTATCTAATAGTAAACATTTATATAGAAACATTTCAATAACAATGATTAATTTTATTCTTTATTAGTATACTTTTTTATTAGATACTTGTAATTTAAAATAATAATTAATCAATAATATATTTTAAAAAAATAAGACATAAACTTAATAATTGTGAAAACAATTGATCCTGATAATTTTGTAACATAACTCTAATAAGTGTCTTTATTTTATTTATGTTTCCTGTAAATATTAACTTTGTAAAAAATTGTTATTTTATGTTTGTAATTAATGTTATTTTTAATGTTTCACATATATTGATACCTTCAATTACCTTATAATACTATTGTGGGTGTTGCTCCCTACACCTCCCCAAGTGAGACCTGTACCTCCCCATTAATTTAATTTATTTCAAAAATATTCTATACCTCTTCACTATTTTCTTTATTCCAAAAATACCCTACACCTCCCCACTATCCTTAACAAATTTTCTCTTTCTCTCTCTACATTAATGAAGCATTTACATGGCTCATTAATGGAGCATTTACATGACATAAATTTGAAATTAGATATATTTTCTTAAATAAGTTTGATTCAATCTTATTTTCGTTGTTCAATATATTTTTTTCTTTTCAAATTACTTAATAAATGGTAAAATTTTGTTCTAAATTTCTAGAAAAATGTTTATATACATGTATATTTTTTTTTACATATAATATCTATAATTTTTAACATTATATTATGTTTTAACTCACTGACATGTTTGACTCAAATAACTTGAATAAAATATTTAATTTATTAGATAAATAATATAAAATAATATTAAATACTTAAAATATAAAAAAAAAATTGTTAAAGATTTAGAATTATTTAGTTGTTTCGTCATTATAAAGTTAGTATATAATAATAATAATATATCATTATTTACTATTAATATTATTATGTTTATTATTTTGTATTTGCATCTAACTTTTAATTTTATAAAATGGAAATGGTAGAAGTACTAATATTGAAGTTTCCTCTGAATTTTATATTTTGTAGTATGTTACAAATTCAAATCTGAACCACATGAATGCTCCATTAATGTAGAGAGAGAAAGAGAAAGATTGTTAATGATAGTGGGGAGATGTAGGGTATTTTTGGAATAAAGAAAATAGTGAGGAGGTATAGAATATTTTTGAAATAAATTAAATTAATGGGGAGGTAGAGGTCCCACTTGGGGAGGTGTAGGGAGCAACACCCTACTATTGTACTCAAGATTAGAACCGTCAAAATGGGTCACAATCCGCGGGCCAATCCGGCCCGTCACGGGTTCGGGCCGGGTTGGGTTGGAAAAATACAACTAATCTATATGCAGGTCAAATTTCAACCCGCCTCATTTAGACCTGGCTCATGCAGGTTGAACCCGTGGTGAGCCGGGTTGGCCCACCAACCCACCTACCTAATTTTGTTTTTTTAATTTATTATTTTATTTATGAACCCTAAAAAGTAAAATACTCTCTTCACTCACTGTGTATACCAAAAAAGTAACATATGCTCTCACAAAGTGCTTGCTCTCATTTGACGGTGCTCTCACCCTGACTTCACTGAAATTCTTCAAGGAGCAGGTAAAACACCCTTCATTTTTTCTTCTCTTTTCTCCACATTTTTGTTTTCTCATTTCTCTTTCTTTGTTTTTTTTCCAAAAACCCTATAATGACAAAAATAGGGGTTTGCGAATTTGTTTTTTGTTCTGGGGGATTTGAAGACATGGAATGATTTTTTCATTTCTAACATGCTTCTATCAGATTTTTTTTAATTTTATTTAAACAATTTGAATATACATTATTTGAACAAGCTCTTTTTGATATCTTTGAATTTGGGAAATTATGTTACAGATTAAACTATTAAATTTTTGTTGATGTTGTTGAGAACTGGTTCTCTTTTTTTTTACTAATATTTTTTTTTATTGATTGTCGGAATTGTTCTAATATTAGGAAAATATTTATTAGTGAATTTGGAGACAACAAGGACAAGGATCAAGGGTTACAACAATTGATGTGATAAACTACATTCAGGTTGGTTTGACATTTCCTACTTTTGCATATAATATAGTATTATTGTGCTTTGTGCATGCTTGTGCGGTTGAGATTGAAGATTGTTCTGTAGCAAACAAACAAAGATAATGCCAGAAAGTTTGTTTAAATTTAAATTACAGAAAGTTTGTATTTTTTTTTATTTAAAAAAAAATTAAATGGGCTAGTGAGCCAACCCGTTTACCCACAAACCCGTGGTGGGTCGGGCCGGGTTCAAGTTTTTCTGGCTCGCTAATAAATGAGCCGAGTTGGGTTGACTCACTAAGTGACCAACCCGTGGTGGGCCGGGCCGGGTCGAGCCGGGTTACCCGTTTTGACAGCTCTACTCAAGATAAAAACATCCTAATTATTTTTTTTTCTCACATAACTTTTACTATCTAAATTTTCCAACATTCCTTCTACATTTATCTAATAAATAATTATATTTAGACTTATTCAAACAAAATATTTCGCAAAATAAAATTTATTTCTATTTATATACTATAATTTAATATTATTTTTAAATGATACGAGATTTTCAATACGCTTTCTTAAAGATATTGTATGCTTATGCTAAGTATATCAAACAGACAAATTAAGGAGAACTCGATATTGAATAAAATATAAGTTCAAATCACAACTAAAATAAATTTTTATGACATTAATACTATATTAAAATGACGAGTTTAAACCTAATTTCATTTTATAAAAATAATTTATAAAATAAAATTAATCACACTAATATATTATAATTTATTTATTTTTTCTCTCTGTCATGTAACAATATAAAATTTTGATGGTAATTTGAAGAATATAAAAGTGTACTTTATAAAGTGATATCTAACAAAGAAATGGTCTTGCATGCCTAAGAATTGATACTTCAGGTTTTGAACTTTCAATGTCAATTTTTGAACCAATGTGGAAACCAAGTTTTAATTAACAGTGCTATTCCAGAAATGCCTTTAAAATTATCATATGATGATGGTGATAACAAATACTAAAGTTTGGATGATTAGTGTGTTGTGTTATGAAACTTTCATCCAATTCTACTAAGGTATATTATTCACTTTTAATAAATAAAAATAAAAAAATGAGTCTGTTTCAAGCACACAAATATTTGTACATCAAATCAGTAAATGTTTCCATATCTCGCTCAAACATGCGTCCAATGCGCAGTGCACTTTTTGGAATCTAAGTTGACTTATTTCTTAGGTGTCGTAAAAGCTAAAGACAATCACAACAAGCCTCATTTTTGTTACATTTTCTATTAAGATATTTTATTTGCGCCCGTCCTTCTCCCTAGTTTATTTTCACAGATATTTTTGTCCATTATATACAGATAGCCGAGACAAATTTTAGTCATGCGCTCATAAATAATGAAGAAAAAACGAGTTAAATATATATTTAGTTATTAATTTTTAGTAAAAATTGAAATTAGTTCATTTTTAAAATTTTAGGCTAATTTTAATCTTTATTTTTATAATCGTGTAAATTTAGTTTTTTTAATTAAATTTTGTTTAAGTTTATTTGATGTTTTAAATATGTTTTTTAGTTAACATTAAAACAAAAGTATGTTAAACGATATAGACAATTTGAATGTTATCATGAAATACGTTGAAAACATCAAATAAACCTAATAAAATTTAGTTAAAATGACGAAATCCATGAATTAGAAAATTGGATCAAAGTTTTGAAGATGAACTATTTTCAATTTTTACTGAAAGTTAAGGAACTAAAGACAATTTATCCCATAAAAAATCGAAACGAGAAAATCACTGGTAAACAACCGTTCTCTAGTAATAAATATCAAATTCACAAAGAATGAGTTTTTGGCTATGTAATTCTCGAAATTTCATTTGAATTAAACTCTCGAGAAAAACATATTAAGTTTAAATATTTTCCACAAATGATTCATGTTAATATTTGTAAAGAAAGTTAATGTAGTTGCCTAAACATATATTAGTATTGTCAAGTCTAAAACAGTTTAATAAAGATGAGATTTAAATACGAAATCTGTATGTTATATGAATGCTTTTAAACTAATAAAAAAAAAAAGATGATATTAATTATAATTACAACAAACAACACAAGTATTATTGACGACCAAAATCCGTCGAAAATGTCAAAAATTTGTTATAATCAATTTTTTTCGACGAATTTAGGTCCGTTGTTAATAACGACATCGGTAATTACCGAAAAAAAGTAATCTGTCGGTAATTATTGATGGAAAAATTCGTCGATAAATATCCTGATCTAGTTCATCTTCTTCCTCTTTCCCCTCCTGTTTTCTCAAGTTCTCATTTTTTTTTATCAAACTTTCTTCATTCCTAAACCAAAACAACAATCCAATTCGTTCCAAAACCAAAATCAAAGACTAAACTTAGGTACCCTAATTGTTTTAGAAGCCCTAAAATTGAGAAAAATCCTCAATTAGTTTTTGAGCAACCATTTTTACTTCATCTTCAACAGCACAACTCACGACAACCATGTTTACTACATCTCCAAGGGCACATTACACCATAACCGTCTTTTCTTAATGTAGTGGAAACGTTTTCCCTCTATCATCTATGGTGATTTCATCTACTTGATGGAAGAGTTGGCAGTCTGTGTTTGCCCAAGAGAGAAAAATGGTTGTAGAGAAGGTGAAAAATGCTCTTGAGATGAGAGGAAAGAAAAATGAAGAAACTGATTCACAAATATAGTGTTGTTCACACACAGAGAGAAAAAATGGGTGAGAATTTTGGCGCTCTTTTTACCGATGAATTTAGTCTGTTGGTAAGTGAAATAAGCATTACCGACAGATTTATCAATTAATTTTTCATTGGTAATTACAGAAGATTTACCGACGGATTTGACGGTAACTGTAATATGCATACGATTTATCGACGGATTTTGGCCGTTGGTAATTACCAAAGGATTTATCGATTGTTTCTTTCATCGATAATGTATCCGTAAGTAATTAGAAATTTTACATCTGTCAATAAAATCTGTCGGTAAATTTAATTTACCGACACAAATTATTCCATCGGTAAAATTTCATCAATAGTTTCATGTGATTTTGTAGTAATAAACTCTACAAAATTATTATATATGTTAATTTTTTGTTATATCATTAACTTATCTTATTTTGTTATTATTCTTTACAAAATAAAAAAAACTTACAAAAACTTATAAATATATGATTGCACAGGGTGTACTTCAACTTAATAGGCATTCTATATTCAAATATCTCTCATTGACTTGAGCGTGAGAATCCTTGTAACTAAATTTCCTTCCTTTTGGGTGACTCAAAACTTAGATACTCGAAGTAGGAATTTACTCTAACTCAGATCAACCTGACAAAATTTCGATAAAAACAAATACTGATTTTACCCAAATTATACTTGTTAATATTTGTAATGAAAGTTACCAAAAACAAGTACACAAAGATAAAACTCACTCAAATATAATGATACGATAAAGCGAAATAGACAATTGGTTCAATAACTTAGGAAAAATTAATTCTTAGACATATACTTTTCTAACTAACTTTTAACCACTTTACATTTTAGGCCGAACAAACAAATTAAAGTGTTCCATAAAAAGTTGTCGTTTTAGTTTTAAATTTGTAATCATTATTACTAAATGAACAACCATGAAAAAAAACACAAGATGATAAAGTTAAATTATATTTTTTATTTTTTATAAATATTGTCTGATAATGAATACACAAATGATAATGTTAGGTTACAAATGATCAATTCATAAATTTTATGTTTGATTAAGTGTAACAAATGCAATAACATGCTTGACTGATATACTTCTTTAGAACATTTTAAGACATAAATTCTCATAATAACCTCTCTTTTCTTTGTGGGTGTAGATAATAGTAAGACGCAAAAAAAATTATAACACGAAATAAGGAATGCCCAAGACGACAATGATACAATTGAATTTTTTTTCCTGGTCATGTATTGAGGATTCAATCATTAAAGAGTGACTTATAATAGGTTGTTCAAGTCTCCCAAATAGTAAAGGTCATTCCATTCTCTATAATGCCCAACCATTCTTCCCGACTTCTTGTCTTGCAATATGTAAGAATTATTGTGAAAAATCAAATTACAAAATATGTCTTTAGTAAGCTTTTTAATATGGATATCAAATTTGTGAAAAATTTAGGAACACATAGGACATTTTTTAGGAGTATGGTTGTATTTACTTATATATCTCCTTGACCTATTGCAATTATCATGCTTCCGTTAATTGGGGAGATTTTTTTATTGTTAGGATGTGGAAAATAATTTATGAAATGGTTCCGTGAGATTGGTGGCTTTAAAGTCTAAAATCCAATTATTTGAAAAAAGGGGTATTTGAGACATTAAATCGAATATAAAATTGTAATATACCAGAATATGTCAACGAACACATATGTATTGGTTTTTTCATGTTAATAAGTGATGACTTAGGTCCAACCAGAGGATCCATCACAAGAAGCATGACTAAGAAGACTCAAGAAGGCTAGGAGGATAAGACAACATATGCTAAGGAATCACTTTTCAGCATGTTCATATGGAAGGCATGAAGCCTCGCTTAGTGAGCCTTGTCTCCTCTCCAAGCGAGATCTTGCCTAACTGCAACAAAAGTCACTCAACGTAAGACTTTCAGAGAGCATCCCAAGCCTAGCGAATTGTCTCAAACCCAGTGACTTCTTCACGTGCTTAACACCAACATTAGAGAAGTTTTCAACAACACATTTTTCTTGTTTTTCCCACATGTTAAATGCACAATCACGATTGATGATCAAGAAGTAATTAGGGTCTGATTAGAGGATGAATGTGCTATAAACTTAGTGTTCAACCCTTGTACACAACACTTTTGTGATTTCCTTAATGAAATGTTGTTGAGATCAATCCAACCCTTTCATTGCTTAAAAGTCACTAGCTAGAGACATTTCTACCCTCCTCTAGCCTTCTTCCCAAGGTAGGTTAACCTATCAAGATCATACCAACACCATAAACACCATAACCAATTCATCAAGCCTTTCATGGGTTTACTTCTTCTACTGCATTCCTCTCTCTCATGATTGCTGGTTTTCATGGTTTTACTTCTTCTTTAGTCTTTTTCATCGATTTTAAAATCTTACTCTACACCTATTCCTTAGGATCTCTTTTGAGTGCTTGCTTTCTTCATAGCTTATTATTCCTTGTTTGTCTTTGATAATTGTCCATTGTTTTGTCACATTTCACTTCCAAGTATATTAGGTTGATTTTACATTTTAGCTTTTCTTTGCTTTTATAATTTATGGCATTACTGGATTTTGTGTTATAATTTGGTGTAGATTTGATTTTGGAAAAACTATGCAAAGCTAGTGGTAGCCTCTTAGAAGGTGGAGACTTGATAGGTCTCACCTAAAGTGCTTGAACAACAAATTGACAAAATTCTGTGAGATAAACAATATAGGATTTGAAGGTTCTTTACTTCAAAGTCAAGAGAGAAAGAGCTGTTAGTCCAAGTTCATTAAAATAGTGAGAACAAGGCTAAGCTGAGAGCATATACTAAACTAAGAGCAAGAGTTTTTCATTGTTCATTTGTTTCAGACTTGTAAATCTGTTTTCTTAGTTCTTTTTGTAAAAGGCCATTCTAAACCAAGTTTTTTGGAAGAATCCTTGGTGTTCTTCCATCTCTTGGCAACTTTCTTGTGTTAAAAGATTAAAATTGAACTTAGACAATGAGTGTGTCTTAGAGCTAAAGCTACATGCCTCACCTTAGGATCTCCACTTTGCTTTGAATTGATGTTTTTACGAGTGACTTGGCTACAAGAGATTAAACTCTAAGCCTTTTTTACATTAGAGTCCAAGTAGGTGTCTAGGTGTTTTTAAAATTCATCTTTGCTTGTGCAAGTTCATCTTTTGAATTCAAAGGTGATCCTCTTTTGAAATTGGTCAACTAAGTAGCCTAGGTCATTATGACTAGGTAAGAGTTGGTACTTAAACAATCTTTGACTCATCTCTCTTACTTGGGAATTGACTTTATGGTGAAATCTTAAGCCTTTTCAACTTAGGAAAAGCTTTTGAAATTAAAAGATGTCAAGGCATTCGTCTCACCACGGGGGAAGTGACTGTGAGGAATCTTTTCACTCAAACAAATTTCAAAAGAACTTAAAGAACTTAACCAATGATGACAAGAAGAAGTGCAATTAAGAAGAAGATATAAGATTGACAAAGAGCTCCAAATTGCACTGATGGTAGATGATATTAGAGTCTTAAAAGAGGAGCAATTAAAAAAACGGTTAAGAGGGAGTAGGAGTAGGGAGTCTCATTATGAACATAAGGGTCTTAAAGTAGGAGATTACTATCACTAGTCTTCTACCTCTAGAAGACAAAGAAGAGAAACCACTCCTAGAGAAGTCAAGGTTGACTTGCCTTATTTTTATGGAAAAGATAATGTAGAGGCATATCTTGACTAGGAGATGAAGGTGGAGTAAATATTTCTTGCCACCAGGTTATTAAAGAGAGAAAAGTCTCTCTAAAAACCCTTAGCTTTCAAGGGTAGGTATACCATGTATTGGTGGACTTCTTTAGTCTAAGAGAGGTGTCGCCACAATCACCCCTCCATAGAATATTGGAATAACCTTAAGCCTGCGCTAAGGAGGAGATACATTCCCTCCTACTAACAGGGAACTCAAGGATAAACTCCAAAGACTTCAACAAAGGTCTATGTCTGTAGAGGAATATAGACAAAAGATGAAGTTATATAGGATGAGGGCATGCATGATGGAAAATAAGGACATCACTTTGAGAAGATTCTTAATGGCCTCAATTTTTGTATAATAGATAAAGTTGAAATCCTACCTTATATATTTGAATGATTTAGTTGAAATGTGAATAAAGGTAGAGTAACAAAACTTGAGAAAATCTTCTTCTAAGAAAATTCAAGTTCGCTCTAGCTCTTATGAACAAAATAGCTTTAAAAAGGAAGAGTCAATTAAGTCTATAGCCAAAGGACTTGAGAAGGGAAAGGTAGAATTTTCAAGAGGGAGGAGATGATGGCTTATCCCCTAGCCATGGCCAAACATACTCAAGAAGAGTTAAAGTCATCTATGTAAAAGCTCTAGTGAGTTCTTTATAGATTAGGTTTATTTTAGGTTTTGTATAATGAGCCAAGTACTCTAGAGTTTCTTTTGGGCCTTGTATTTGGGCCTCAGGTTAGGGTTTTGGGCCTAGAGGAGATGTACCCTAAGGAGACACATGGATCTACGGTAAAAACCCTAGCTTAGAGAGCAAACCTTCTAGAAGCTTGTGGGCCCTTAGCCAGAGTAGTCTCCAAAGTTGCCCTTTTTTATGAGACAAAAGCTCTTATCATATGTCATGCTCTTAATGGAAATGATTCCCAAATGTAGTAGTCATATGTCATTCTAGGAATGAAGATGATTCTCTTATGTTAGTGGTCACATGTCCTCCTCCTAATGGAGAGGATTTTTACTTTGGTCTCCAAGCTAGCCAAGTTGAGGTTTTTAGGATTTGCTTCTACAACTTGGAGACACCTTAAGCCTATAAATAGAGGTGTATCCCCCATTTAAATTTACCTTTGAATTGAGTATTGTTATTCTGCCAAATTTATGTCATAGTACTCAACTTAGGTCACCAAGGCTAGAAAACCCCTTCTAGGTTTTCTCTAGCCACTCTTCTCTCTTGAGAGCACACATCAAACACCAATGTAGCATCTCTCCTTGCTTGAGTCATATAGCTTGGAGGTGGAGCCACCATCTTTCCACATCAAACCCATCATATGTGCGTCATATTCCAACCACCATCAAGCTTCCACAACTACCAACCCATTTTGAAGTTCTTAATGATATCGGCAAGTGTACCGAATCGTATCAAGTAATAAACATGGTAAGATCAAGTATCGTTTCCCAAGAGACTCATGGCCTAGACATTTATGTGATTTCTTGATTAAATAAGACTTAAGAACAAACTCTTTTGGTTTAAAAATGCAAATACAGAAAAGTAAATATGCATGTAGTTTGATCAATTGAGCATAAGCACAGGGATACACGAATGAATTTAGTATTATGAGACGAATATGTTGTTGCGATTAGATTTCACCTAGTTTACTATCATGTATATACGAATTCTACTTCTTCATTAATGTCAATGTCACTATCTAAAATACTTAAAACCCGACTTCTGGGCGAAGAAAGCCTATCCTTAATTACTAGGTCACAACTTCTTGCATCCCTAATAATTAATTATGCATTACGATTAGTAGCTTAAAACAACAAAAACTCATATCCCTACTTCTAAGCAATACTGCTTTTGGGAGCAATTCCCCATAACCTGAATTGTAAGATACCCTTCGGTACTCATGCAAATCATACATCATGCTAATGAATGAGTTAAACAAAGAAAACATTGAGCAAAGAGGAATTACCCTAACAATTAATGAAAGAATCATATGTAATTAATAATCAATTCAAATACATGAGAGTTCACAAAGGTTTACATCATTCCCAACAACAAATAGAATTTAGTTCACCATTATCATGGTTAAACTAGATGAACAATGGACAGAATGAGATAGAAAAACCCTAAAAATGGGAGATAGGGGCTCCCGCATCCAAATCCGCCTCCGAGGGGTGAAAGGGTGTGTTTCTGCGCCTCTTCACTCAAAAGATACAATGCCTAGGACGTCCAAGTCCTTAAATAGATCGAAATAAAATCAGAAAACACAGTCCAAGCCCAGTCGCCAGCACTCAGCGTCCCACTTAGGGCGCCGGGGCGGCGTGCAGTACGAATTCTTGCGCTCAGCTTCACTCAAAGGGGCAAGTAGGCATGGTGTGACTCAAGGAAGTGGCGCTTAACGCTCCAAAAAGGGCGCCCAGGCGTGAACCCGAACCACTACTAAAAAAACACTATTTTAACTCGGCATATATGCAGCGGTTTCGTAACAACCGAAGCATTTAAAGAGGCGGTGACAGTTTTGAAATTAAGATGAAGTTATATGCTTTGGGTGTAGAAAAAACCGAGGCATAAAGCCTTTACGACACCGGTTGCAAAGATAACAGAAGCGTAACACCCTGCACAATGTCTGACAATCCTGCACCTTTTCAGCCTTTGCATCTGACACCAAGTTACTACCTCGGTTTTCCACGAACCGAGTCTTATAGTGTGACGCAAAATTTCAAATTTGCCATTTCGTGAAGGGAATAAGCATCGGGTGTGGGGTTAACCAAATCCTATAATATGTTACTGCCTCAGTTTTTTGTTAACCGAGGTAATCTCCTTTTTTTACTAGCCAAAACGTAGTAGGTTTAATTTATTGTTCCCCTTTTCCCTCTCGCAGCAGCTGAGCCTGCTCCCTTCTCACTTTCACTCCCTCCAGCCCCGTCATCTAGCGCCGCTGTCGTCTTCGCCTATCGTCGACGTTGCCACCACCGATTGTTCTTGGTGCCACCGTTTCTGCTCTTTGTCGTTGCAGGTCTTGCATAGTCAAGGTACCCTCAAACTACCTTTGTCTTCCATTTCATGCCTTCTCTTTGTCTCTCCAAGGACTGCCGCCACCACAGTTGTTCTCTCCAAGGGCTACCTCCACCACCGTCGCCGTCGGGATTCCTTCACTTTGTGGGTGTCGTCTTCGTCGCTGCCATTCTGTTGCGATTCATTTTTTGGGTGTCGCCTTCGTCCTTGCAGTTGTCATCGTTGTCGCCCCCTCTGCCATCATTGCCCCGTTGCTGTCGTCGCCCCCATTGCTGTCTTCGCCCCGTTGTTCGCCCCCTCAGTGGAGAAATGTCTGAGATCTTTCCCTAAGGGTAAAAATCGAAGCTTTTTAAAAATCAAATATTGCCTTGATTCTAAACCAGGATGAATATCTGAGATCTTTGGTAAAAATCAAAGCTTTTTAAAAATCAAATCTTTTCCTAAGGTCCAACACCTTTAGACGTAAAAATCAAAGCTTCAAGGCATTCCGCAGTGTTAATCTTGAACATTGATGAATTTTGATCAGTTGAGATTAAAAAAATTAAAAACACTCTACTGCCTCGGTTGTTTGTGAACTGAGACAGAATTTGAATTCTTTTGACTCAGTTCATAACCCGAGACATAAAAATAATCCTTTTTACTTCGCCTAAATATGCATCGATTGTAGAACCGGTACCTATAAGAAAAAAAACCGATTTCATTTCTCTTTAGTGTACTAGTGAACTTCTTTTATCACATATATCTTTATAATTTTTGTATTGTATTATTATTTTTTGTAATAAAAGTATTCTCTTATCTTTTGAGGATATTTGTAATTGTTTTACTTATAAATAAAATGTTAACTTTAAACATCAAAAGGACAAAACTATTTTGATTTTAATGTTATTTACCACGAGTCAGTTCGTCATATTTTTTGTTATCGGTTTAAGGCTATTAGTTTTTTTTTTTTTTTTTTTTTTTATCAAAAACAAGAATAAATACCTGTATGATATTATTTCGTTTATGTTATTCCCATCAAAATTATTCTTTGCAATGCATATGCTTTTTGGGTCTATACACGTATAAAACAAAAACAACAACAAACATGCTGATGTTTGGTTTACGTTTACCTAATTCGAAGTTGAAGAAAGAGGTTAACTGTGGTGTTTAATTGCCATATAAGAAAAAGAGAGAAAGTATTGTGTAGACTTTTAAGACTTCTAAAGATTCTTTTCATAGAAGACTCCTTTCATATGGCACAGGAATTCTAATTTAGGCCGCAAAGTCATGGTTTATAAAACATTGATAAGATATTCTGCAGAACCAGATTTGACAAATATGGATGAAGGGTAAGCACGAATATGTTTAAACGATTATAATAAGGCACGTAAGAATTTTGACCGTTCAATATTGTCCACTCATAATATAAAAACCAAATTAAACCAAATTTCTCATACAGAATTCTATCTATATCACATTTTATGCTTCTACATATATTCCAATTCATGCACGTTGCAACAAAATTGGCATAATCTTACTCCAAAACTGCCACCTTTAGTAAGACAATATCAGTTCATGATATTACGTCAAAGACTTAAAGAGATATGTTGTAATTAGGAACAAGGAAGATAAATCAGATCAATTTTACTTAGATTTATAACAAATTGGATGGAAAATTTTATTACTTTATTTTCATCTGTTAAAAAGTTAATAATATTTAAAATCATTTCAATCCACTCTATATATTAATAATTATTTCATCCATAAGTATCCAATCAATCATTAAAAATAATATTTTAAAGCATGAAAAATTCACTTTTGAAAAAAATAAAAATTAAATTTTCCAAAAAATAAAAGATTAAATATAATTTTTTTAGAATATTTTAAAAAGATAACTTTAAGAAAGTTTATAGTGAGAAAATTTGTTAGATTAATTTTGATCCAATATTGTATTTTACGAAAAAAATTAATAAATCATTCACTATTTTTATAAAATTATATATAAATTTGATTTAATTTTTTTATACTTGATAAATTTTATTTTGGGTATAAGAATTAAATGTTTTAATATTAGGATGTTCTTGGTACGTTATTTATTAGTCAAAAACTTTTGTTTCTTATGATTTTTTAGTTTCCATGTATGATCGAACCTAACACAGGGATATGTTCTTATTCTCTCCCATCACATAAAGACAATTTGTAGCTGCAAAAACATATGAAATATTAGTATAAGAAAACATATCTAGAAAGAAAATAACACAACTTAATTGTCGAAAACCGTCATCAAACAATATGATCATTTGAAATAAGAATTAAAATAATAGTTGTTTGATCATTTTTAAGTGATTTTCACTACATAGAATATTAAGAGGATATTGAGGCATGTTTAGAACTTAATTTTAATTATATTTAAAATTCTATAGTTATAAAATTGTCTCATGATAACATGTCTAATACAATATTAAAACTATGAGTGCAAATAAAATTCAAATCATTTAACAACTAAAAAAATAATAAGAACTGCACAAATGTGACCATACTCTTAAAATGAATATTATGAATTTGATTTGTAATTATCAATATATGTCCTTTAGCATTTAAAAATGTCTAGTGGTATAAATTTAACAATTTTATAAATAGGAGTATTTAAATATAATTTATTCTAAAAGAATATAGTATTTTTTATTAGATTTATCAATAGATTTAACATATATAGTTTATATGCACTTTATTCAACCAACTAAGCTAGATTTCCTTCACTTTGTGTGAATTGAGAGTAAGGATTCATAATATTTACATAGTTTATATTTCTTTAAAAATCTAATATGAAGCTCCCTTTTATATACTAAATTGTGACACATCAATGGAATTATTATGGCTCCAACTAGTATTTGATATATTTAAGATTTTAAATTTCAAATAAAATAAATAACAAAAATTGATCAAGATCACAAAAATATGGTCCAAAATTAATGATTTCTAAAAAAGAAATTGGTTTTTATTTTATCAGTTACAATTAATTTATGTATAGTCTCAATTTTTTGTTAAAGTGTGATGGGGATGTGGTTGTAAATATGTAAGAAGTATTATGATGTGGCACATGTTCCAAGTTCCAAGATATGGTAAAGCATAGGGATAAATTCTTCGATGTTGAATTTGTTTAAACCCACGTAGGTATGTGGACCCTCATGTTTCTTTTTCATGCGCACAGCAAAAATGACTTTTTCAACAATTCACTCACAGTATCAATTAAAAGAAAATCGAAGTTGGCGAGAGAATTCAGCAACAAAACATACACGCAGATATGTCTATCAAGGTCTCCATATATAAATTATGGAATTCAGAAATCCAAATGTTATCCACAAACTTCCGTTTTGGAAGGTACATGTAGAGAATATTTGGTATCAAAGTCCGCTTAACATTAATATTTAAAATTTACTTTGTTATTTCAAATCTTTATTTATAAATTTTGGAGTTGATTTTTATTAGTATTGATCTAATTACAGTCTAAATGTGAGTAATCATATTTTATTTTTAAATTTATCAGCTTTAAGGCTAATCTTTTGGAACAGTATGTACTCATCAATTTGATCTATGACTAATCGTTTTGTTTGATGATTGGTTGGTCTGGTCAGGTTCATTGATTAATAACTTGAGGTGTAATGGACAGTTCAATTTATGATCAAGTGGACATTTATAAGATACAATTTGAATTTAAGAAAAAAAATAAGGGTTGTCACAGTTTATTTTATTGATTTTGTTGAGAGAGACCTGTATGATTGTTAATAGTATTTTGTTTCTCTAGTTGCATGTAATATAAATGATATAGTATATTTATTTTGCTTGGACTATAGAATGACATGTTGTAAAGGTACAAGGGGATGATAATGGTTAGATTTTGAGGTGTAATGAACTAGTTAATAGGAGTTGGAATTCCGGTTTGAATACATACTCAATATAACTCTGAATTAGATGAGATATGTCTTGTATGGATGTTGTCTTAATACATACTAGCTAAATTAATACTCTAAAAATTTTTTGTGTACAAAAACATGTTTACCTGTGAAATGTTAAATGTTGTAGTGTTAAGGTATAAATAATGGATTATGAAGTTAGATTGAAATAATGTCTTTGTTTTTTTTATTATTATTGATTTGGGTTATTTTTCTTTTATGTTTCTTATCTCTTAATCATGTCAAAAGTAATGAATTTTAAATAGCTAATTAGTGAGGTGTTTTAATCTACATGCATATTAATCATATGAGTCTAAATGTTTCTAATTTTTATTGAGAATGTACTTTGATTGAATTTAGCTACTTTCATATGATTAAATGAGTTTTTGCTATCAACTAAGAATGTACTTTGATTAGTGGTAAAAACTTTAACAATAATTAGTCAAGAATGTAATTTGATTAATTAACTTTTAAATTGGTTAGGAGATAAAATAGATATGATTAAACATAATAGGGTTTAATTGAGAATGTACTTTAGTTGAATTTATTGTGAATAATCTAGAAAGGTCTTGCTTTTAATTGATAATCTACTTTGGTTAATAGTAAGATCACCGTCAAATTAATTAAGAATGTACTTTAATTAATTTGGAATAAAAAATAATAATCAATTGAACAATAATATGTGGTTAACTGATGATGAATCTATTTTGGAAAAGTAGTGAAATTAACTTATTTTTACTATAATTGTTTCAAAGTCTTTTATTTATCTCACACTTATATCAATCTTCAGTATTTGCATTGTGTTTCACTAACTTTTTTAGTAGGATTTCATAAGAATCAATTATTGAAAAGTAATTTCGTACTCATTGGAAAACAACTCAGGGCTAACTTAACCCTATCTAGTTTGTTAACTACTGACTTGACAATATTGAAGCTGCCTTGTTAAGTAATAGCAATTTGATAGCATCAACGAAACATATCAAGCCAGCATTTTCCATACCAAATGTGTCTCTCTTTTTTAGACCTAAGTCTTGGTCTAGCTTCTAAAAGTTAGGGTTTAGTTTTTGTAGAGACATCATTGTAACTTTTTCCTTTGCAAAGAGACCCATTATGCTCACCTATTTAAGAGGCTCACTTGGTCCGGTAAAAGGGTTGAATAATTTAGAGAATACAAACACTTTGTTCAACCTTTGGTGTGAGGTTTCTCTTTTGTAGTGATGTTCCTCTTATCTTATCTTGAGCAAGGTCAAGTAGCAGCACTTCACCACTCATCTTAAAGGTTGGTTAGCCTTAGAGCGCCCCTTCAAGCGGCGTGCCATCCCCTCTCCCCTTTTCCCTTTTCATGTCTTTCCATCTTTTCTCCATTTACTTGTTATTTCAACACAGTTTATGTGTTTTAAAGACTACCATCTTTTGTTGTTTTATTTAATTGAACTCTCCTCTCCTTTAAAGCTTATTGAATTGAACCTTCAAATCTAATAGCTTGCTATCTTAATGTCTAGTAGGAATCTTCAAATAGCTTTCTTAATGAACATCACCCCATATTTTGTAAAAATATAAGAAGGACCTACATCAATCTCTCTTCCTCTTAATGAATTCCCCTAGAGACTGAGCTTTGATACCACTTGTTGGTGCGATGTGGCGCTAGAAAGGGGATGAATAGATCTTAGAAAAAAATTCAAAAGCTACATGCACAAGTATATGATTACAAACAAATTAATTGGTTAAAGATAAGAGTGTAGGGATAGAGAAAATGCACGCAACAAATTTATATCTGTTCACCTCTACCTGAGGCTACATCTAGTCTCTTAAGTAACTTGTTTAAGAAGTTCCACTAATGAACAATTTTAATGAGTAATGAGTATCACCATCTCTAGGTTACACGAATTTCAACCTCTCAAGCTACACGAGTACAAACCTCTTCAAGTTACACTGAATATCAACCTCTCCAAGTATCTTTCTCAATCGTTTCCTAAGATCAAGAACTCTCAATTATAATAAGGAATGCCACTCTCTCAACACGAGTGTACCACAAAGCTCACAAGTTACAACTTCACTCAGTTAAGGATATTACAATATTCAAGCTCTCAACCCAATTTCTCTAAGATATTCTTAACATGATAATTTCACAACACTTTAATTTTTTTTCTCTTTTCCCTTTTTCTTTTTCTTCTCATATGGCTCAACACTCATTATATAGATCTTAGTATTACTAGTCTTTGAGACTTTAAATTGCAACTCTTCATAGAAAGCTTCTTGGTATAGAATGATGACATACCCTCTAACCATGGTTAAGCATCTACAAGAAAAGTTGAAGTCATCCATAAAGATAGTCCAAACTCTACCTTTTGGGCCATGTCACAACCAGTGTCGCGACGGGACGACGATCCAAAAAGAAAACGTTTTTTAGAAAAAAAAAAAGCTTTTGGAGTCGCCACCATAGTTTATTCTGGAAAACTATGGGAAAAAACCATAAAATGTAAGGCATGGTCTGCGAAAACCGGATTCTAGGTCTGGGAGCCGGTTACGCGTAGGGAAGGTGTTAGCATCCTACAACGCCTGCCTGAAGGCGGTACCTTTAATTAAAAACGCGAATTCGATGTGGTTTTCAAAATGTTTAAATTTCCCCTAAAAAGAAATAAAAATCTAAAGAAACAAAAAATATATTTTTTATTTTTGTGCCCGACAAGGATTGACCTTGCTCCTACGTATTCTCAATCAGACTGAGAAATGAAGGCTATGTAGTTCTAGCTGAAAGATTGTTTGTGGTTTGAAAAATGATGTTTTGTATTTTGGGTATTTTTATGTAAAAAAGAAAGGTCTCAGCACGAGGACGATGCGTGTGATCACACACGTGCTTCAACCTTTAAAACATTTTTGATATTATTTTAAAAGGAGAAAAGGTCTTAGGACAAGGCTGATGCGAATGATCGCACACATGCTTAAACCTTTAAAACATTTTTGATATTATTTTAAAAGGAGAAAAGGTCTTAGCACGAGGCTTATGTGAATGATAGCACACGTGCTTAAACCTTTAAAACATTTTTGATATTATTTTAAAAGGAGAAAAGGTCTTAGCACGAGGCTGATGCGATTGATCGCATACGCGCTTAAACCTTTAATAAATTTTTGATATTATTTTAAAAGTAGAAAAGGTCTTAGCACGAGGCTGATGCGAATGACCGCACTCGTGCTTAAACCTTTAAAACATTTTTGATATTATTTTAAAAGGAGAAAAGCTCTTAGCACGAGGCTGATGTGAATGATCGCACACGCGCTTAAACCTTTAATACATTTTTAATATTATTTTAAAAGGAGAAAAGGTCTTAGCACGAGGCTGATGCGAATGATCGCACACGCGCTTCAACCTTTAAAACATTTTTTATTTGTTATTTTAAAAGGAGAAAAGGTCTTAGCACGAGGCTTATGCGAATGATCGCACACGCGCTAAAACCTTTAAAACATTTTTTATATCATTTTAAAACGAGAAAAGGTCTTAGCACGAGGCTGATGCGAATGATCGCACACGCGCTTAAACCTTTAAAACATTTTTGAATTTATTTTAAAAGGAGAAAAGGTCTTAGCACAAGGCTGATGCGAATGATCGCACACACGCTTAAACCTTTAAAACATTTTTGAATTTATTTTTATGCAAAGAAATTTTATTTTTTAATTTAGATAAACAAGTCTAATGAACAAAAGTAAAACACAAGGTATGGGGTGGGATTATCATGCAAAAGGGGTTACATGTAGTAAAAATTAATAATCAAACAAGAAATAAAAACACAAAAATAAAAAACAAGAGAATAACCCAATAAGCATAGGAGTGCAAACAAGAGAATAACTCAAATAGTTTTGTCCAGGCCCAAATGAAGAGCAGGGGTGCGCAAACGAAAAATAGGGGTGCTAGAAACGAAATGGGCCCAACTCCCTCTTTGCTTGTAGAACGAAATCAAGTTCAGCCCAAGTAGGGGGTGTGAACAGTGTTGTGCGTGGTGGCAGGAAAGAAGAGTGAGCCCAATAGCCAGGCCAAGGCCTTGTGTTAAGAAAAGTTAGGGGTTCTGTGCAACTTCCCCACTTCACCATTTACACCCAACGCCCCAGAGACCTAGGGTCTCTTCCTCTAATCCAAATAAAACAGAGATGATCACTGTCGCTGCTCACGGCCACGACTAGCCTTCACCGGCGAAATTGTTCGTTGTCGCGTCTACCGAAACGGCCACCACTCACCGCCTGACGCAGCGCCAGCCATGGATCAGAGTCTCCCCTTTTCTCTTCTCGTGCGAGATTCTCTTGTTGGTGAACAATACCGCTTCCGCCAAGCCAGGGCTACCGTATCAACCGTCGCATCACCCTCCGCTAGTCTCGGCGTCGCCGGCGACACCGCACTCCACCGCAGCCACCGCCGGCCACGACATCGCCGCCTTCTCCTTCTCTACTTCTCTTCTTAGCACTTGAAACCGCCACCAATGATGCTGCCACAACCACCTTCCCCAGACGCCAGAGCCTCGTCGGTGCTACCGCTCTCCGCCGCGACATTGTGACCAAGCCACCACGGGGAATGGAGCAAGTATTGGTGACCCCAACCGCTTTCCTCTCCTAACTCTACTCTGGTTAGGTTTTGATGATGAAGATGATGAGATTTTTCTTCTCTGTTTGATTGATGTGTGTATTTTATTGTATGTGTGATGAACTAGAAGAGAGTATTTCATGCTTCAAGGATAGAGGAAGCCAACTAATAAAAAGGAGTTCAAGTTTCCAATTGTGAGAGTTTGGCTCTGTGATTGAAAAAATGGTGAGAATGGGTGATGAAAGTTGGAGTCTAGAATTTCGAGTTGGTAGATGGCGTTATTGGGTATAAGGATGGCAAAATGAACATGAGTGAAGAGGGGTGTATTTATATTTTTGGCTGAAGGGAAATTGGTGGAGGAAGAGATAGATTTTTGTTATTGGTTTCTGAGGAGTTCAATATGTTGAGCGAATTAGGTTGGGGAAAAATGGTGGGTACTTTGGTTTTTAAGTGTGTTGAAGAAGATGAAGGGGAAAAATGAAAGATGAACTTATGATCAGGAGCCTCTCTGCGTGATGGAGGATCAATTCTGTTATGTCCCTCTCCCCAGTGTCTGGTGGAGAACCCGTTTCTGTTGAGCCCTCCAGAATAAATCACGTTGCCTTTTGCTTTTTGCTTTTTCTTTTTCTTTTTTTTCTTTTTTTTAATGAATAAAGCCTCGTTCCTAATGTTGAATCAACGTTTCCTTTTCTTCAAGCAAAGTGAATCAGTATGTGTTTTTTCTCTGGATGCAACACGACTTTTTTTTAAAGCAAACAAATTCATCCCTTATGCAAATCCCAAAATGAAGTCAGCATCACGTATTCTTTTAACCAAAATCAGTGCATCTTTTTCTTTTATTTTTTTGTCTCTTTTTTTTTGTTTTGCTTTTCTTTTTCTTCTTTCTTTTTTCAAAAAGAACCAAATCAAATAATAATAAAAGAAACTAAATCAAATACCAAATAGTGAAATAAAAATTAAAAATAAAAATAAAATAAAAATAAAAATAAAAGTAAAAACAGATCCTATTATTTAATCATCCGGACGAAATTGGGTGTTGACAACTGCCCCTCTTTACTTAGATTTACTGGATAATTTGATATTTTCGTATTATCCGAGTAAAAGCTAAGTAAAGATAGAAACACTAATTTCGTCTGGGTTTCAAAAGAAAAAGATGAAAATTAATCAAAATAAAAATGTCTTGAAGCGACAAAGAGAATTCGACCATTGCCTAGCAAAGGGTCGATATCGCAAAAACTAAAGATGCCAGATAAAAGAAGGGCTTGAGAGAAATGAGGTGTGTAAACCTCGTGGAGGGTGTACCAACCCTATGGATGAATGATATGAGGTGTACCAACCTCGTGGAGGGTGTACCAACCCTATGGAAAAATGATGTGAGGTGTACCAACCCTATGGAAAAATGATGTGAGGTGTACCAACCTCGTGGAGGGTGTACCAACCCTATGGATGATGTAATGATTTGAGGTGTACCAACCTCGTGGAAAGGGTGTACCAACCCTATGGATGATGTAATGATTTGAGGTGTACCAACCTCGTGGAAAGGGTGTACCAACCCTATGAAAAAATGATGTGAGGTGTACCAACCTCGTGGAAAGGATGTACTAACCCTATGGATGATGTAATGATTTGAGGTGTACCAACCTCGTGGAAAGGGTGTAGCAACCCTATGGAAGATGTAATGATTTGAGGTGTACCAACCTCGTGGAAAGGGTGTACCAATCCTATGGATGAATGTAATGATGTGAGGTGTACCAACCTCGTGGAAAGGGTGTACCAACCCTATGGATGATGTAATGATTTGAGGTGTACCAACCTCGTGGAAAAGGTGTGCCAACCCTACGGATGAATGTAAATGATGTGACTGCTGGGATTCGACCATTGTCTTACAGAGGGCCGAAACAAAAAGAAAAGCTTGAGCTTAGGGTGCTAGGCGAACTGGGCTTTTGTTTTTGAAATTTGTAACTTTTTGAAATGTTTTTGTAGTTTTCGACAAAAAATTGATTTTTGAAAAGCAACAAGGATTTAAAACCCTTCATGACAAAGTGTCAAAATCTTGATGGAGGATTAGGGTATCAAAACCTCAATATGAGAGAAATACATGATCAACAAGAAACAAAATGGCTTGCAAGAGGAAAACCTTGAATTCATATTGCTCTTTTTTGTATTTTGAAGAAGGATTCGACAACCATTCATATGAATGAAGAGGGTTTCAATCCAAAGAGATTTCTTTTTGATGGATGGATGCACATATGATCAAATTGATCAAACTTGCAATAATCATCAAACTGATCCTTATTTCAATGTTTTGTGAAAACTGAGGAGTGTCATACATCTGAGGTCTAATGTTAGATATGATATATGTTTGACTTTCTCTTTCTTGACATCAGTGCACACATGCTTGAATTTATTGGCAAGAGTTGAAGAGAATGAGAGTTGTTTAGATTTTTTTTTGGCTGGGACAAGCACGTGGGCACTACAATCCTCAAAGGAAATGTAACATGTGAGTGTCAAGACAAACACGATACACCAAAATTTTGCCTTGGTCTGGTGTTTGGAAAAACGAGCTGGGGTTTGGATCCATGAAAATTAGGGTGAAAATTCAAGGGAGATCCGTAAAGCTGCCCCAGTCTTGAGATTATGGGTTGAAGAATTTTAGGGCGAAGACGTGTGGTGAGATCCACAAGGCTGCCCCAATTTTTCTTTGCATAGGGTTTTATTTGGAAGAAGTGGTAGGCATGAAAAGATAGGCTAAAAGGATGGCCCCAACTGGTTTTATTTTCTTTTTCATGTTTCTGGCTTGTTGGCAGGGAGATCCCCTTTTCCGAGACATTACCTTTTTTCTTTTTCTTTCATTTTTTCATTCATTTCTTTTTTTTTGTTTTCATTCATTCATTTTCAAATTTTTTTTACGACATATTGAAAGTCATTTCGCCTTATCGCAAAATTAAGCTTTATGAAAATTTGAGCAAACATTACTCGATCAGTGTGGACTTTATTAGGCTTGTAACGTGGCTAAGGGCTACAAGGTATTAAAAAAATTATATAAAGGCCCAAATGAATGTTCGTTGGTTATATTTTTTGAAACAAGGGTTATCATCTAGGCATTGCATCAACTATTTGACTTTTTGAGCACTTTGCTTTTCCCTTGAACTTTGGTTTTTGCTCAACATCGCTTTTTGATTTTTTTCTTTTGTTTTTTTTATTCACTCTTCTTTGTGAATTCTCTTTGTTTGATCATTCAGTGCTCTTCATTTGCATCATGTGTTAACTCCTACCTGATGACAACCCTTGCTTGGGGATGATTGTGAAAAAGAATTTATTTTTGGCTCAAACGGGGTAACAATGGGTATATATTTTTTGCTTTTTAGATAAAGTCAAGAAGGCCACACATCATTTTGAACTCTGATTGCTTTATTTTCAAAAGATTAACTCTGCGACTAGATGACCTCAACATGAGTCTTATTTTCTTTTTTTTTTCTTTTCTAGACTGCGCTTTGAGGTTTTCAGTCTAGCAAATTTATTCTATACTATTTTTAAGTTCTTTTTGTTTTGTTTTTTTTTTCTTTATCCCAACGGATTCAGGGATCACCCAACTAGCACAAGCGAGGAAAATTTTGGCCAAGTTAATCTGCCCCAGTGTAAAGGTTTTTGTTGCAGCGACAATGTTTGTTAGGGAAGATCCTTTATTTTGGAAAAGTGAGGGGTGAAGGTTTTCAAGCAACACGTACACAAACGTCTTGAGAAAAACGTCAAATTGTTATTTTTTATTAAACATTTGACCTCAGAAAAGTCTGACACTATAACTTTGTTTTTGATTTATCATTTTTTGTTTTTTTTAAAAATAAGAGTTTGATGATTTTTGTAAGAAAGAAAATTGACCCAAGATTGCCCTCATCTTATTTATTTTCAATTTTGTTTTCCTTTTTCCCGCAATACCCTTTTAGGACTCGATTTGCAGCACTACTTGATGAAACCCTGTAATGAATGTTCGCGTTGCAAGTCATGGATGACATCGCGATATCAATGAGCATTCTTTCCCGGTAGCAAGACTTTTCACAACATCAAATTCGCTTGTACAATGGCTTATGCTTTCTTTTGTGGCCCTAAAGCTCACTTCATTGCTTCGTGGCATCTGCAGGGATATTCTCAAGCCTTGCCTCGGTGTTGGGTTGACTTGCTTCAAGCTTTGAACTATCAAGAATCAATCAAAGATTGCTTTTGCGCTTGAACACCAAACACTTTTTGGTTGAATGACTAATAGCCGCTTCATGATAATTACCCTTTGTATATGATGCATCACGAATCTTGGGGTACTGAGGCTTTATAGGAGGCCCTTTATCTTAATCAACATTTTTCTACCCAGCAACTTGGTGGGAAGTTGAGTTTGGATCTGGTTTCCAATTTTGTCTTGCAACTGTTTCAACAGGATTTGAGCGATAAGAGGTGATTGAACTCTTTCATTTCTTCTCTTCCCAAGCTTAAACCCGACTCCTTCATATTTGCTGTCATGGTATGACTTTGCACGACCTTTCCAATCCTCACACTAACTTCAATTCTTTCTTCAAGTGTTCTCATGTCTGCAAAGTTCGAGAAAACACTACTAATCATATGCTCATGGAAGGGTGATTGCAGAGTATTTAGGAATGTGTCGACCATCTCGTTATCACTCGTAAGAGTCTTTCCTTGAGCAACACTCTTTCCACCTTTGGGCACACTCTTTGAATGATTTTGACTCCTTTTTCACCACACTTTGTAGTTGTAATCTATGAGATGCCACATTCGTGTTATATTTGAAATGCTTCAAGAAAGCATCCACCAGATCCTCTTAAGACCGGATACACGAATGCTCAAGATGAGTGCCCCAATTAGTGTCATGCCCGCCAAACTCTCGAAAGAAAACGTCTTCATGTAATACATGGCCCGTGGGACAAATGGTTCTTTTGGGTAATTCAAACTTTGGGAGATATCACCACCTCTGTGATTAAGCCTAGTCCTGCAACATTTTCAAACTCAGGTTTCCTTCGCCTTCTATGGCTCTCACTCTTTTCTCCAGCATTTCAAATTTATGTCTGTCAACCTCAACATTCTTTGGTGTAACGACATTGGGAGAAGATTTCAACTCGAGCTGTTTTGTCATCGTCATGCTCTCAATACTTTATTAAAGCCTTTTCCTAGGGACCATGAAAGTAATTGCCCCATGCTTGTTTTCCACCTTAACTGCGTGATCTTTAGCCTTTTGAGTGTGAACTTGCCCCAAGTACGCTCCTGAGGGTGAAGTGTAATTTAGGGGAAGACCATGTAAGAGAAACTTTAGGCCTTTCGAACTCTATGTTGAGGTGGTGGTGTGCACGAATCCCCAAGGTTTTTCAAGGCACTCAGGACCTCTAGGGTTTAGCTCATTTGTCCCTTCAATTGTTGGATGACAATTTTCATCCCTTCATTCTTGCACTTCTCCTCGGTTCTCCAAGATTTAGTAACTGGTTCGAATCCTTTAGGGTATCTTGGTTTTTTTTTTGAAATTTTATTAGATGAAACAAATTAAGAAGAAGAAAATAAAAATGAAGACAATGAAAAGACAACTATTCTAGTCAGAAATTATAAAGCTCTGAAAAGATTGCCCCGGTATAATTTGGAAATTAAGACAAGACTGAGTCAATAGGGTGATTCATCATTCAGAAGTTCCCAAAATGTGAGTAAGGAAGTCTTGGTCAACTAACTTGGGCCTTAGCCATCACATTCTTCATTTCTTCGATCGACTCTTGCAGCAATTGAGGAAAGTCTCAATCCCCTTAAGCAGGTTAAATATTGGCAATGCAGACACAGCCTCGGCTAATGACTTAGGGATGTTTTCATTGACTTCATTGGCAAGGGAAGCTAGTTATGAGAGACTTCACTTTCAAATCACCCTTGTTCAACAACATGTTCCTTCATTTGAATTATCAAATCTTGATGTCTCCTTTTTAGCTTGATGCCAATAATCCTTCTCCAATTTTGTCACTGTTGCTTTCACCCGCTACTCAGCATTATGAAGTTTTTTTTTCACAATTTTGATTGGGAGAAATTAACTTGAATCGCAACTTGACTGTCTTGACCTTATCTGACCCATTGGCTAAGGGAAACTTTCACTGATAATCCATGATCTTGGGTCTCTCTTCGAAGCGAGAGAAAAAAACAACATTGTCCCCAAGCATTTCACTAAAGGTTCCTTCCTCAGAAGATCTACAATGGGGCAAGAGACGCAGGTGTTGGCGACCCTTTCACAAGATACCCAAATTGTTTTTTTTTTCTTTTTTTTTGTTTTTGTTTTTTTTGCTTCTTTTTGTTTTTTTTTTCTTTTTTTTTTTCCTGACACACACAACAATGGATACCCATGAGGGGGACATGAGAACCTGAGATTTAAAATTTCCTCCTCTGACCTTGCATAAGGTTGCGCTCATTCATTTGCCCCTTTTCTTTCTGGTTTACATTGCAGTAACTCCTCCACAGGCATGTAGCATTCAAAGCAACCTAACTCATGCAAGAGATGAATCATACATACGACACCAGTAAACAACATAATATCTTCCTTGTCTTTGGCTCACAACATTGACTGAGGGTCCCATAGGTTTCAACTAGGACAATATTGATTGGCTTCTCAGAGCGAACTTTGTATCCCACAAATGCATTCATGGTGGCACAATCGACCAACTCCTTGGTATTAGGAAAGAGAATGACACCACAGTGGATAAGAGCTAGTACTTTCACGAATGTTTCCCACTTTTCCTCCATAGTCGAGCGATACAAGTACCACTCTAGGTAACCCTGAGGAAGGCTCCTTGCTTTACCTTTAAGTATGAATTCACTATCCAACTTCATAGGGTGAACTTTCATTACCCTTGCTAGATGCAAGCCAGGTATATACTGCCCAAGGTAGTATAAAGCGTTTCCCTTGAGGAATACGTCTAAGGTCTCCTCAAATTCTTCTACTGTTGGCATCAATTAGGAATGAGTCATAGTACTGAGCTAAAGCAAAAATTGTTAATGCTTGGACCTCATCACTAACAAGCTCAACAGAGGCTTACACTCCTTCCTGAATGCATCTTTCTGGGTCATCAATTTTTTCATCAAATCCCTCAAGCGACCAAATACTACCTTCCTTTGCCTCGATGGCTATCCTTTCCTTCGAAAAGTTTGAACTCGATTGCCCCTCTTGACTCAAAATCCCATGTTAATTTCCATTTTTACCTTAAAAGACTTAATCACAAATTTATAATTTCCTGACTAGAACCAATGACAAGACCATAAAAATGCATGAGAAAAAGAAAGAAAAGAAAAAGATGTATTGATATGCACCAGGTGTTTGATTTTATTACGCAAAAATGAGGGTTAGAAGACTGCATAAATCTCCCTTTGTGCCCTAACAAAGGTTCAACATTTTAGATTCAAGGTCAGGTATATGCAATCTCACGAGGATGGTTTCCTAAGCCTAAGGATTAATGGTCACTAGAGCTATGACCCCCTCCACAGTATCTCCACAACAACCAAGTATTCAACTAGATACGGAGAGACAAGTGAAGAGAACAAACTCTAGCTGGGGTTCTCACGATAGCCAAACAGGAAGAATATCCCAAATGACACCACTACACAACCCCTGTATTTCTAGGCTACACTCAGACCCGGGTATAAGGCCCCACTCCATATACGCACAAAGTGTGTGTGTGAAGGGAGAATGCAAATGCATACCCAAACCTTCACCTGCAAAACAATCAGAAAATTTTCCCAGGCAAATAGAAGCATGTGATTTATCCTACGGTTCAATATCCAACAATTATTGCAATTATTTCGAACATAGATAAAGAAAAAGGGAAGAAAAACATAAAGCAAAACCACATCGAATTCACGCATCTAATTAAATGGCTTGACTCTCGAAATCCCCAGGGGAGTCGCCATCTGTCGCAACCAGTGTCGCGACGAGACGACGATCCAAAAAGAAAACGATTTTTAGAAAAAAAAAAGCTTTTGGAGTCGCCACCATAGTTTATTCTGGAAAACTATGGAAAAAAACCATAAAATGTACGACATGGTATGCGAAAACCGGATTCTAGGTCCGGGAGTCGGTTACGCGTAGGGAAGGTGTTAGCACCCAACAATGCCTGCCCGAAGGCAGTACCTTTAATTAAAAACGCGAATTCGATGTGGTTTTCAAAATGTTTAAATTTCCCCTAAAAAGAAATAAAAATCTAAAGAAACAAAAAATATATTTTTTATTTTTGTGCCCGACAAGCATTGACCTTGCTCCTACGTATTCTCAGTCAGACTGAGAAATCAAGGCTACTTAGTTCTAGCTGAAAGATTGTTTGTAGTTTGAAAAATGATGTTTTGTATTTTGGGTATTTTTATGTAAAAAAGAAAGGTCTCAGCACGAGAACGATGTGTGTGATCACACACATATTTAAACCTTTAAAACATTTTTGATATTATTTTAAAAGCAGAAAAGTTCTTAGCACGAGGCTGATGCGAACGATCGCACACGTGCTTAAACCTTTAAAACATTTTTGAATTTATTTTAATAGGAGAAAAGGTCTTAGCACGAGGCTGATGCGAATGATCGCACACGTGCTTAAACCTTTAAAACATTTTTGAATTTATTTTTATACAAAGAAATTTTATTTTTTTAATTTAGATAAACAAGTCTAATGAACAAAAGTAAAACACAAGGTATGGGGTGGGATTATCATGCAAAAGGGGTTACATGTAGTAAAAATTAATAATCAAACAAGAAATAAAAAACAAGAGAATAACCCAATAAGCATAGGAGTGTAAAGATAAAAACCAACGGTGCAACTCAAACAGCTTAGTCCAGGCCCAAATGAAGAGCAGGGGTGCACTAACGAAAAATAGGGGTGCCAGAAACGAAATGGGTCCAACTCCCTCTTTGCTTGTAGAACGAAATGAAGTTCAGCCCAAGTAGGGGGTGCGAACAGTGTTGTGCGTGGTGGCAGGAAAGAAAAGTGAGCCCAATAGCCAGGTCAAGGCCTTTTGTTCAGAAAAGTTAGGGGTTCTGTGCAACTTCCCCACTTCACCATTTTCACCCAACGCCCCAGAGACCTAGGGTCTCTTCCTCTGATCCAAATAAAACAGAGATCATCACTGCCGCTGCTCACGGCCACGACCAGCCTTCACCGGCGAAATTGTTGGTTGTCGCCTCTACCGAAACGGCCACCACTCACCGCCTGACGCAGCGGCAGCCATGGATCGGAGTCTCCCCTTTTCTCTTCTCGTGCGAGATTCTCTTGTTGGTGAACAAAGCCGCTTCCGCCAAGCCAGGGCTACCATATCAGGCGTCGAATCACCCTCCGCTAGTCTCGGCGTTGCTGGCGACACCACACTCCACCGCAGCCACCGCCGACCACGGCATCGCCGCCTTCTCCTTCTCTACTTCTCTTCTTAGCACTTGAGACCGCCACCAACGATGTCGCCACATCCACCTTACCCAGACGCCAGAGCCTCGTCGGTGCTACTGCTCTCCGCCGCGACACCGTGACCAAGCCACCACTGGGAATGGAGCAAGTATTGGTGACCCCAACCGCTTTCCTCTCCTAACTCTGCTCTGGTTAGGTATTGATGATGAGATTTTTCTTCTCTGTTTGATTGATGTGTGTATTTTATTGTATGTGTGATGAACTGGAAGAGAGTATTTCATGCTTCAAGGATAGAGGAAGCCAATTGATAAGAAGGAGTTCAAGTTTCCAATTGTGAGAGGTTGGCTTGGTGATTGAAAAAATGGTGAGAATGGGTGATGAAAGTTGGAGTCTGGAATGTCGAGTTCGTAGATGGCGTTATTGGGTGTAAGGATGGCATAATCAACATGAGTGAAGAGGGGTGTATTTATTTTTTTGGCTGAAGGGAAATTGGTGGAGGAAGAGATAGATTTTTGTTATTGGTTTCTGAGGAGTTCAATATGTTGAGCGAATTAGGTTGGGGAAAAATGGTGGGTACTTTGGTTTTTTAGTGTGTTGAAGAAGATGAAGGGGAAAAAATGAAAGATGAACTTATGATCAGGAGCCTCTCTGCGTGATGGAGGATCAATTCTGTTTTGTCCCTTTCCCCAGTGTCTGGTGGGGAACCCGTTTCTGTTGAGCCCTCTAGAATAAATCACGCTGCCTTTTGCTTTTTGCTTTTTCTTTTTTTTTTTAATGAATAAAGCCTCATTCCTAATGTTGAATCAACGTTTCCTTTTCTTCAAGCAAAGTGAATCAGCATGTGTTTTTTCTCTGGATGCAACTCGTCTTTTTTTTTAAAGCAAACAAATTCATCCCTTATGCAAATCCCAAAATGAAGTCAGCATCACGTATTCTCTTAACCAAAATCAGTGCATCTTTTTCTTTTATTTTTTTTTCTCTTTTTTTGTTTGTTTTGCTTTTCTTTTTCTTTCTTTTTTTTTCAAAAAGAACCAAATCAAATAATAATAAAAAAAACTAAATCAAATACCAAATAGTGAAATAAAAATTAAAAATAAAAATAATATAAAAATAAAAATAAAAGTAAAAACAAATCCTATTATTTAATCACCCGGACGAAATTGGGTGTTGACAGACCACCTTTAGAGCTATCATGGAGCATAGCTTGGAGTAGAGCAACCCATGAGGCATTTCTAGTTGAGCCTTCAAATAAAACACCACCATTTAATCATTATATGGTCGTGAGCTTCTAGCATTAGAAACACCATAGCTTCATACGCATTTATAGCCTCTATCCTTGATGATCCACCACATTTATGCACCATATATCTTCAAGGGACCATCTTCATAGCATCATTCTAGCTTTGGCCGACCTAACCAAGGAAGTTGTTATCATTTGGTATCAAGAGTTTATGTTCTTCAAGAATTAAGTATTTTGGTCCTTAACTATCATTTATTATTTTGTGTTGTTTATGTTATTTCCTTACTTGTCTTTTGTTTTTTTCCATCTATAATTTGTCCCGACAGTAAACTATGATGATTTTCAAAGTTAAATGGCATCTAGCTTAGATGTCCAAAAAATACGTATTTATTATCAAATTAAAGCCCTTTGAGTCTAGTTTCTAACAAAAAATATTATTTCATTTGGAGTTCTGTGAAGAAATTTATGAGTAAAATACTTAACAAAGATCATAGTTGCCAAAATGTTGTCATTAGCATTTTTTATATTAGTGCAGCGAAGGGAAACGACCGCGGTTGTTTTTCCCTATACGTCGGGGTTTACGAACTGCGACATATCCAGGCCCGGTAAAAAGTCTGTGAATATAGGCCACGGTTGGAACCGCGGTCAAAAGGTCTACGAATAGACAACAGTTGTAGTAGGAACCGCAGCCAAAACCCTTTTTTTTTAAATAAAATCGCCTTTTTATGCCTTCTAAATGCTCTTAAATGTGTTGGATATCATGTTCTTAGTTTTTATTGAGTCTTTATTCATCTTTTGGTTTGGTCATTTTAATTTTTAATCCATCTAAGTTGTGTAGAGTCTTGTCTAGTCCTTTATAGGTCATTACTTCTTAGTTGAGCTTTGAAAAATCACAAAAATGTGTGTTGAAGTGTGTTTTCTGAAAACTGTTTTATGTGTGTGTCCATTGGTCATCATTTGCAATAATTTGCTAGAGACAAAAAGCACCATTGTCTAGTCTAGTAATTTTTTATTTTGTTCATCACTTCTAGAGCTTTTCTTTAGGTATTTCTTTTTATGTGTTAACCTTTCTTCTTAACTATTTAATTTTCTCACTTGTCTCCTTTGGCATTCTTGATTTTGTCCATATTAAATCCCTTTTGAATAGCCTTTTTTCATTTTAGACCTTTTTTTGCTTTCTCCTTGGACTCTATTTGATTTTTGTGGTGTTACACTTTTGTGTGGTGTAGGTTCTGCTTTATGGTGAGCCAACCCTTGAAGATACCATCCTAGGTGAAGGAGGCTTAGTTGGAGTTTGAATGTCTTGGTGAAGAGAAGAGGAGAAGAACTTTGGACTTTGATTAATTTATGTTTTGTAGTTGGTAAGTGTGAGGGAACCAAAGTTCCTTCTAACTTCACCATTAGGCCTCATAGATTAGCTTTAATTGCTTTATTTAATTGTGATAGTCTAGTGTGTGCCAACTTGTATTTCAAGTTTAAATCCCATTGAGAAGTTTGGCACAAAATAACTTGAGGTAAGCTTTGGCTAGGAAAGACTTGGTATCTAAGAAATCCATAGTGATTCACCTCTCTTTTCTAGAAGTGAACTTAAGATTCTTTTGTCTCCTTAAGTCTCTTAAGAAATTTTATTTGAAATACTATGTTTGTTTGCATAAGCCATTTTCAAAAATCTTAAAAATGTGTAGGAATGTTTGTGAAAATTATTTTTCAAAATTCTTTTGAAACAAATGAGTTTTTATAGTAGCTTGCATTAAGTCATGGTGAGGATGAGCTACATTATAAAGTTGAAAGTGACCTTCCATTGCTTGGTGAGAATACTAGTGTGTTATCATACCTATCATGGGAGAAAAGAATAGAAGAGCTGTGTCCATTCTTAGTTAGGCATGGTAAATATTATATACTTAATTTATGCATCTCTAGGTTTGTAGGACGTGAAAGTGAATGGTAGAATCAAAGACAATCTAAGGTTGAGAGAGGTAGAAAATCCCCAATTAAAGATTGGTGTGACTTGAAAGCATGCATGAGAAGAAAATTTGTTCTTTCTTCCTTTGTGATAAACTAAGAGCAAATATGTGAGATGAGAGAACTCATAAAAAGATAAAAAAAAATCAAAAAGTAAAGAAGGGTTCTTTGAAAGAGAAGATGACTTTGAAGAGAAATTGAGAAAGCTCTTGAGTGATAAGAGTAAAATAAAGATTCAAAGAAGAAGAGATGAACAAATGAGAGAGGTGGAAAAGAAAGAAAGAGTTCAAAGAAAACAATGTCTTACTACCTTAGAAGAAAAGCTTAGCATTCTTAATGAAAAACAAGAAAAAGTTTAAGAGGATTTGAGGAAGATTAAGAGAAGAAGAGAGGAAGACAAGAGAAGGAAGAAAAAACAGAGAGAGAAAGAGGAGCAAGTAAGAAAAGAGAAAGATGAGCAAGTAAGAAGAGAGAAAAATGAGTGAGTAAGAAGAGAGAAAGTATGAAGAGAAAAAGATAAAAGAAAGGAATGATTTATTAAAGAAGAAATTTAGACAAGAAAAGAAAATGAAGATTTATTAAAGTCGCCTACCACTCCCACAATTATGGTTGAGACTAAGATGATGAAGGGAGTTTTTCAATCCTTGAACTTGTCTTAATACATCCAACCATCTTTCATAGCTCCAGCTTTTACGTTTGAAAAAATTTCAACTTCTTTTTAACCTCCCACTATTTTCAACTCCTCAAATTTTTCCAAATCAAACTTTGAGTTGAAGTTACATTTTAAGATACAATTAAATCAAAGTAAACATAAATGATTTTATGGAGCAGACCTTCAAAGTTTTCAATTAAATTCTTTTGAAATTAACATAAGGCCTTCTTCAAATCTTTCATCTACATACATGTTGTTTGTGACGCATAAGATTATTGGTTTTGTGTTTGATGACACTTCCATATGTGATATGCGGGGGTCTAGCACAGTGATACATCAAGGTCCCATTACGAGAAGCATGATCAGAAAACTACACAGTGTCCCAGAAGGATCTTCAAAAGGTCAACTACTGTCCATTTTTTAGTGGAAGATCAAAGCTGAATTGGCATGAGGGCAAAAGTGTCTTTTACACAAAGGAAGGGGGTGAGTTTAGTAAGATGGGAGATGCATCAAGGAAATCACATGCTTCACGTCACTGCACCTCCACGGCAAAACGTTGCTGAAAACGTTGTTGCTTGCTAATTCCAGAATCCATTCACGTTGGCCATGCTGCATCCACGTGTCCTCATCTGCATCAATTTGCTTTCATCTTCACTGTCCAAGAACTTGTAGAAATCTGTATAAATTCTGCTTGTATTGGCAACTGGGTTTACTTTTGGAACCTTGAGAAATATATTCTGTTGATGCATTTCCAGCTATGTTTCTTTCAAAAGTCATCATTCCTGTGCTTCCATTTCTTTCCCTCTAGCTTCTTTCCAACTATGGTGGTATTGCTTAACCAAGGAAAAATCTCACCAGTTCATGTCATTACTGTACGTCCCCGTATCAATAAAGTCAAAGATCAATTACCAAATGAGTTAAACGATAAAGGCATTAAGCACAGTATGAGAATCCAACAATTGATAATAAACGCATATGAAAAACATATAATTCAAACAAGAGTTTCAATAAACGAGAGTATCAAAAGATTACATTGTTCCCCCAACAACAAAAAGTGTTTAGTTCACCATAGTCATGGTGAACCAAGATGAAAATAATGCAAGATATGGAAAGCAAACCTTAGAAAAGATGAAAAGAAGCCTAAGCATCCAAGAGATCCTCTCCAAAGAGTGCAAATTAGGTCTGGCTGCCCTCCTCTGTCAAAAGAATGAATTGGAATTCATAGTAGGGCTATTTATAGGTGAGAAGCGTAGCAGAAAAATAGGCCCAAGCTCAGCTGACCACCGCCCGGCGTCACACTTTGCCGCCCGGCGGTGGACCTTGAATCGCACCACCGCTCGGCGGTAGGGGTCTACCGCCTAGCGGTTTCCCTTGTGCCACAAAACCGCCCGGCGGCAGGGGTCTGCCGCCCGGTGCCCAAAACTGATGTCTTCTCCTCCCGTTTGACCGCCCGGCGCCAGGGGTCTACCGCCGGGCGGTGCCTGGACTCTTCCTTTCTTTGATTTTTTTTCCACTTCTCTTAAGTCTTTGACCTTCATCTTTATTCTCAATCTTTACTTCTGTCAATTTTGCTGCAAAACAAGCATAAAATCACTAAAAACAGCTTTCGACCCTCGACTGACTCATTTATTGAGTTTTGTTAGATTTCAAACTCATTCTAAGAAATAAAGGGCGTAATTTAGTCCAAATTAGCATATGAAAATAACGGTTTTTCAACCGTTATCACTACCACGCAATACAGCACTGCATCCGCAAGCAAATTTCCTCTGCTTCCGCTGTCTTTCATCTTTCACACACATCAACTATGGAGGCAACTGCTACTGCTATAATTTGGAGCTTATCATGTGGTATTCAGAGCTATGGTTGATTCACGCTCCAGCTAAGTCACTTTTGCAATTCATTCTCTGTTTTCCATGTTGCTCTGTTCTTCTACAATTACTGTTCCATTGATTTTCTACTTTGCATCTGTGTTTAAGTGAATCATTCTGTTCGTTCGCTTGTTCCTTAGTGTGTCTTTTACATTTTAATCGGTGCATATCAAATGTTTCCAGTTCATTCAGCTTTTAATTTCAAATTTCCAGTTATGTCATAAGTCATGTGCAACACTGTTGCTGTTTTCATTCTGTCATATCAGTTTTTGATTCTGTTAAGCATTGTTTGCTGTTTAAAATTTACTTGAAAAGCACTAGCTCACTCAATGTTGATCGAGAAAGCAATGGAAATTCATCCAGCTTTGATCATTTGAGTAAAAGGCAGTGCCAAGTAGTTGCTTCCATATTAGATCTGCACTGAAAAAAACGGTGAAAATATGTTTCTGTTTCTTGCTGGTTTGCGTTTTTGATGCATTGATTTAATCTAGTTTTAGTGGCTGCATATCTTGTGTTCAATGGAGTGATGATTATCTAAACATAATTCAACAGCTTATCATAACAGATTTGCGATTTGAAATAGTTAAAGCACTCTAAATTCTGGATTAAGAAATGTGTATTGTCTTGATTTAGTTCATGGCTTGGCACCGTGTCATACATCATTGCAAACAAATTTAGGACCTATAAAATTCACTAGCCTGATTTCCTCAAGCTAGATCTTGATTTAGAAGTCCTTGAGTTGCAAATTGTTGGCCTACATCACGTTGCATCCATCAAATCTTGATTGTTCGTGCTGCATTTGGTAAATTCTGCATAGTTTGGCAACTTGAATGGTGAATTTGAACATTTGTTGTATTTTGTGCATTTAACACTTCTGGACAACTTTGTTTGATCATTTGAAATGTGCCTAAACTGATTTTATGGTCAATCTTCCACAAATGCACAAAATCATCATGTCACTTCCTCATTTTGCTTGAAATCATCAACTAGAACAGTCATTATCCTAATACAGTTGTTTTACATTGATTTGGTTGATAAAACACCTGTATTAAGTGAATCAAAGTTGGTATTTACTGTTCATATGGTCAGTTTTTCAAATATGCTTGGTTTCACTACCTAGAATACCTTCATTGACCATTTTCTTGGAAGTGTCTTAGTGAAATTTTGTTGTAGATCGTTTCTTGGCCGCATTACTGGTTGCACATCACTCTTTACATCATATAAACTTGCTGGAAATCATAAAACATAGAATATTACAGTAGCCTTGCTGTTTTCAAAAATTTCCAGCCATCAAAAATATTGCATACAGCTTTGATATGCAGTTTAACTTGAGTTGAATCTTGAATTGAGTGTTTGGGATTGGCAAGAGCTGGGATCATTTTCCATATGCATTTACAGTCATATTACTCTGCAAACAAATATTAAAAAGCTACTCATCCCTGCAATCCCGCTTGACCCGTGATAGCAAAAGCAGAAAACTCAAAATTCTGTTTTCTTTGAGTCATTTCATCAAACAGTTTACCAAATTTTGTGAAATCAATCAAAATTCGATTAGTTGCAGCATGATTTGTTTTTTCTTGCTTTCTAAATCCAATCTAGAGCATGTCTTAAGTTCTTTTTGAGTGCTACCTTTGTTGATAGTTCTTTAATTACTTGTTTTTCTTGATTGGAATTCTTGCACACAAACTATTTGTTCAATTGATAGTAATGCAGTCTTGATTGCTTAAATTCTGGTGCAGCAGCATATGTTAATTCTCCACTGATTGTTTGTTGTTTTCAATCTGTGTGAGGTGCTTATATGGTATTGGTCTAGCTTGACGCCTTTTCATACTTGGTAGCATCTTAAGAAGTGGGAGATAGGTGGAAACCGCAAGGTGTGGTGGTCTTTCTAGTGCAGCTCATTTGTCATTGCTGGATACACCTTACGTGACAACAAACTGCAGTGTGTTTGATAGCAGAATTTTATTACACAGAACTAGTAGCTGTGAGCTTTGCTTAAGTGATCCTTTTCAGCACATTTCTTTTCTTAAGAGAGGCCAAAGCTGCAACACGTCTTTTGTTCCTTTATTGTTCCTTCCATACTTGTATTTGTTGCTTCTTTTATTGCTTTCAAGTGAAATCTTTAGTCTTTCTTTCAAGAAAACATTTAAGTTCATTACAATGTCAAGAAGACATTCACCTAGGATTAGTGATAGTGAAAGAGAACAACTCACCCTTCAAACTCTAGTCAACCAACTCCAAGAGATTGAAAGAAAAATGAGTCAAGAGAGAGTCAATAGAGAGCTACAAAATGTCTTGATCCAAGATGAGTTGGGATTGATGAGAGAGGAACAAGTCCAAAGTAGGGAAAGATCTAGGGAAAGTCAAAGTGATCATTCTCAAATGGGAGGAATACCCTTAAGTGTAAGGGATTATTACCATCAACCTTCTTCTTCTAGAAGACATAGGAGGGATACTCATATGCCTCCACCCCCTAAAGAAGCCAATGTGATGTTGGCTCACTTCCATGGGAAGGACAATGTTGAGGCCTATCTTGATTGGGAAATGGCAATTGTTTACTTGCCACCAAGTGAGTGAAGAAAGAAAAGTCTCTCTAGCCACCCTAAGCTTTCAAGGGTATGCAATGTATTGGTAGACTGCCTTAGTCTAAGAGAGACTTAGACATCAAGATCCTCCAATTCAATATTGGAATGATCTCAAAGTTGCCCTTAGGAGGAGACACATTCCCTCTTATTACAATAGAGAACTCATGGACAAGCTTCAAAGACTTCAACAAAAGTCTATGACCGTGGAAGAATATAGACAAAAGATGGAGCTTTACATGATGAGGGCAGGGATAGTAGAGGCTTCAGAAATTACCTTGGCTAGATTTTTAAGTGGGCTTAATTTTGATATTAGGGATAGGGTTGAACTTATACCTTATAGAGATTTGAATGATCTCATTCAAACGTGTATAAAGGTAGAGCAACAAAACTTGGGAAAATCCTCTTCAAAGAGAGTTCAACTTCACCCTACCTTTGAAAAGAAAAATTTCAAAGAAAAAGTCTTTTAAGCCTCTAGCCAGGATTAATGAAAAGCCCAAACAAGAATCCTCTTCACACACTCGCACAAGTGATATCAAGTGTTTTAAGTGTTTGGGTAGGGGTCATGTAGCTGCTCAATGTCCTACCAAGAGAACTATCATTCTTAGAGGTAGTGACATTTATAGTAGTGAAAGTGAATCCCCCGCCAGTGAAAGTGAGAGTGAACAAGAGAAAGGAGAGGAAGTCTTTGCTGGTGATTGTCAACTTCTCATGGTGAGAAGGGTGCTCAATAATCAACCTAGCTTAGAACATCTATCTCAAAGAGAGAACATCTTTCATACAAGATGTAAGATTCAAGACAAATATTGTTCTCTCATTGTTGATAGTGGTTCTTGCTGCAATTGTTGTAGCACAAAGCTGGTTGAAAAGCTAAATCTTGAAGTCATACCCCATCCAAAACCTTACAAACTTCATTGGCTAAATGAAGATGGGGATATAACTGTCAAGAAACAATCTAAATTGGCAATTTCCATTGGGAACTTCAAAGATGAAGTAATTTGTGATATAGTTCCCATGGAAGCTTGTCATGTGTTGTTGGGAAGACCATGGCAATTTGATCATGAAACTATACATCATGGTCTTACCAACACCATAATTGTGCACAAAGGAGACAAGAAATTTGTGCTTCATCCTTTGACACCTACCCAGGTTGCAAAAGATCAAGCACAAATGAAGACAAGTAGGGACCAAGAAAAAGAACAAAAGAGAAAAAAAAGTCCAAAACAAAAGAAAGGAGTAGTCCTTAAGGATGAAAAAGAGGAGTGAGAGTCTAGTGTTCCCTCCCACAAGGTCACTCAACATGAAGTCCTTTTAAATAAAAAGACTTTAATCAATACACTTCAAGTTGAGCAACCTTCATACCTCCTTCTTTGTCAAGGAACACTCACATGTACATCTAGTGAGTCTAAGACTTCAATTCTATCTCCTTCAATACAAAATCTTTTGAAAGAATTTGGTGATCTATTTCCCAAAGAGATTCCAATTGGAATTCCACCATTAAGGGGAATAGAACATCAAATTGACTTTATTCCAGGGGCAACTCTTCCTAATAGGCCTGCCTATAGGACTAATCCCCAAGAGACAAAAGAGATTGAGTCACAAGTCCAAGACTTATTAGATAAGGGCTGGGTTCAAAAGAGCTTAAGTCCATGTGTTGTGCCTGTGTTGTTGGTGCCCAAAAAGGATGGCAATTGGAGAATGCGTTGTGATTGTAGGGCTATCAACAACATCACAATAAAGTACAGACATCCCATCCCTAGACTTGATGACATGTTGGATGAGTTACATGGGGCTCAAATTTTCTCAAAAATAAATCTTAAGAGTGGATATCACCAAATTAGAATCAAAGAGGGTGATGAGTGGAAAACTGCTTTTAAGACTAAGTTTGGGTTATATGAGTGGCTAGTGATGCCTTTTGGACTTACAAATTCCCCAAGTACATTCATGAGACTAATGAATCATGTCTTGAGAGATTGCATTGGGAAGTTTGTAGTTGTTTATTTTGATGACATATTGGTATATAGTCAAGATTTGCAACAACATGAAAAACATTTGAAAGTTGTTTTAACAATTCTTAGAACTAATCACTTGTTTGCAAATCTTGATAAATGCACCTTTTGTGTTGATAGTGTCATCTTTTTAGGATTTGTGGTGAATAAACATGGGGGCCATGTTGACCCTGAGAAAATAAAGGCCATTCAAGATTGGCCAACCCCAAAGAATGTAGGAGAAGTTAGGAGTTTTCATGGGTTGGCAAGTTTTTATAGAAGATTTGTGCCTAACTTCTCTAGTCTAGATTCACCTCTCAATGAGTTGGTGAAAAAGGATGTTACATTCAATTGGGGGGAGAAACAACAACAAGCTTTTGAGCTACTCAAAGAAAAGCTTACTCAAGCACCCATTCTAGCTCTTCCCAACTTCTCCAAAACTTTTGAGCTAGAATGTGATGCTTCTGGCCTTGGAATAGGTGTTGTATTATTACAAGAAGGCCATCCCATTGCTTATTTTAGTGAAAAACTTCATGGGGTCACTTGTAATTATCCCACTTATGACAAAGAACTCTATGCTCTTGTGAGGGCTCTTCAAACTTGGGAACATTATCTTGTTTCTAAAGAGTTTATCATTCATAGTGATCATGAATCACTAAAATATTTGAAGAGTCAACACAAGTTGAAAAAGAGACGTGCTAAGTGGTTAGAATTCATTGAACAATTCTCTTATGTTATCAAATACAAGAAAGGAAAAACCAATGTTGTGGCTAATGCTTTATCAAGAAAAAATAATCTTTTGGCCACCTTGGGAGCTCAAATTCTTGGCTTTGATAACATAACTGAGTTGTATTCACAAGACCCTGAGTTTTCTCATGTCTATGAGGGATGTCTCAACCAAGCTCAAGGAGGATTTTATGTGAGAGAGGGATATCTTTTTAAAGAAGGAAAAATTTGTATACTTCAAGGATCACATAGAAAGCTCCTTGTCAAGGAAACACATGAGGGAGGGTTAATGGGACATTTTGGAGTAGAAAAGACTCTTGGCATGTTGAAAGAAAAATTCTTTTGGTCTCACATGAGGAGAGATGTCCAAAGGCATTGTTTTAAGTGTATAACTTGTTTAGAGTCAAAATCTAAATCATTTCCTCATGGACTCTATACTCCTTTGCATGTTGCTTCAACCCCTTGGGAAGAAATTAGCATGGATTTTGTCTTAGGACTTCCTAAAACTGTTAGGGGATTTGATTCTATATTTGTGGTAGTGGATCGTTTTAGCAAAATGGCTCATTTTATACCTTGCCACAAAGTAGATGATGCAAGCTACATTGCAAAAATATTCTTCCGAGATGTAGTCAAACTTCATGGTTTACCTAAAGTAATAGTTTCTGATAGAGATACTAAATTTCTTAGTCACTTTTGGAGAACCTTGTGGTCTCGATTAGGGACTGAATTGTCTTTTTCTACTACTTGTCATCCTCAAACAGATGGTCAAACTGAAGTAGTAAATAGATCTCTATCAACATTACTAAGGGTAGTTCTCAAAGGCAACCAAAAATCTTGGGATGAATGTCTTCCTCATGCTCAGTTTGCTTACAATATAGTAGTTCATGGAACTACTAAACTTTCTCCTTTTAAAGTTTTCTATGGATTCAACCCTTTGACACCTATGGATTTAATACCTCTTCCAACTTCTTTTGACTTTGTTCATCAAGAAGGGGTATCTAAATATAATTTTATCAAAGATTTACATCAAAGGGTTAAAAATCAAATTCATCAACAAAATGAGAAATATGCCAAGATTCATAATAAGGGCAAAAAAGAGTTAATCTTCAAGGAAGGAGATTTGGTTTGGCTACATCTTAGCAAGGAAAGATTTCCCCCACTAATAAAATCCAAACTTAATCCTAGAAGAGATGGTCCTTTTAAGGTGTTGTGGAAGATCAACAATAATGCTTGTCAACACCCAATTTCGTCCGGATGTTTAAATAATAAAACTTGTTTTCATTTTTATCTTATTTTTATTTTTATTTTTTATTTTATTTTAGTTTCATTATTTTTACCTTTTATTTAGTATTTGATTAGTCTTTTTGCTTTTATTATTTGATTTGATTTTCTATAAACAAAAGATGTTAAACTTTTACATTTTGGACTCTCCATCGGGCCCAACCCACAAGGTAGAAACCTTCCATCCAGTGCTCCTCCTCGAATACCCGATAAAAAACCTAATTGAGGGGGCTCTCGGCTACACCCTTGGCATCGTCTCCAACCGCCTCACTCCAACAACGCCTCAACCTTCTCCCCTCTTGTAACAGCTTCCTTGTCGCACCGAAACACTACACAATGCATCACCATTTCCCTCTCTCATTGGGAACCTTTCGCTTTGATTTCGTCCTCGCCGAAGGCACCTAGCTCCCCGTTGCACCGTCCAGTGCACTGTCGTGGCCTCTGGCGGCGACGAGTTCACTGCCGAAGTTGGGGCACCTATTCGAGTCGAGCATTACTGGAGGCGGATTCACTGACTGAGTTTTGGATTCCGACAATCGCTGCCATTTACAGGTGGAAGCCTCTACTTGTGGCTCGCTGGTTGAGACAGACCGGGTTCGCATTCGAGAAGTGGTTTGGTATGCGTTACATCGACACCCTCTCTGAATACTCCGAGACAATGTTTCAGGTTGGAGCAGCAGAGTTAAGGAAAATATTGGTAGAGCTTGGGCCGACATATATCAAAATTGCCCAGGCTATATCATCTCAACTTTTCTCTAAGATTGCACCTGAGTCTATAGCTGCAAGGTGGGCCTGGTTCGGTGGAATGGAGAATGGTACCTGATGGCTCGTCAGATTGGGAAGAAAGGCCACTGCCTTTTTGCTTTTGTTCAAAGAAGACAACCCTAAATGGGTAATTGGGCTTGCCTATTCCTATCGTTTCTTTTCTCTCTGTTTTTTATTTTTGAATTTGATTTTTGATTTAAAACTATTCTCGATCCCATTCACATCCTGCCTACCATTATGGTTCTTCCTTTTCTTTATTAGATGTTTACCATGCGTACTTCTATCTTTTTTTTTTATTTTATTATCCTGTTGTTTTGATTTTTTATTTCTTTCATGTATTTTAAGTTGGTGGATTTCTTGTAGTTTCGTTATAAAGGTATATTAGGAATCATAAAATAAAAAGATGACAGTAAAAATTATAAAACAAAAAAAAAGGTAAAGATTGCATAATAATAAAGTAGCTTTTGAAGTATTTTAACATTTAATATATTTGATAGTTAAATTATTTTAAATAGTTAGGTGAATACTATTCTTAATTCATATTGCATAATTGTTTTTTTAGTTTTTATATAAATATTGTTTCTAGAAAATTACAAAAAAAATAAATATAAAAAAATATATATAATAACAAAAATATTTTAAAGGTTTAAGCGTGTGTGCGATCATTCGCATCAGCCTCACGCTAAAACCTTATCTTCTTTCAAAAAAATAACAAATATTTTAAAGGTTTAAGCGTGTGTGCGATCATTCGCATCAGCCTCGCGCTAAGACCTTTTCTTGTTTCAAAAAATAACAAAAACATTTTAAAGGTTTAAGCGTGTGTGCGATCACTCGAATCAGCCTCGCTCTAAGACCTTTTCCTCTTTTATAAAATAACAAAAAAAATGTTTTCAAGGTTTAAGGACGTGTGTGATCACACGCATCGTCCTTGTGCTAAGACATTTTCCCCTTTTATAAAATAACAAAAAAATTGTTTTGAAGGTTTAAGCACGCGTGTGATCGCACGCATCGTCCTCGTGCTGAGAACTTTTTCTTTTTTACATAAAAATATCCAAAATACAAAACATCATTTTTCAAAACACAAACAGCCTTTCAAAAAGAACTACGGAATCCTGATTTCTCATTTTGAATGAGAATACGTAGGAGCAAGGTCAATCCTTGTCGGGCCCAAAAACTTAAAAAATATTTTTGTTTCTTTATATTGTTGTCCTTGGGATATTTAAACATTTTGCAAACCACATCTTTATTCGCGTATTGAATTAAAGGTACTGCCTTCGGGCAGACATTGTAGGGTGCTAACACCTTCCCTACACGTAACCAACTCCTGAACCCAATCTTTGGTTTTCGTGGACCATGTCTTTTCTTTATGGTTTTTTCCATAGTTTTTCAGAATAAACTATGGTGGCGACTCCAAAATTTATTTTCAAAATCATTTCTCTTTTTTGGATCGTCATCCCGTCGCGATTTTGGTTGCGACAGATGGCGACTTCATTGGGGATTTTAGAGAGTCGAGCCATTTAATTAGATGCGCGAATTCGATGTGGTTTTGTTTTATGTTTTTCTTCCCCTTTTCTTTATTTATGTTCGAAATAATTGCAATAATTGTTGTATATATTGAACCCTAGGGTAGAAAACTTGTTTATATCTGCCTGGGAATTTTTCTGGTTGTTTTGCAGGTGAGGGTTTGGGTATGCATTGCATTCTCCCTTCACACACACACTCTGTGCATATCATGAGTGGGACCCTATACCCGGGTCTGAGCGTAACTTAGAATTAGAGGAGTTGTGTAGCAGTGTCACTCTGGGATGTACTTCCTGTCTGGCTATCGTGAGAACTCCAACTAGAGTCTGTTCTCTTCACTTATGTCTCCTCATCTAGTTGATTACTCGACTGTTGTGGAGATGCTATGAAGGGGGCCATAGCTCTAGTGACCTTTGACCTTTAGGTTCAGGGAACCATCCTGGTGAGATTACATATATTTGACCTTAAATCCGAAGCAGTGATCCTTTATTACGGCACAAAGGGAGATGTGTGCAGTCTTATAACACTCATTGTTGCTTAATAAAATCAAATACCTCGTTTTTCTTTCTTTGTTGCTCATCTGTTTTGGTCTTGTCACATTTTGTGGATTCTAGTCAAGAAATTATAAATTTGTGATTAAGTCCTTAAGATGAAAATGGAAATTAATATGGGATTTTGAGTCAAGGGGCATTCGAGTTCAAACTTTTTGAAGAAAAGCATACGCATTGAGGCCAAGGGGGGGCAGTATCGATCACTTGAAGGATCTGGTGAAAAAAGATAACCCTGAAAGATGCATTCAAGAACGAGTATGAGATTTTGTTAAGCTTGTCAAAGTGGAAGAATTTGGGCAAATGTTAAATGCATTTCTCAAGGGCAAAGCTCCATACAACTACCTCGGGCAGTATACCTCTATCTCGCAGCAAGCGAAGATAATAAAAGTTCACCCTATGAAGTTGAAGAGCGGGGTCATCCTTAAGGGGAAAACAAGGGGCCTTATTCAAGGATACGTAGAGCAGTACTTGCATTGATTGACCGGGAGGAAAAGTGGGAAACATTCATGAAAGCACTAGATTTTATCCACTGTAGTGTCATTCTCTTTCCTAATACCAGGAAGTTGGTCGACTACGCCACCATGAATGCATTTGTGGGATACAATGTTCACTTTGAGAAGTCAATCAATATTGTCCTAGTTGAAACCTATGGGACCCTTAGTCAATGTTGTGAGCCAAATACAAGGAAGAGATTATGTTGTTCACCGGGGTCGTATGTATGATTCATCTCTCGCATGAGTAAGGGAGCTTTGAATGCTACATGTCCTGTGAAGGAGTTACTGCAATGTAAACTAGAAAGAAAAGGGGCAAATGAATGAGCACGACTCTGTGCAGGCCCAGAGGAGTTAAAGTTTAAATGACATGTTTCTTGGCCGCAAAGTTTGTGTATCATACACCATTGTCGGAGCTATCCCGATGTCCCCCTCATGGGTATCCATTATTGTGTGTGTGTCAAAAAAAAAGAGCGAAAAAAAAAGAAACAAGAAAAAAAAGAGAAAAAAAAAAGAATGAAGAAAAAAAAATAATTTGGGTATCCTGTGAGAGGGTCGCCAATGCCTGCATCTCTTGCCACATTGCAGATCTTCTGAAGAAGGAACCTTTACTGAAAGGCTTGGGGACAATGTTGTTCGCTTCAAAGAGAGACCCAAGATCATGGACTATGAGTGAAAGTTTCCCTTAGCCAATGGGTCAAATAAGGTTAAGACAGTCAAGTAGTGGGTGGAAGTAGCAGTGACAAAATTGGAGAAGGATTAATGGCATCAAACTAAAAAAGAGACATCAAGAATTGATAATTCAAATGAAGGAACATGTTGAACAAGGGTGATTTGAAAGTGAAGCCTCCCACAATTGCCTTCCCTTGCTAATGAGCCCTTGAAAGCGTTCCTAAGCTATTAGCTGAGGCTGAGTCTGCAATGCCATCTTTAACTTGCTTAAGGGGATTGGATCCTTCTTCAATTGGTGCAAGAGCCGATCGGAGAAATGAAGAATTTGATGGCCAAGATTCAAGATGGTTTACCAAGATTTCCTATGCTTCACTTCTTGGGAACTTTTGAATGATGAATCACCCTATTGACTCAGTCTTGTGTTAATTTCCAAATTATACCGGGGCAATCTTTTCGCAACTTTATAATTTCTGACTATAATATTGTCTTCTATTTTCTTTTCATATTTATTTTCTTCTTAATTTGTTTTATCTAATAAAAATTTTCAAAAAAAAAATCCAAGATACTCTAAAGGACTCGAACCAGTTACCAAATCTTGGAGAACTAAGAAGAAGTTCAAAAATGAAGGGATGAAAGTTGATATCCAATAATTGAAGGGGAAATTGAGCCAAGCCCTAAAGGCCCTGAATGTCTTACAAAGCCCTAGAGATTCGTGCACACCATGACTACAATGGAGAGTTCCAGAGGCACAAACTTTCCCTCCTTATTGGTCTTCCCTCAAATTACACTCCACCCTCAGGAGCAAACTTGGGGCATGTTGGCACTCAAAAGGCCGAAGAGAACACAGTTGAAGGATGAAACAAGCTTGGGGCAACCACTTTCATGGTCCCCACAAAAGTGATTCATTCAAGTCTTGTGAGCAAGATAATGACAAAGCAACTCAAGTTGAAATCTTCTCCCCATGTCGTCACGCCAATGCATGTTGAGGTTGACAAGGGTAAATCTGAAATGCTAGAAAAGATGACAGCCATAGAAGGCGGAGGAAGCTCGAGTTTGAAAATGTTGCAAGGCTTGCTTTGTCACGGATCTGATGATACCGCCTAAAGTTTAAATTACCCAAAATAACCATTTGTCTCACGAGCCATCTCATGATGTATTGCATGAAGATGTTTTCTTTTGAGAGTGTGGTTGGCATGACACTAAACTGGGGCACTCCTCTTGAACCTTCGTGCATCCGGTCTTGGGAGGATATGGTGGATGCTTTCTTGAAGCATTTCAAATATAACACGGATGTGACATCTCATAGATTACAATTACAGAGTATGGTGAAAAAGGTGTCAAAATCATTCTAAGAGTATGCCCAAAGGTGGAAAAAGTGTTGCTCAAGGAAAGTCTCTCATGAGTAATAACGATATGGTCGACACATTCCTAAATACTCTGGAATCATCCTTCTATAAGCATATGATGAGTAATGTTTTCTCAAACTTTGTTGACAAAGGCGTTAATAAAAATTTTGAAGTTAGTGTGAGGATTGGAAAGATCGCACAAAGTCATACCATGACAACAAACGTGAATGAGTTTGGGTCTACACCTGGAAAAGGAGAGGAGGAAGAGCTCAACCATTTCCCCCACTTAAATACCATTACCTTAATCTCCATTTGAAATGGTTTCAAGACAAAATTGGAAACCAAATCTAACTCAACTTCCCATCAAGTTGTTGGGTAGAAAAATGTTGATCAAGATAAAGGGCCTCCTATAAAGCCTCAATCCCCCAAGAGTCGTGATACATCATATACAAAAAGTGATTACCATGAAGAGGCTATCGATCGTTCCATCAAAAGTGTTGGGTGTTCAAGCTCAAATGCAACCTTTGACTGATTCGAGATGGTTAAAGTTTAAAAAAAAAAGGGTCAGTATAATGCTGGGGCATGACTTGAGAATGTCTATGCAGATGTCATGAATAAATAAAGTGAGATTTAAGTCTGCTACAAAAGGACCTTGTCTCTACTTGTTACGTGATGCCTGTAAAACCTCCATGTTCTAAGACTTATGATGCAAATACAAAATTTGGTTACCATGAAGGGGTTATCGATCATTCCACCAAAAAGTGTTGGGCATCCAAGCACAAAGGCAAACTATGATTGATTCAAGGTAGTTAAAGTTTAAAGGAAGCCAACCAAGCACTGAGGCAAGGCTTGAGAATATCCTTGCAGATGCTCCGAAGCAATGAAGTGGGCTTTAGGGTCACATAAGAAAGCATAAGCCATTGTACAAGCGAATTTGATGTTGTGAAGAGTCTTGCTATCGGGGAAGTATGCTCATTGATATCGTGCTATCGTCCATGACTTGCAATACGAACATTCTCTACAGGGTTTCTCCAAGTAGTGCTGGAAATCGAGTCCTGAAAGGGTATTGTGGAAAGAAAAATAAAACAAAATTGAAAAACAAAAAAAATGAAAGCGATCTTGAGTCATTTGTCTTTCTTGCAAATCGTCAAACTCTTGTTTTTTCGAAAATAGCAAAGACAGAAAAAAAATTGATAAATGAAAAACAAAAGTTGTAGTCTCAGACTTTTCCGAGGTCCAATGTTTGATAAAAATAACAACTTGACGTTTTTTCCAAAGACGTTGGTGCGCATGTTGCTTGAAAACATTCACCCTTCACTTTCCCAAAATAAAGGATTTTCCCAACAAACATTGTCACTGTCCTCAGTAATAAAAACCTTCACACTGGGGCAGATTGATCTGGCCAAAATTATCCTCACTTACGCTAGTGGGGTGATCCCTGAATTCATTGAGACAAAAAAAATATATAAAGCATAAAAAACCAAAAAAAAAAAACAAGAAGAAACTTTCGAAAAGAGAATAAGTCCACTAGATTGAAAACCCGAAAGGGCAGTCTAGAAAAGGAAAAGAAAAACAAAATGAAAAAAAAACGACTTATGTTGAAGTCATCTAGTCGTAGAGTTAATCTTTTGAAAATAAGGCAATCAAAGTTCAAAGTGATGTGTGGCCTCCTTATCGTTATCCAAGAAAAAAAACACATATCCATTGTCACCCCATTTGAGCCAAAAATGAATTCTTTTTTTTAAAAAAAAATCATCCCCAAGCAAGGGTTGTCATCAAGTAAGAGTCAACTCATGATGCAAATGAAGAACATTCAATGATCAAACAAAGAGAATTCATCAAGAAGAGTGAATAAAAACACCAAAGAAAAACAAAAAGAACAACAAAAAAAATCACAAAGTGATGTTGAACAAAAGGAAGAAAATCAAAGTTCAAGAAAAAAGCAAAGTGCTCAAAAGATCAAATAGTTGATGCAATGTCTAGATGATAACCCTTGTTTCAAAAAAATATAACCAACAAACATTCATTTGGGCCTTTATATCCTTTCTTTCAATACCTTTTAGCTCCTAGCCACGTTACAAGCTTAATAAAGTCCACACAGATTGGATAATGATTACTCAAGTTTTCATAAAGCTTAACTTTGCGATAAGGCGACTTTCACAGTGTTGTAAAAAAAAATTGAAAATGAATGAATGAAAACAAAAGAAAAATAAATATCTCAAGAAGAGGGGATCTCCCGGCCAACTAGCCAGAAACATGCAAAAGGAAAAATCAAACCAATTGGGGGCCACCCTTTTAGCCGATCATGTACATGTCCACTACCTCTTCCAAACAGAACCCTATGCCAAAGAAAAAAACTGGGGCAACTTGGTAAATCTCATCATGCATCTTCGCCCTGGAATTCATCAACCCATAATCTCAAGACTGGGGCAGCTTTGCGGATCTCCCTTGAATTTTCACTCTAATTTTCATGGATACAAATCCCAGCTCATTTTCCCAAATACCAAACCGGGACAAAATTTTTGGTATATCGTGTTTTATCCTGACATTCACATATTACATCTCCTTTGAGGATTGCAGTGCCCATGGGCCTGTCCCGGCCTTCCGAACCATTCTAAACAGCTCTCATTCTCTCCAAATCCATCCTTTTGCCAATAAATTCAAGCACATGTGAATTGATGTCTCAAAAGAAAAGTCAAAATGTAATAATCTCGAAGTTTAGACCTCGGATGTATGACATTCCTCAATTTTCACAAAACGTTGAAAATAAAAACCAGTTTGACAATTGCAAGTAAGACGACTGACTCAAGAAAAAACAAATTTGTTTAACAAGGCAAATGTTTTTCATATGTGCATCACTCCATCAAAAAGAAATTTTTTCAGATTGAAACCCTCTTCATTCATATGAATGGTTGTCAAATCCTTTTTCAAAAATACAAAAAGAATTACATTCAGATTTTTTCATTCAACCCATATTGTTTCTCATTGATCAAGTTTTTCTCTCATATTGGGGTTTTGATACCCTGATCCTCCATGAAAATTTTGACACTTTGTCATGAAGCGTTTCAACTCCTTGTTGTTTTTCAAAAATCACTTTTTTGTCGAAAATCACAAAAACATTTCAAAAAGTTAAAAATTTCAAAATTTCAAAAGCCCAGTTTTGTCTGGCACCCAAAGCCCAGCTCGCCTGGCACCCCAAGCTCAAGTTTTTCTTTTGTTTCGACCCTATCTAAGACAATGGTCTAACCCAACAACCTCTTGTCATTCATCCGTAGGGTTGGTACACCCTTCACGAGGTTTGTACACCTCACATCATTCATCCGTAGCGTTGGTACACCCTCCACGAGGTTTGTACACCTCATATCATGCATCCGAAGGGTTGGTACACCCTCCATGAGGTTTATACACCTCACATCATTCATCCGTAGGGTTGGTACACCCTCCACGAGGTTTGTACACCTCACATCATGCATCCGTAGGGTTGGTACACCCTCCACGAGGTTTGTACACCTCACAACATTCATCCATAGGGTTGGTACACCCTCCACGAGGTTGGTACACCTCACATCATTAATCCGTAGGGTTGGTACACCCTCCACGAGGTTTGTACATCTCACATCATTAATCCGTAGGGTTGGTACACCCTTCACGAGGTTTGTACACCTCACATCATTCATCCGTAGGTTTGGTACACCCTCCACGAGGTTTGTACACCTCACATCATTCATCCCTAGGGTTGATACACCCGTTTCACGAGGTTGGCATACCTCATTTCTCAAAAGCCCAGTTTTATCTGCATTTTTAGTTTTCTGTTATCGGCCCTCTGCTTAGCAATGGTCAGATTTAAATTTCTGTTCTGCGAGTTTGGCCCTCTGCGAGGCAATGGTCAGGTCTAGGTTTTAATTTTCTGTTATCGGCCCTCTTCTTAGCAATGGTCAGATTTAAATTTTTGTTCTGCGAGTTTGGCCCTCTGCGAGGCAATGGTCAAATCCAGGTTTTAGTTTTCTGTTATCGGCCCTCTGCTTGGCAATGGTCGAATTTGTGTTTTTGTTCTGTGAGTTTGGCCCTCTGCGAAGCAATGGTCAAATCTAGGTTTTAGTTTTCTGTTATCGGCCCAGTGCTTGGCAATGGTCGAATTTGTGTTTTTGTTCTGTGAGTTTGACCCTCTGCTAGGAAATGGTCGAACTCTCGATGTTGCATCCTGATGCTTCTCATTGATTCTTTTGTTATCATATCTACTTGGATTGGTTTTTAGTTTTTTGCTTTCTCTTTTGAAACCCAGACGAAATTAGTATTTCTGTCTTTACTTAGCTTTTACTCAGATAATACGAAAATGTCAAATTTTCCAGTAAATCTAAGTAAAGAGGGGCAGCTGTCAACACCCAATTTTGTCCGGATGTTTAAATAATAAAACTTGTTTTCATTTTTATCTTATTTTTATTTTTATTTTTTATTTTATTTTAGTTTCATTATTTTTACCTTTTATTTAGTATTTGTTTAGTCTTTTTGCTTTTATTATTTGATTTGATTTTCTATAAAAAAAAAAGTGTTAAACTTTTACATTTTGGACTCTCCATCGGGCCCAACCCACAAGGTAGAAACCCTCCGCCTCAAAAATCCAATAAAAAACCTAATTGAAGGGGCTCTCGGCTACACCCTTGGCATCGTCTCCAACCGCCTCACTCCAACAACGCCTCAACCTTCTCCCCTCTTGTAACAGCTTCCTTGTCGCACCGAAACACTACACAATGCATCCCCATTCCCTCTCTCATTGGGAACCTTTCGCTTTGATTTCGTCCTCACCGAAGGCACCTAGCTCCCCGCCGCACCGTCCAGTGCACTATCGTGGCCTCTGGCGACAACGAGTTCACCGCCGAAGTCGGGGCACCTATTCGAGTCGAGCGTTACTGGAGGCGGATTCACTGACTGAGTTCTGGATTCCGACAATCGCTGCCATTTACAAGTGGAAGCCTCTACTTGTGGCTCGCTGGTTGAGACAGACCGGGTTCGCATTCGAGAAGTGGTTTGGTATGCGTTACATCGACACCCTCTCTGAATACTCCGAGACAATGTTTCAGGTTGGAGCAGCAGAGTTAAGGAAAATATTGGTAGAGCTTGGGCCGACATATATCAAAATTGCCCAGGCTATATCATCTCAACTTTTCTCTAAGATTGCACCTGAGTCTATAGCTGCAAGGTGGGCCTGGTTCGGTGGAATGGAGAATGGTACCTGATGGCTCGTCAGATTGGGAAGAAAGGCCACTGCTCTTTTGCTTTTGTTCAAAGAAGACAACCCTAAATGGGTAATTTGGCTTGCCCCTTCCTATCGGTTCTTTTCTCTCTCTTTTTTATTTTGAATTTGATTTTTGATTTAAACCTATTCTCGATCCCATTCACATCCTGCCTACCATTATGGTTCTTCCTTTTCTTTATTAGATGTTTACCATGCGTACTTCTATCTTCTTTTTTTTGTATTTTATTATCCTGTTGTTTTGATTTTTTATTTCTTTCATGTATGTTAAGTTGGTGGATTTCTTGTAGTTTCGTTATAAAGGTATATTAGGAATCATAAAATAAAAAGATGACAGTAAAAAATATAAAACAAAAAAAAGGTAAAGATTGCATAATAATAAAGTAGTTTTTCAAGTATTTTAACATTTAATATATTTAATAGTTAAATGCATTTTTAACTTATTTTATTTCAAATAGTTAGGTGAATACTATTCTTAATTCATATTGCGTAATTGTTTTTTTAATTTTTATATAAATATTGTTTCTAGAAAATTACAAAAAAAAATAAATATAAAAAAAATATAATAACAAAAATATTTTAAAGGTTTAAGTGTGTGTGCGATCATTCGCATCAGCTTCACGCTAAGACCTTATCTTCTTTCAAAAAAATAACAAATATTTTAAAGGTTTAAGCGTGTGTGTGATCATTCGCATCAGTCTCGCGTTAAGACCTTTTTTTGTTTCAAAAAATAACAAAAACATTTTAAAGGTTTAAGCGTGTGTGCGATCATTCGCATCAGCCTCACGCTAAGACCTTTTCCTCTTTTATAAAATAACAAAAAAAATGTTTTCAAGGTTTAAGCACGTGTGTCATCGCACGCATCGTCCTTGTGCTAAGACATTTTCCCCTTTTATAAAATAACAAAAAAATTGTTTTGAAGGTTTAAGCACGTGTGTGATCGCACGCATCGTCCTCGTGCTGAGAACCTTTTCTTTTTTACATAAAAATATCCAAAATACAAAACATCATTTTTCAAAACACAAACAGTATTTCAGAAAGAACTACGTAACCCTTATTTCTCATTTTGAAGGAGAATACGTAGGAGCAAGGTCAATCCTTGTCGGGCCCAAAAACTTAAAAAATATTTTTGTTTCTTTATATTGTTGTCCTTGGGATAGTTAAACATTTTGCAAGCCACATCTTTATTCGCGTATTTAATTAAAGGTACTGCCTTCGGGCAGACGTTGTAGGGTGCTAACACCTTCCCTACACGTAACCGACTCCCGAACCCAATCTTTGGTTTTCGTGGACCGTGTCTTTTCTTTATGGTTTTTTCCATAGTTTTTCAGAATAAACTATGGTGACGACTCCAAAATTTATTTTCAAAATTATTTCTCTTTTTTGGATCGTCGTCCCGTCGCGATTTTGGTTGCGACAATGCTTATCAACTCGATCTTCCGCCAGAATATGGCATCCATTCTACTTTCAATGTATCTGATCTTAAACTTTTTGCAAGATATAACACCGAAGATGAAGATCCTTTAGATTTGAGGACAAATCCTTCTCAAGAGAGAGGAGATGATATGCGGGGGTCTAGCACAGTGATACATCAAGGTCCCATTACGAGAAGCATGATCAGAAAACTACACAGTGTCCCAGAAGGATCTTCAAAAGGTCAACTATTGTCCATTTTTGAGTGGAAGATCAAAGCTGAATTGGCATGAGGACAAAAGTGTCTTTTACACAAGGGAAGGGGGTGAGTTTAGTAAGATGGGAGATGCATCAAGGAAATCACATGCTTCACGTCACTGCACCTCCACAGCAAAACGTTGCTGAAAACGTTGATGCTTGCTGATTCCAGAATCCATTCACACTGGCCATGTTGCATCCACGTGTCCTCATCTGCATCAATTTGCTTTCATCTTCACCGTCCAAGAACTTGTAGAAATATGTATAAATTCTACTTGTATTGGCAACTGGGTTTACTTTTGGAACCTTGAGAAATATATTATGCTGATGCATTTCAAGCTATGTTTCTTTCAAAAGTCACCATTCCTGTGCTTCCATTTCTTTCCCTCTAGCTTCTTTCCAACTATGGAAAGCTGTCTGAGCTAGCTACCACGCCATACAGCACTGCATCCACAAGCAAATTTCCTCTGCTTCCGCTGTCTTTCATCTTTCACACACATCAACTATGGAGACAACTGCTGCTGCTGTAATTTGGAGCTTATCAATATGGATCTTTGATCTCAGTGGAAAGATATACAAATGAACCAATAATAAGAAATGGTTTTTTGTTATTTCATAAAAGAACATGAAGATTTGAGGACAAATCATTTTCAAAATAGAGGGTATGATGGCATATTCCTAAAAGTTGACTATTGTGTTGGAATGCATAGTCTTTCAAACACATACATCTAACACAAGACAAATAAAAGCTTTAAAGGTGCTCCTACTCTCCAAGACCTTGATCATTGATAACAGTTGAAAATATCGTTATCTATGATTCAATTTTGATACTAAAAGTACCCTTTTTGACTTAGAAACTTGTTTTAACTCATGTTTTTGCTTTAGTTTTGTGAATAAGAGAATTGAGGTTATACTTAATGATTTTATTACTAATTCCCTTAATTTTGTAGGATAATGGAGTGATTTGGAATAGGAGTTAAAGTATGAAGGAGTCAGAACTCAAGGAGCGAGCAGAACTGCAGAAAAAGAGGAACCAACGCAGTGCTGAAAAAAGTTATCCATGCTTGGGCACCCCTTTAGGGGGGCTGAGCGCAGAATTTGCACCACACCTCGCCCGAGTGCCTTTTAAGGGCGTTGAGCGCCACTCCTCTCGCATTCACGCCCGAGCGCCCTAAGTGGGGCACTGAGTACCGACGACATGGGCTTAGACCTGTTTTCTATTAGTTTTATGATCTATTTAAGGCCCAGACGCCCTAGAGACTGTATCTTTTGATGGCTTAGGCACAGAAACACGTTTTTCACCCCTTTGGGGGTAGATTTGGGGATGTGACAACTCTCTTTTTCTCTTTCTAGGGTTTTATCTCCATTCCATTCCATTGTACACCTAGTTTCTCCATGATGGTGGAGAACTAATCTTATTTGTTATTGGGGAAGATGTAACATCTAAACTCTCTTATTATATATGATTCTTTCTTTATTTGTTAGGGTTTTTCCTCTATACTCTATGCATTGCTTTGTTTAACTCATTCATAGCATGATAATTGATTTTGTTGATATGGACACAAACGGGGATCTCTCCCAAAAGCAGTATTGCCTAGACATAGGGATATGAGTTTTGGTTGCCTTAAGCTTCTGTGCATATGTAATGCAGAATTAATTGGTATGGAGACAAGACATTGTAAACTAGTAATTAAGGATAGGTTTTCTTCGTCGAGACATCGGGTTTTAAGTAAATTAGAAAGTGGCATTAACATTAATGAAGAATAAGAATTCGTTTATGAATGAGAGTGACTAGGTGAAATTTAAACCCTAATAACATTATCATCACATATTATCAACTTCATCTATTCATTCTAGTGTTTATCCTCAATTGATCAAATTGCATTCATGTTTATTTTTTTGCACTTTGCATTCAAAACCCCCAAAATATTGTTCTAAAAGTCTTAATTGGTTAAGCAAAAACACAATTGTTTAGTGTCGTGAGTCTCTTGGGAAACAATACTTGGTCTTAGCATTTTATATTACTTGATACGATTCGGTACACTTGTCGGAGTCTTAACAATCATTCATTTGATTTAAGGTATATCATTCTTGAGAGCTATATTATTCATTTATTCATTATCATAACACTTGTTGTAACTTGTGTTATGAGATAGGTATTTGATTTCGGCGGAAAAGAAACATAATGACTCCAAAGAAGATGAAGAAGTTTTCCTTAGCCTAAGTTGAAGATTTGAGGGAAAATCCTTTTCAAGAGAAGAGGATGATGGCATACCCCCTAACCATGGTCAAGCATCTACAAGGAGAGTTGAAGTCATCCATTAAGATAGTATAAACTCTACCTTTTGGACCACCTTTTGAGCTATAATGGAGCATGACTTAGAGTAGTTTAGGTTTAATTTAGGCCATGTATTTCGACCAAGTAGTGTTAGGTTATTTAAGGCTTGCATTAAGGCCTCGTTAGTGTAGAAATTTTCCTTAAGCTAGACATCCAAACCATGTGGAAAGTATGTGTATGTGCCATGCTTCCATTGGAGAAGATTTAGCTTTAGTAGTGGCCACATGACACTCTAAGAATGGAGAGGATTTTGCTTTATGAATAGCCACATGTCATCCCCTCATTAGACAGGATTTATGGACACTTGTTCATTCCTTAGAAGGTCTCGTTTTGGGCCAATGAGTGCAAAGGTGAGAGATCATGCTTTTTGGGTTTTTAGGAGACATCCTTGCCTATATATAGAGGTGTCTCCTCTCTTGTAATCATCTTTGATATTGAGTAGAGCTGTCAAAATGGGTCACAACCCGCGGGCCAACCCAGCCCACCACGGGTTCGGACCGGGTTGGGTTTGAAAAAATTGTATTTTTTTTATGCGGATCAGATTTGAACCCGGCTCATTTAAACTCGGCTCATGCGGGTTGAACCCGTGGTAGGCCAACGGGTTGGCCCACCAACCCACCTGCCTCATTTTATTTTATTAAAATTTAATTTTAATTTTATAAAAAAATATTTATTATTATTTTTTGCTTGAAAAAATTATATAAGTTTCCTATTTTCAAAATTAATTATACACTCATGTTGGGAGTGAAATTTGTTTAGATTTGAATTATAGAAAGTTTGTAGTTTCTTTTTATTTAAAAAAAATTGTAATTAAGTGAGCCAGTGAGCTAACCCATTTACCCACCAACTCGTGGTGGGTCGGGCCGGGTTCGAATTTTTCTGACTCGCTAATAAATGAGTCGGGTTGGGTTGGCTCACTAAGTGACCAACCCATGGTGGGTCGGGCCGGGTTGGGCCGGGTGGCCCGTTTTAACAACTTTAATATTAAGTAAAGTTATATTGCCCATTTTCAGTCATACTACTCATCTTAACATCAAGACTAGAGCAACCCATGAGGCCCTTCTAGTCACCTTTCTCCTAGAGTTGGCCTAACATCCCTTTGAGCCTTCAAACACCACACCGCCATTTAACCACCATATGACTGTGAGCTTCTAGCCTCACAAACACCATAGCTTTCACATTTCCAACCCCTATCCTTGATGATCCACCACATTTCCGCACCATATATCTTCAAGGGACCATCTCCATAATATCCTTCTAGCTTTGACCTAATCTAGCCAAGGAGGTTTCTATCATAGAATAATTTAGTTCTTCATCTTGAATCTCCAACGTCATTCTTTAAGACTTCAATTCTAAATCAGCTTATGTTATTCATTATATCTTCTTTCCTTTTATGATTAAGCTCAAGCTTGCTTTTGAATTTTGCTCTCTTTGATGTTCACACATTTTCTTATTAAGTAAACTTTGTGGAACTTGATTATGCAATTGAATCACTAAAGAAATAATATCTCTCATTCAATGATGGAACAACCGATACTGATTTTGCACAGCGGAAATAAAAATACAGAGTACGATACGAATTGTTAAAAGCAAACAGCTTGTTCGGTCAATTTTAAAAATGGTTCCTTTAATTTTCACACAAACGTTATATCAAACAGTTGATGTGAGGAAAATATAAAGAATGTAGGGAGTAGAAAAATCACACAGAGGATTTTTATATTGTTTCGAATCAACAGATTCTACGTCCATTTGTTAATCACTATAAAGAGTGATTAACAGTTTCACTAAAATCAGTTTCACATATTACAATATAGTGAATAAAATAGAAAAGCAAAACCTTCCTTTGACGAACGAACCGAAAGGGAGCTTCCTTCGACAAATGAACCGGAAGTAGACAGTGAGCACTTTCCTTCTAGACGAACTGGAAGAGTGCAGCAAAATTCTTCCTTCAACCAATGAACTGGAAGAAAACAGCTCAGCCAACTTGAAGAGAACCGCTCCGACCTTTGACACACAAAGCGCGAGCTTCTCCTATTCACAAGACTTGACAAAAGCTATGAACGAACACTTGAGAACTTCCTCAGATCACAATGTATTCTCAAATGATAAACCCTATAAGAGTTTAAGACAACTATATATAGCCTACTAGTCTAAAATTACAAAGACACATTACAACTGCCAGTGATAATCGATTATTGTAAGTAATAATCAATTATTTCAGTTCGTTACAAGGTTTGAAAAGAGTAATAATCGATTATCCTTAGGAATAATCGATTATCTGCGAGACTTGGGTCATTCTTATTAGGACCAAGATAATCGATTATTTCAAGCAATAATCGATTATCTGCGAGAGCAATGGTTTTTCAAGAAGGCTCTTGATAATTGATTATTACAACAAATAATCGATTATATGCGCAGATATCCTAAAGACAGGAAATTTCTAAGTGCTTACATGTTTAAAGGTATTCTGAATACATTTTTAGTCTACAAAAGTGCTTTTAAATGAATTACAACTTGATTCTTCGAGTTCTTCTCTTGCAGCATCATCAAAATCATTATCTTTAAAATACCAATGCACCTCATTGGTAACACTCCACAATATCCTTCTAGCTTTGACCCAATCTATTCAAGGAGGTTTCTATCATAGAATGAGTTGATCAATATTTTAATTTAGTTCTTCAGCTTGAATCTCCAACGTCATTCTTTAAGACTTCAATTCTATATCAGCTTATGTATTCATTATATCTCCTTTCCTTTTATGATTAAGCTTAAGCTTGCTTTTGAATTTTGCTCTCTTTGATGTTCACACATTTTCTTATTAAGTAAACTTTGTGGACCTTGATTATGCAATTGAATCACTAAAGAAATAATATCTTTCATTCAATCAAATAGTTCATTCATCATATTTCTCAATATTAAGTTTATTCAAGTGTTCAATTCAAAACTTTCTTTTTCCAGAGTGATAATATTTGTTGTAATAATCATCATTTAATCTTTCCTTCAGACATTTATTTTAAAAAGTTTATTTTCATGAATAAATAAAGATCGAATAATGTTTTAGACCATCAAAGTGCATTGTAGATAATTCATCATTAAGAGTCATTTAACACTTAGGTCGTTTGATGACTTAAGTTGTCTTAGATCATCTAACACTTAGTCGTTTGATGACTTTAATTGCCTTGGGTTGTCCAAGGCTTTCACTTTATGATTTGTACTATTAGACTCATTTAACACCTTGATTCGTCTATTCCTTAGACTCTCTAAGATTTGGTTTTTGAATTAACCAAATTTATTACTTTCATTGACAAACACAATGTATGAGTATAAATCTATTAAGCACAAGTATGCAATACTTCATATCATATATTTTGATCTTCAAACCATATTTATCAATTTCTCATTCTCATTATTTGCATTAGACTTTCTCTTCTAGTCATCCAATCACATATCCACTTCTAACCAAAGACTTGTCTGGTGGAGTGTTTTATTATTATCAAAACCTTATTGGATTTTGGGGCTCGTCTAGATTAACATCAACCTCGTCAATTTCATAACACTTTGATATTTCTCATTTTTTTTTCCTCACATATGGTTTTTGCATCCTATATATAGTTGTTGCATTTGATAGTCGTTGAGACTTTGAATTACATGCTTCATCATGATCTTTGTGATTTTTCTTGATAAGGAATAACTTGATCAATTCTTTAATTTGATTATTTAGATGTTATCTTCAATGTCATTCTTCAAGACTTCATTTCTAATTCTATTTATGCTCTTTGAGATATCTTCTTTCCCTACTTGAACGAACATGAGCTTGATTTTGAATTCTACTATTTCTTCAACGTTTACATTTGTCTTGTTAAGGAAACTTTGTGCAACATGATTTTGTTTTAAATGGTTAGAGCAATAATGCTTCTCAATCAATCAAATAGTTTGTTTCCTAATGTTCATAAATTTGAACATTTGATTTCAAAAACTTTCTTCTTCCAAATTTTAATTATCAAAAAGTAATTCTTTTGAATGTTGTAACTCTTGTAATTAATTCTCTATTTCAAATACTCATATTAATATATATGAATTAATTCATATGATCAATTAGAGAGTTACTAGTACAAAAACAGCGTATAATGTCATGTGTTTAACGTCAAACTACTCAATAGCCAAAGTTTCAAAAAAAATTTCAGCAGGAGATTGAAAATTCATTCACTTTATCTTAGCATGCAGGACCTTTTTCTCTGCTCAAACTTTTTCGAACGAAGTTTGACGACCATCACATGTAATCTTTCTTTCATTTGATACAAATGCATGTTAATTAACAACTTTAGGTATGATTTTCATTTGTTTTCACCGATTATTTTCGTGTTCTTTTCTTTCATAGGCACATTCTGCTTTCTCTCTCACTGGTGGCAACACTTTATTCCGATGAACCCAGGTTAGTTTTCGTTTTCGTTTTCGTTTTGAAGAACTTATTTGTTGATAACTTGTTTGTTATTTTTTTGTTGAACTTGCTTGTTGTTGTTGTTTAGTTGAACTTGTTTGTTGTTATTGTTTGATTGAACTTGTTTGTTTGTTGTTTAATTGAACTTCTTTATTGTTTGTTATTTTTCTTTGATTGATCCTATATTATTGTGCATAGTTCATGCTTTATAAAATACCAAAAACGGAAAATTGTTGTTTGGTCTGCTTTTCAGGTCTCGTAGAGCTGTAGAAAAGGATCACAATTAATTAAAAAAAATATAAAAAAAATTAATTAACGTTGTATATTGACAAAATTCAACGTTCAATTAACGTCGTATATTGACAAAATTCGACGTTAAATTAACGTCGAATTTTTTAAATTCGACGTCAATTTAACGTCTCCTGATATGACATCGTTCTCGAATTCGACGTAAAAGGCCAAAAATATTCGACGTTATATGTTATTTTTGTACTAATGAGTGGCGAATAAAAAACACTTTACCAATTTTCAAAGTGTGTTCTAACTCTAAGTCATCTAATGCCTTACTCATCTAATGACTTAAGTTGTCTTGGATTGCCTAACAACTTGAGTCGTCTAAAACTTTAAGTTGTCTAAAACTTTGAGTTGTCTAACACTTTATGTTATCTAGTGACTTAGGTTAACGACTTAAGTCATCTAATGTTTTTACCTTTGTATATACTAGACTTCTAACTTACAAATGTTTATATATTTTTATTTGTAAAACATATTCATCAATTAATTTAACTTAGTATATTAATTAAACGTTCTTTATTAGTGATCTAACATTATTTCACTTCTAAGCAAAGACTTCCTTGACTAGTAGAATGATTCTTTTGCTACTATCAAAACTACATTAGCTTGGAAGAGCTCGTCTGCCTTAGCAAACTTTAATCCCTAACTTAAAGTTAATTGGAGGTTATTTACCAAATGGGCAATTTGCTTTTGTATTTATACAATGAGAAAAAAAAGTTTAAATATTACAAAATTGAGTGAAGTAAGTGTAAAGTCGTCCCATATAGTACGACTTCAACTTAAGTGCGAAAATCAATTTTGTCCTATACGAAAGCATTTGAGCTAGCACGACTTCATACTAATAGTTTGTTTTAGTGAATTTGTCACATGTGACATTACTTTAATTAGAAAAGACTTTTTTTTAATAGTTGAATTAGTATGAAATAACACAACTTCAACTGTTCTTTTCAAGTAATACCTTCATACCTAACACATAACTTCAGCTAGAGGATTTTATATATATATATATATATATATATATATATATATATATATATATAGATAGATAGATAGATAGATAGTAGAAGTCATTCTAGTAATAACAATATAATATTATATCATAATAAAGTATTTAGTCTTACTCTAATAAGTTTTTCAAATATTCGTTCTATTAATATAAATAAATATATTCAATTAAATTAATTAAAATCTTAAAAAGAATATATAACACTATATTGTAATAAAGTATTTATTTTAGTCTTATTTTATTGAATTTTAAAATTATTCGTTATCATATAAATAACTATATTGAATTAAATTGATTAAAATCGTAAAAAGTAAAAATATAATATTTTATTAAAAAATAAAATAAATCACATATAATTAAAGTTGTATAAATAAGACGACTTTTTTTATAACAAAAAGAAAATCCTTCTAACTAAATTCGTGTTACATATAACAACTTTACTTAAAAAAACAATGTCGAAATTGTGTTACCTAATATTCAACTATAATAGATAAAAAGAACATCTATCTAACTGAAATTAACGACTTCATTGAAAAAAGAAATCAATCCAAAATCATACTAACTTATACAACTTTATATAGAAGAAAATTGACTTTCATTGTCTGAAATAAACTTATATTATTTTCATATCTAAATTAAACTTATACTATATGAGATGACTTTACCTTTAAAAGTCCTATTAAGTTGCACTACTTCACCCAATCTCATAATATTTAAAAAATCTATTACCAATCTCAAAATAAAATTATCCTCTTTGATAAATAAACTGGACTATCCAAGTTATTAATCCCAAGTAAAGTCAATTATTTTTGCAAAAAATGTAAGGCAAAAGAGACTACTATATAATTTACACCATCTATGGAATCTAGGAGTGCCTATTTACAAATATTTTAAACTAACATCATTACAACTTTTAAATATTTTCATAATTTATTTTATTTTATTTTATTAATAGGTATTCTCCTTTCTCCATATTCTCGAATACAGTAGTTATAGTGGAAGATCAATTTTCTATTTTCCAACAACGATCAGATGAAAGATGAACTTTGTTAAAAAAGTGCCTACCATGCTCATCGATGGGTTCTCTTAGATAAGCCTCCAAACCAATCATATTTCCATCTAAATATATCCTCATAGTAGAGAGGATGTTGACATTACATGTAGATAAATATGCTACTAAGATTTTAATGAACTGCTAATCTAACATATCTTCCCTTCCTAGTATGTTTTCAACCTACTTCCTCGTTATTATTAGTTGCACCATGAAATTAACAGAAAAAAAAAAAAAAACAAAACAAAACAAGCAAACTAAAATGTCATCTGTTATCGTACCACATCATTGTTGTCGTTCCATCTTCGCTCTTCATTCTCTGCATTGATCTTTAAAGGGAGGTAAATGGAAGAACAAAGAAAATTTCAGATAAAGGGTTGAGTCACAAACTTTGGCCAAAGTTATTTAATTTAGATTTAAATATGTTTTTAAATCCTTAAGTTATTTAATATAAAAATTAAATATATTTTTAATTCATAAAATTAAAATTAATCTTTATTCAAAATTATGATACATTCGTGTCAAAGATATTTTTCACACTAAAACAGAACCATGTCAAAAAAATATAAATAACTTAAAATATTACCACAAAACGTAAAACAAAATTAATATAATTAAATTAAAAAACTATTATTTATTCATTTTTATAATTTAATCAAAATATATAAAAGTTTAAATCAGAAAATGTATAAAACAAATTTCAATTCGTCAAAACTTAGAATAAAGAATAAGTTTGATATTTGCAAAAAGTATTTTTATCTTCAATCTTTAGAAAATTGACAGTTTAAATAATTTGTTTTTGGTGATTTATAAAGAATAATCTCTTAATAATACATTCCTTTTAGATTTATTATTATGTTACCTTTATTTAATTATATTATTATAAATGAAGTTACTATGATTATTATAAGTTAGTTATGTTATATTAATTTAAAAAATCAACTAAATTATATAAAACTTTTTTCTTTGAAAATAACTAATTTAACATTTTAAAATTAAATTATGTAAAAGAAAACATTTCAATATATATATATATATATATATATATATATATATATATATATATACTTATATATTAAAAAGTGGTGTATAGAAAACAATTGAAATCTTAAATAATAAAAATTTGTATTAAAGGAATTTTAGAAAAGAGATATCCAATATCACCGAAAACAAGTCAAACCTATCACAAACAACGCCAAAAATAACGAATTCAATATATTTTTGTAGTAACATTTAACCTATTACCATTTACGAAGATTAATTTGATTAATGAAGGAAGAATATGGATGAAGACTGGCAAAGAAATTAATTTATTGATCAACGATGCCGTTCATCTACAAGTAAATTCATTTAATCCTTTCTGTAACTTAAACCCATCACCACCATGATACGCTCACAGCTGCATTGCTTCAGAGTTGCCTTCCTTAAATAACATTTAGCCTTGCAGTGCCTTCATGCATAATTTCATTAGTGTCATGGAAGCACAACCACGAATAAGCACAAATGAAATGAAATAAAAATATTGAAACAATTGAACCACAAGTCAAAATATTAAACCTGACACAAGGAAAAACTACTAGACCTCGATCGGGATTGAAAAGAGCTGATATTGATTTGAAATTCAAAATACGGTAGCTTTGGACTAGTTAAATATCACTAAAAAAGAGTTTGCTTCAGATTCAACTAAAGCCCCACCCACGCTGCTACCTACCAAAGGTTCAACTATTTAAGGAAAGAATCACATACAGGAAATAGTTCCAAATGCTCCACTACCTTGAACTGCTTCACCACTGCTTACGGGTGTGGGCCTCTCCAGAATCATAGTGGCAGTATGAACAAACAATACAAATCTGCACGTTACTACATCCCTTGAAAATTAAGTACATTAAGAACTTCAGACTTTATCAAGGAGAAGACATGGAAATCAACTAACTAGTAACGATGCAAACAACTGCAAGAAAACAATTACCACCAAAATGCCAGGAACTGAAGTCTCGTGCCATCAGGCCAAATCAAACATACCATCGATATAAAGGCATATCTAGATCAAAGTACGCAAACGTTTCAGCAGCACAAAATATCAGACATTTGATAACAGTAGCTGCAGAAACAAATACCTGCTCCAGATGCTCCAGAAGTGTCAGGCGATATAAAAGTCAATAATGGTCACAACAATCTCTTTAACTGTATCACAACAGCTGAGCTGCCCCGATAGCCAACTGCTCATCAGAATCAAGAGTGTATATTCCGCCATGCATGATGGTAGAAACAATTAAAAAAAAAATTAGCACCCATATAAGCAACAAATAGATGGCTATCAATTGCAACAACTCCTAGAAAGTGAGCCACAGCTCACATGGCTCCTCTCTTGAAAAACAATCAAATGCTATAAAATTTATACATGTACACATCTTGATCTTCCAAAAGTATCAACAGTTAAAGATTTAAATAATCAGTATTCATACTATACAGGATTATATAAATTCATAGTATGAGTAAATAACTAGATCGATAACAAAAAAGTCATTGAATTAAGCATAACACTAGCAAATTTTGAAACTGAAGTAATCATTTTGTTTCAATTAGTTGAATACTGTTCACATTAAATCATATGAACACGTGTAAAAAAATTAAAACAAAGTTAGAAGTAACTCAGACTACAGCAGCAACATACACCCTTTACCACTAGGAGGGCAGGCTACAGAGGAAAATGAAGCATTGTGCTCTGTCAAGAATCCAGCTGTATGTAACTGAATATAAAATTAAATACAATTGACATATAAAAGAAATAAATAAATATAAACAGTGATTATAAAAATTCAAAGAGTCATATGCAGCAGCTAAAGTTATCACCATTTTCCATCTTATGTCAAAGTCAAAGTCAGGCACCAAGAGCCCAGAAGTACCTTAAAGTCAAGAGGAAAATAGAAAAGTGGTCTAAATACAAGGCTGCCCAGCTAAAAATGTCCAGTTCCCACTGGCAAATCAAAGTTGCACATTGGCCAAAATGCCATCAATAAACTAAAACCTAACCTGCACACAACGCCTTCAACAAAGTAATTACTGTTCAAATCTCTACAATCCTTTCATCAGAAGACTCATCCCAATGAACAAAATCTGACGTTGCTCATAAGCATTTTAATACAGTTGATATACAGAGCACAGGTATCATATGATAAGTGATGGCGTCCATAAAGAAAGGTTTAGCATACATCAATGCTGAATAGCTTTGTTCACCGAACTCATCAGATATAATTCCAGATTCCAAAATGGCACATCTAAGAACAGGAACTTTGATGCAAAAAAGTCAAAAGTCAGCTGAAGTCTCAAAACTTCTCAATTCATGAAACTGTTCTCCCATGGCATATTGATGCAATATAGAGATTTTTAGACCATTTTTCCTGCATAAATGATATGTCAAATGTAAGCATTTCAGACCAGAAATGGATCAAATTCAGCAAACTCAGAAGCAGTAGTATTTACCTTGACGTGACTACTAGGAAAGGCAGATGTGCGGAGTGTCTCTTGAGTTTCATCAGTCGGTTTTCTTCTTGGGACACTAAGAACAAAAGCAGCTTGGTCCCATGTGGCAGCAGTTGAAGTGATGCGGTAACCATTGTCCCACCTGCGATGAATGCCCTCACTAGGATACAAGAAATCAAGTTCCACAACCTGGAATTAAATTTAGAAAGAGAAAATTTCATATCACATACTGCTTAATACAACTTAGTAAAAAAAATGCTTAAAAAATAACTGTAAAACCTGGTCTGAATATCCAGCACCACGGGACATTACAATTGCCCATCTACTCCCAGCAGTAGCCATAGAAGTGACAGAAAATCCTTCTCTCCATTTTTTATTGATCCACTTAAATGGAAATGACTCGCTGACTTTATAGGATTGCTGCATGTATTGGGTCCCTGAAATTAACAACAAACCATCAACAAACATGAGACAACAATCCAAACACAATACGACTCCCTAATTTATGCAAGCAGTTCCTCAAAACAATCAAGTAAACTATTGTCACTAAAACACTCGATGCCTAAATAACGGACCAAAAACGACTTACCTTTAGACATTACAACCAATGAGCTCCCATTATTAGATCCTGCTATTGCACTGATGTAATAATTATTTTCCCACTGTTCCATAATCCATTCCTACAAAAAAAAAAAGAAAAAAAAAACCTATATTAATTCACTAAAATAACATTACTAACAAATACAAAGTCACCAATTCTAAACAATCTTAAAATAAATCATGTACCTACCTTATGAAGAAAGTGGGGTGAGAGTTCATGAACTTGAGCAGTGAAACCAGTGCCAGCATCCATAATAAGTGCCCATAGGTTAGAACAACAAGCTACACTGCTGATAAATAACCCATCCTCATATCCCTTTTCAATGTGTTGGGACAGCCGCGCATCAGCAACATTGTAATGGTACCTGCATCATAAAATAAAGGCAGTAAAATCTGACCACTTATACATTGCTGAAATTACTTATTTATTTGTATTCAGGAGAAAACCTTTGCTTCATTGGTCGGCGGGCATTGTACACACTAATCCATTGCATTGCTGGCATTCCCATTCTTACTCTCTTCTTCGGTTGTTCGTCATCATCTTCTTCCACAGTTAATCGTCCTCTCTTATGTCCAACCAGATATATAAGCTTCAAAGCACAAATCAAATAAATATCCACAGGAGTCATCCCTTATCTACATATAGTAAACAGTATACATTAAAGCAATAGAGGATTTAACACCTTTTGTGCACCTTCGGTATTTATGGGTCTGATATCTGGATTCGGTCCAACAATTCCATCAAAAAGTGATATATACTTAGCATAATTTGGTTCTTCATCAAACTTCAAATTCACTACGTATTCCACAAACTGCCGGAAAGGTGGAGGACAGACACAACACAAAGTTTCTGGTGAGGTTGCCATCTTTTTCTTGCACACAAGAAATCCTTTATTTTCTCCCTGGAACTAAATTTTATTAGAATGGCAAATTTTAATTATTATTAACACCAAATGACTATATTTGAAGCATATAGAACCTGGTATCCTTGCCAAGGTAGCCGGCCACGAAGAAGGAAAATCAATGTGTAAGCAAGAGATTCCAAATCATCTCTCCTGCTTCCTGTTCTACCAAGATGAGCATGCACACTAGCATAACGAACTGTTCCTCTGTGCCAATATGTTATACTCATCAAACAGTCTGGATATTGCTAAGAAAGTATTAAGCAAAAGAAACACAAATAATTCACCTAAATACATCAGGACGTTGATCATACTCAACATGAAAGCCAGTTGAACTATCACGCCAACGGGTTGCTGCACAATAACAGGGCAGAGTGTCTAGATGTGTTATGAGAAATTAAGAAAATATTCAATGAGTTATAGCATCACAAATTCAATAATAAGGTGGAATATTTACCTAAACCAAGATCAACTAGGAAAAGCTTTTTCTCATCAGCAGTTCCAGGGGTGCCAAGCAAAAAATTCTCAGGTTTTACATCACCGTGCACATACCTGAAAAATGACAGAAACGTGATGTCATTATTCACAATACAGACATATGATGTATGCTAGAGGTTTCTATCTAACACAAATCAATTACATCACATGCCATACCAATCTTATAAAATTCCTACTAGTGGGCCACTTTTCACATTTCACTCCTTTTACCAAAAATTCTATTACTGATGTAGTGAAGGAAGGCTCCTCACATAGCAAAGGTACAGGGGAGAATTATTGTTCCCCATGCATAAGCAAAAGACTGTTTCCGGGTTCAAACTAGTGACCAACCAGTCACAAATGGCAACCATACCAGCTCGCCCTCTTCCACCAAAATCCTATACTTTAAAAATAGAAAATATTACCTTTTGTGCAGTACAAGTGGCTTAAAATTTGTATAAATTGATGATACGATGTCATTTGAAGTTAGAGACAACATTAAATATTTATCTAGGTACGTTGTAACAAAAAACAATGGAAACAAACAAAAATAAAATCCAAATCGGATTAAAATCCAAATTGGATCTGTTCAGGTTAATTAAAGAAACTTCAGATATATATCATAAGCAGAATAGAAAAGTCAGAGAGAGAGAGTGACCCTTTAGAATGCATCTTCTCTAATATGGAGATGGCCTCAATTGCTATACATGCCACCATTTCCGCAGACATTCTAAAGCCAGAAAAAGATAAAACGGAGTTATCTACGCAATATTCTCCATAATATTAACAAAATAACACATTCCCTTTCATGACATTCCAATCTCAAATACTTACGTGTTTGAGTTGTTATTCCAGACATCCCACAGACTAGGGCCAAGCATATCCATGACCTGCAATGCAACAAAATGCGACGTCAAGTTCCAAAAGCATTCAGTGAGAAACACAGTAGAAAAACTTCCGTCAAAGATTTTATTTTAGCACACATACCATAACATAGTAATCACCTTGCCGTCCCTTGTAATGAACACGTGGAACACCATGACTACCACCCAATGCACTATAAAGAAAAACAAACAGAAACAAAGTGAATTTGAATTACAATGCCTTGGAACATTTGAAATAAGGTTTTAGAAAATGGTAGCAGCGATTTCTGCCAGTGTCGAAGTTTTCTGGTAAAATTTGAAGTTGCAGTTTTCACTGTGTTTCTTGATATTGTGAGAGGTTACAAACAAATGCAGCTGATATGGCTACAATTACAGTTGCAGACACCGCCAAAAACCTTGACGTAGCAAAAATCGCGATTCAGATCATTTACTAAGGCCTTGGCTTTTGAGCGGATGTGACCGGCTTTTGGACGTGACCCCATAAGCCACATTATCCGCAATTTGCCAAGTATAAAGGATGGCGACAAAATCAAACAGTAGATTAAAAGATTGATTGAAACGTTTGTGTAAGAAAGGGTAACTCACTTGTAAACTTGCCACTCATATGGAGGTCCATAATTGCACCCCTTACTGCTTCTATGTTCAAACTTCAAAGCTACCTGCAATTATTCCACAAACCACACTGTGAATCATAAAAAACCCAAATAATCAAAGTCAAACACGGTCTTACTACCACTTATCTGCACGTACCTCTAACGCTCCGGCACCAGCCCCAACTCGCCTACCTACGTAAACTTGTCCAAACCCTCCCTTCCCAAGTTTTCTGTCTAATTTGTACAACGGAGAACCACCTACCTGTACCTGTTGCCAAATTTCTTTCAAAAATAAATAACAAGATTCCACTTCCAACATTTAATAACAAAAAACAAAAAATAAAACAAAACCATACCCTCTCGGGAATGGGAGCAGTGCTTCCTTCGTCTTCGGCGGGCGCAGCCTTCTCGGGGCTCCGGCCACCGCCGCTATCGAACTCGTCATCCATATCTTTCTCTTTACCTTCTTCTGAAACCCTAAGCAGAGGCGCGTGTTGCTGTTGTTGCTCCTTCTCTCCTAACTCACGGTTACCGATTCTACAACGCTCGAGTGTGTTGCGATTGTACCTCTCGGGGTTGACAGCGGTTCTTCTCGTTCTTCTCTGGCGGGCTTTTGTGTTCGGGTTTGGGTTTGGGTTTGGGTCATGGACAGTTTCCCGGTTTCTTCCGCTTCGGAGTTCAGTCATGGTGAGGGGGATTGTGCTTTTGAGGGCTTTGTAAGGCCATAAAGAGGGAGAGCGCCGTCGCCGTGGGAAGATTCATGAAGGTTCTAGAATCGTCGCCGGGAATACACGATCTGTTCGGCAGAAGTTATAAAGGAACACCAAGGAGGATGGAAGAAGGAAGGGAATGAAACGACAAAGGGATATAGATCGAGGCATCATCCACCAAGGAAAAAGAAAAAATAAAGAAAAATATTCCATGAAATTTTGAAAAAATTAAAAAAAAAAATATATTTATAAATATTTAAGCTATTTTATTTGTTGAACAATAAAAGGAGGTATATTTATGTAACTTGTATTAGTCTATAGGTAAACAATGAAGGACAGCTAAGCAAAACTATTTTAAATTTTATTATATTATACTAGCTTAAACACATATGTCATTGCTTTGTGTTTATATATTTTTTAATATTGATAAATTATTTAAATTTTAAAAATAAAAATATATATAATTATAGGTAAAATAAATTTTTTAGTTATTGAAATAAAAAATATTATAATCATTATTTAAATTTGAAAAAGTAATTACTAGAATAATAAAAAAGTAATTAATTTTTTATAAGAAATAATTATTTAAATTAAAAAATAGTTATAAAAATAATAAATTTAAAAATATTTTATTATTATGAATAATTATTTAAATTTAAAAAGTAGTAATTAAGAAAACAAAACATTAAATAAGTGTATATTTTTATATATAGTTATAAATAGATTAAAGAAAGTGTAATGCCTATATTAGGAGTGTTGTATGAGTAAATATGGTGTCACTATTAAATCAAATAAAAAAAATAAAGATAATCAAAATTTATTTGAAGTATAGCATTTATTTGAAAATAATGAAATATAGATGCAATCAAGTTTCAGATTATTCATCATTAATTAAAGATAATTTTGAGTGAATAGAGTATTAAACCCAAATATCCTCACAGTAATATCCTGACCACACATCCTATATAAAACACAAATATTCTGACACTAACAAATAGTAGTTGTTCCAAAAAAGCTATAATCTTGATATATATGATTGCAAGAAAAGCTTTACACGAGACATTCATCCCCTGTCGGTCGCTTCTATTGAATCCTTTCTTTTTTATGCAAAACCTAAAACTCTAGTCATTTAATCTTCACCAAAAGCTTGAGGAATATTTATTTCCACTTACGCAAATGTAACATGCACATGTCATTCTTTTGCAGGATATTGTTAGAAATAATTAATATTTAATGAAAAATATAATACTTTTACTCAAAATAATATTGAAGATCACTTTTAATTTCAATTTATTTATAGTCAAATCAGTTACACCATGAAAGGATGGATCTCAAGAAACTTTAAAAAATTATTGATTGTTTTTGTTGATGATGCTACGGTTCAAATAATAAATTATTTTAAGAAATAATTTATTATTTATTTTTGTTAACATTTTCAAAAATCATTTAAAAAATAATCAATTATATGAGTCTCAAAAACTTATACTAATTCATAACTTATTAATTATTTTGTAAATTAATTAACTATGTTGATTTTAGTTTTTATTGCATTTTTTAGTATAAGATAATAAGTTAGACTAGCAAATACTCAAGTATTTGGACCATTTCAGGACTTTCCACCTCTTACTAATCAAAATTTTATGAGAATACATTAATTTTAAACTCTAACATTCGCAATGACTTTAAATAAATGTTTTTCAGTGACCAACTGGATCTATAAAAGTCTTTCATTCAAATCTATACTCAGTTCATCTAGCTTCCAATATTTGAAAGTTATGTTTCTTTTTGGTATACTTTGCCTACAAATTATTTTTTGTTAGAATGGATTTTCCAACATAACCTAAAATAATTAAAAGAGTAATTTTTAGGAAAACTAAAAAATGAGTGAATAATTGGATACCTTATCAATATGTTTAGATACTTTTAGAAAATAAGGATCAAGGGCTTGAAATTTTTGTACAAATGATTATTATAAATTTGGTAGGAGTCTTCTACACCAACATAAAGGTATTGAATGAGTTCATATATTCTAAGGTTAAAAGGAGTGAAGATAGTATTGGAAGACACATTATTTTCAAGTTAAATTGATTGATGATCACAACTAGACTGTAAAACTGACAAGATTAATATGTTCAAAAGTTATTTAAGGGATCCAAACATCATTGATATCTTTTTGTTCAATATTACAAATATGGAAAAAGATTAACACCTCCTTACTTTTGCCATTAAATAGATTCTTGTTCTTTGAAAGGTAATCATCCTCTTGACTATGAAGGACATGCTTATTTATGCCTTCAAAAGAAAATATTCAAATAGATTGACAAAAAATTGTTACTAACAATATTATAAAGACAATGAAAACAAAGATGAACCAAATTTCTCATGTTGTGATCGATTCGCTTGATTCTTGTCATTGTTAATCAAAAGACATTTGAATTAAAGTAGATAGGTGTCTATCATTTAAAGTTCATTATACTCTACACTAAATTTAGTAATACAAAAGCAAACATCAATCCATCAAACTTAGCCAATGAAATTTGATTTAGATGAAGAGCTTCAAAAAATAAGCAATGATTCAGTGAAAATGACTTAAAACATAATCAATCACAAGATTAAAACAAAATTAACTTATTAACATGTATAAAATTGCAAAAACAAAGATACAATTGACTCAAAACTCATCCAAAACATATTTCACTGATTTGAAGTTCAATATAATCAATTCTTAATTTTGCTAATAAAAAAGACATTTGAATTACTTAAGATAATTATGTATCTTTTGTGATTTAGCATATTTTTATACTAAATCAAGTGTTAAAGTGCAAAAATAAGTATTAATCCATCAAACTAAATCAATTCTAACAAGTTTTGGATGAAAAATGTTTCAAATAGTGAAACAAAAGGTGAAAAATAGTAGAAACATGAATAAATATTAGATTGGAAGTATCAAACTGAAAATTTAATTAATAGATGAGGAATTTGCAGCGGAAAAGAGAAACACTCAAAGGCACCAAACTTATTGTGCAAACATTGGCTTCAAGTAGCTTCCATAAAGAGGAAAATGCTACTCCTAGAATTGACAAAACGAAAATGTTGTAACTGTGAAGTACGTTAGTGTCTATCTTTATAAAAATGCTTATATACATTAAATTGACCTATTATACTAGCTATTACATGTATTAAATATTGTCCTAATTAACTACAAACTGCCTAAACTATATTAACTAACTTATCTAATTTAATGTGGGCAACTAAGTAGCATGTTAATAATTTGATTTCCCCATTGCCATTGATCAATGCATGTTCCTTAACTCTTCAAAAATATCTCTTAGAGCTCCTAAATTTTTGTAGGTGACATTCTAGTTATCATGATTGACTGTTGAAAAATTCATCTTCCACGTGAATTTCCAACTTAACTGCTTCTTGAACAACTCCAATGTGTAAATTCTAGCTTTGTAGTAGTGCAGACACAAGGCATTTTCGTCTTATTTCGCTCTTAAAGGCCAAAACAACTCAAAACATGTGTTAATTAATGTTCCTTTGAGGTTCCTTCAACTAGCATAACATTTAGAAATCATATGCAAAAAGAACTTTGGGTTAACTCTGGTCAAAGCTTGGTTAAACATGATTTCTTGCTCAAATTTCCTATATTCATCACTGTTAGCATAATTTAGAATTATTATCATGTTAAGACAAAATTGTCTATAAGACTAAGATGTCTAAACGCTCTCATATGTTTTGAAATTTAACAAAACAACATTAAACGAAATGAGCATGTAAAAATAACATCACTGGGATGTCATAATAGTTAAGATATAAGTGAAAATAATATACTCTGAAAACCAAGTAACTTAGGAAAGTCTTAGAAAATCACCTAGGCATAAATGTCGATGAGAGTCTTGCTACACACAAAAGTTATAATGTACGAGATGATAATCAGTCAAACTCTCAATTTAGTTAAGAAGGTAAACACTATTTTTGGAAAACACTTTCAAAGTCTCAATTAATATTCCAAAAACTTATGATAAAAGACAACCTATTAAATGTACTTGATGAATAAGGCAGAACCTACAAGCGTTTATACATAATAGACGATACCATAAGCTAAACGATCTACTTCATCCAACGATGAAGTCTTCAATCAATGCTCAATATCTTAGTTAAAAGCTTAGTGGAAGAATATTGGGCAAACTCAACTAGACAGTGTATTAGGTGGATACCAGGAGCGTCTAGGGATATCAGGAATGGTGAAGAATATTGGGCAACCAGGAGTGGATGAAACTCAACTAGTCAGGGTAATAGGGGTTATTCATTTACTAGGGATACCAGGAGTGGTGAGAATACTCAAATGTAATCTTATTGAAGATTATAGTGGAATCCTCTAAGGTGTTAGAGGATACTGGACGTAGCTCGGTGGAGTGAACCAGTATAAAACCAACTTTGTACTTATTCTTTGTTTTTTGTTCAACGTTTCTCTTACAAAACCTATAGTTGCACTTACTTTTGATATAAATGTTTCCTTCATTAAACAATTCGTTATTAAAATTAAAGTTTTATTAAAACACTATAGTATAAATATTTTAACAACTAAAAAGCACTTGAAAAACTTTTATTGTTTCCCAAAGATGAGCAACTAAACATTTGCATAAAGTTTTTCAATGCTCAACTAAAGTGTTATTACATTGTTTGCAGAAAGTTTTCCATTAAGACTATTCAACCCCCTTCCCCCTTCTAGTATTTTCCAAGTACTTCATATCCTACACATTAAATGATAACAACCTCATTAGTTAGGTTGGGCCAAAGCTAGAAGTGAAGCTATGGTTATGGTGAGATGGAATAATGGATGCAAAATTTGGTAGGTTAGGAGGAGAAGGCTCATGGCCTTGGTGCTTTGCAGGTGAAGGGGCGACGTTTGATGGTACTCTTAGAGAGATTAGGTTAACTATAGAGGAAGGTGGTTAGATGTGACCATAGGGATGCTCTAGCCTTTGGTGACCTAAGATGAGTAGTGTGGCATAAAAATGACAACATAACATTACTCAAATTCAAAGGTGAATACAAGACTGAGAGAAACCTCTATTTATAGGCTAAGGGTGTCTATAAATTGTAAAAGGTAGACCTTAAAACCCAAACTTGGCTAGTTTGGAGAATAAGGTGAAAAATCTTCTCCATTAAGAGGAGGACATATGACAAAACTTTTCTGTATTAGGAGGAGGACATGTGGTCACTACCTATAGGAAATCTTCTCCAATGTCACCATGACACATGACCACTCTTACAAAGGTTTGGACAACCCACTCCTTACTCTTAGACATCCCACTTGGTCAACATTGGGTCTTGGCCTTTGTTGACTTAAGTGGTCTAAAAACCCTACACTTATGGCCTAAAATACAATGCCCAAAATAAAACCTAAACTACTTGGCCGAAAATAAAACCTAAACTACTTAACCCAAAATTATTCCTACTCTAGAAGCTTCATTGATGGCCCAAGATGGCCCATGAGAGAGAGTCTAGGCCTATCTTCCACAAATGACTTCAACTCTTCTTAAAATTGATTGGTCATGGCAAGGGGGTATGTTATCATTCACTCCCTCTTTTTGTCCTCAAATATTGTTTCTTCATGACAGAATCCCTTTACTTATTATTAGTCAACTTGTGTATCATTCCTTCATGATCAAAGATTCATATTCAGTAATCACCCAACAATATTTCAATAAATCTTTGTATCACAGACAAAATATATCTCAATGAAAAATTAGAAGAAGGCCTTATCTTAATTTTGAAAGAATTTCCTTGAAAACTTTCAAGGCCCACTTCACAAAAGTGTTTTTGCATTCTTTGAGTTAATTGTAACCTAAAAAGTAACATCAACTCAAAGTGTGATTTGAACTTGTTGATAGGGGGAGTTAAACCTACCCTTTATATCTATGTTTTTTATGATGAACAAAAGAATGGTTTTATAGTTTCTTACACAACAAATGACATAACAATTGTCTTATCGTAATCTTGTTTGTGCTTGATATATGAATTCATTATTGATAAAAGAATCATGCTTTAAACAGATTGAATATGTCATTTATGGATGAAATAATCGATTTAACAAAGTGTATAATCTATTATATTTCTCCAAATATCACTGCATGCTTAACAAGGGCAAACTTCTCTATAGTAATTGATTATATAAGTTGCCTAATCGATTAAAACAAAAATCAAATGCCATTATATGTTTCATATCTGTTTAGAATGGAAACTGTTACCAATAAGGGAGTATTGGTAAAACCTGAAGACAAGTTTTGATGATGCTGCAAATTGTAATTCTTGATTGTAATAGGAGAATACTTAAAAAGCAACTTGTAGAGTTTGAATGTAGTAGGAAAATGATAAACATTGTAATTTCTACTTGTATAATCGATTATGATTAAGGTATAATCGATTATCAGATGCTTTTGAACTAAAATAATCGATTATCATGAAGCAATAATCGATTATCACAAGTCACACTTGAATAATCGATTATCACTTAAAATAATCGATTATCACTTTTTGAAATTTCTATAACGGACTTGAATAATCGATTATCACTTACAATAATCGATTATTCATGGCAGTTGGGAGCTGACCTTTGGCATTCAGTGTGCTTGGCTATATAATTGGTGTTTGAGAGCTTCAAAAAACAACTTTGTGAAAACTTAGAAAGCTTAGAACATTGAGTTGTCAGAGGAACGTTCTTGAGAGCTTTTGTTTTCTTTGTTCCCTTGCTTGATCTTGTGAAAGGAGAGGCTTACGTATCGTGTGTCGATAGTCGAAGTGGACTCTCTTCAAGTTGGCAAGGTTCTCTGCCTGGTCTTGTGAAAGGAGAAGCTCGTGAATCGTTTGTCGATTGCCGGAGCTGTTTTCTTCAAGTTGGTAGAGTGGTTCTTTTCATTCTGTTCTTGTTCATTTCATTGTAAACTGTTAAACTATTTTTAGTGGAACTGTTAATCACTCTTTGTAGTGATTAACGACTGGACGTAGATTCTGTTGAATCGAACCAGTATAAAAATCCTTGTGTGCTTTTCTTATGCCCTATACTCATTTTACTTTAACGTACATCAACTGCTTGGTTAATTTTCTGAAAGAAAATTATTTTCTTTAAAAAGGATAAAATCGTTTCAACTGTGACTTAATACGCTTTACGCTCTCTGTGTTTTTTTTTTAATCCGCTGCGCTAAACTCTTTAAAATTTACCCCCTCCGATACCGTCAATTGGTATCAGAGCTTGCTTTGATATTCTTTCAAAATCTTTGCGAAAATGGCCGATCATAGTCAAAACGTTGTTTATGCAGAGGGTGCGTCCATTAACAGACCTCCGTTGTTTACTGGAGATAACTATGCCTTTTGGAAAGTTAGAATGGAAATTTTTATGGGGTCTTTTGATAGAGGCATCTGGGAAGCTGTACAAAATGGTCCTTATATTCCAAAAATTACAGTTGATGGTGTAGAAGTAGAAAAATCATATTTTGATTGCACTGCTGAGGAAAATAGAAGAGCCCAATTTGATTTTAAGGCTAGAAATATAATTTTATCTGCACTAACCCCTAATGAATTCTTCAAAGTTTCTGTTTATAAAAGTGCACAGGAAATGTGGAAATTTTTAAGACACAGTTATAATGAAGTCATAAATGTGGATAAGTTGACACCGTCTGATTCAAGCTCTACATCAAACTCCTTAAGCTCAAGCGATTTTAATGAGGAAGAAAATATATGCTTAATGGCAAATAGTGAAAGCCAAATCTTGAAGAAGAAGAAGAAGGAGAACAATCAAGGCTCCGCATCAATCTTCAAAGGTTATGGATGTGGTGAAAGAGGCCATGTGAAAGCTGATTGTTCAAGCAACAAAAGAAGTAAAGGAAGAAAAGCAAAAAAATCTCACAAAAAGAAGAAGGCATACATAGCTTGGGAGGATACTACATCAAGCACTTGTAGTTCAAGTGATTCTGTTGAAGAAGCAAACCTATGTTTGACGGTTGCTACTGATGACACTACAAGCCAAGTAAGTGGTTCTAGCCTTGACACTAGTGAGTTTGATTTACAAAAAGCTTTTCTTGAATTGTTAAATGAATCTGAGAAATTAGATGCAGATCATAAAAAGCTTAAGAAAGAGCACAATGAATTGAAATTGAAATATGACAAATTGCTTGATGATGAAGTTGTGTTAAGAAACAGAGTCAGTACTTTAGAAATAAAATTGTCTAACTCAAATGCTATTGTTGAACCTGTTGAATGCTTATCATGCAAGAGCTATATGTTTGATATTGATATACTTGAAAATTTGCTTGCTAAGGCAACTAAAACAAATTCACATGCTAAAACAAATTTTAATAAAAGCAAAATTAAAAATAGAAACATGCATCAAAATTATAAATCCAAGGTAAAAAGAACTCGAAAAGTCTAGGTTGTTAAAGGAACTTTTATTAAAAATAAAGTTAGTGATGTATGTTGCTTTTACTGTATGAAGCATGGTCACACATCAAACAAATGCAATATTAAACATGTTGGTGTTCCAAGTGGCAAATATGCTTGGGTTAAAGCTGTGTAATGATATATTCTTGTATAAACTAACCCCAAGGACCCATGTTGAGATTGGGGACCTAAAAATTCTTGCTAACTTGTTTTGTAGGAACAATCCAAATCAAAGAAGTCATTGTGCTATCTTGACAGTGGTTGTTCAAGACACATGACTGGTGACAAGAATAGGTTCATCTCTTTTAAGAAGAAGAAGCAAGGATTTGTAACTGTCGCAACCGGAAAATCGCGACGGGACGACGACTATCCAAAAAAAGGAATGTGTTTTGAAAAAGAGATTTTGGAGTCGCCACCATAGTTTATTTTGGAAAACTACGGAAAAAACCAAAAACGATAAAGCAAGGTCCACGAAAACCAGATTCTGGGTTCGGGAGTCGGTTACGTGTGGGGAAGGTGTTAGCATCCCCACAACGCCTGCCCTAAGGCAGTACCTTTAATTAAATACGCCGATTCGATGTGGTTTATAAAATGTTTAATTTCCCCTACAAAATAAAATTCTAAAGAAAACAAAATATTTTTTAGTTTTTTGTGCCCGACAAGGATTGACCTCGCTCCTACGTATTCCCAGTAGGACTGAGAAATCAGGGTTACGTAGTTCTTTGTGAAAATTTGTTTGTTGTTTGAAGATGTTTTTAGTTTTTGAAGATTTTATGTTTTTTGGTATTTTCATATAGAAGAGAAAAGGTTTTTAGCACAAGGCCTACGCGAGCGGTCGCACGTGTGCTTAAACCTTTTCAAAACATTTTTATTGGATTTTTTTAATTTTTGTAAAGAGAGGAAAAGGTTTTTAACACAAGGCCTACGCGAGCGGTCGCACGTGTGTTTAAACCTTTTCAAAATATTTTTGTTTGACTTTTTTTTTTTTTTTTGTAAAAAGAAAGGAAAAGGTTTTTAACACAAGGTCTACGCGAGCGGTCGCACGTGTGTTCAAACCTTTTCAAAATATTTTTATTCAATTTTTTTTAATTTTTGTAAAAAAGAAAGGAAAAGGTTTTTAACACAAGGCCTACGCGAGCGGTCGCACGTATGTTTAAACCTTTTCAAAATATTTTTATTCGATTTTTTTAATTTTTGTAAAAAGAAAGGAAAAGGTTTTTAACACAAGGCCTACGCGAGCGGTCGCACGTGTGTTTAAACCTTTTCAAAATATTTTTATTCGACTTTTTAATTTTTGTAAAACAATGGATCAAATAAAAAATAGGTAAATTATTAAATAAAAAATTAGAGTAAGAATAAAATAAAATAAAAAATAAAAACTGATTGGGCCAAAACTTAAGTGTCCAAGGGTGTGCAAATGAAAGACAGGGGTTGCGCCAAGGAATAATAAAGTCAAAACTGTACTGGGCCAAAACCCAATAGAGGAAGGGTGGTGAAAAGGAAAACTAAGGGGCTGCAAAAGGAAGAAAAGAAAATTTTTATTTTTGGCCCGATTTGGGCCCAGTGGATTAGTTGTAAGGTGAAAAATAGTAAAAATGGGGGGTGCAGGACCAAAATAGGCCCAATCGTTATTTTTGTTTGCCCAATGTAAACTGGCTTCAGCCCAAATGGAGGGGGTGCGACTTAGCAGAAAAGGAGGCTACAGCTAGCCAATTCCCTCTTCAGCTAAGTTCAATTGAGGGGGTGTGGCTTAGCAGAAAAGGAGGCTACAGCTAGCCAAATCCCTGGTTCAATGGAAGCCCAAGCCCTTGAATCATAAAATTAGGGTTTTTTTTCCCCCAAACCCTAAGGACCGTTCTCATTTGAAGAGAACTCTCATACCCAGCTTCAGCCTTCTCTCCCAAGAGCAAGAGGCGTCTCATCCACACTCCTCCTGTCACTCTCTGCCACCACCAGACTTCGCCATCAATGGCGTCACCGGTGACCACCAACTCCGTCGCCAACGCCACAGCGCCATTTCCGTCGGACGCCCCAACGTGAGCAACCCCCGGTCGTACACCCACGGCAGCCTCCGCGAGATCCATCCTGGCCCGGCCACCATCACCTCCGGTCAGCTTTCCGGCTACCAAATTTACAGCAGCCACCACCGAGACCGAAGCCAGCTCCGACCATTCCCTCCTTTCCTCTTGCGTTTGCACCGAGTGAGATTCTACCATCTTTATCGCCCCGACTCAACATCCCCTTGGCGTCTCATCAGCAAAGACGACGGCGGCACCAAGAGATCGATCCCGGCAATGGAGACAGTGGGATACGGAGGGCTTTTAATGGGTTCTCATTTGGGGTTTTGAAATCTAAGTTAAAATGGGATGTATGGGTTTAATTTGTATCACGATTTCCCTTTGTTGATTCTATCGAAACACAGAAATAATTTGACGGAGAAAAGAACCGAACAATCGGGTTTCTACTGCTTTGATCCTTTCTATTTTTCTGGTAATGCTTGATACTTGGTTGTTACTCTGGTCACAGGACAATGGTGGGAATGAGTTGATTTGTTCGTTATGGTTATTTGGGGTTGTTGACTGGCTCGGGTTCATTTGAGAAGGATGAGATGTTTAGGACATTGTCGTGCAACTTTTGGCATTGAGATTCCAGGGAAATAAAATGAAGGATGATGTAAATGGGTCCAGGATTGGTGAGGATAGCAAACGAAGATAGAGGAGGAAAATTCACGCACTCGAGAATGGTACACAATGCTTAATAATAAACATGAAGCATACTACCCAGCATTACTATGAAAACACGAGAGAAATTGCTTACCCTTAAGAATTTCAGCGAGTTACTGTACTATTGATCACCGGCGAGTCTCCGACAATGCTCCTTTGCGTGATTCTTCTATGGTTCTCTTCTTTGCTCCAGACTTTTCTCCCAAACAATCTCTCCTTTTTTTGCTCAAGCTGTCTCCAGTACCCAATTCCTCCAATCTTTTCTTTTTCTCTGCTCCCCCCAAGAATCTATTTCTCCAACCGTTTTTTCATCCCCTCTAACAAAATTCCTTTTGTCCCCTCCTGTCCAACACACACCTCACGCTCTTTCATGTTTTTCCTTATTTTCTTATTATGTTTTTTTTTTTATTTTTATTTCAATTTTATCTTATTATATTATTATTATTTTATTATTATTTTTTTTTATTTTATTTTTATTTTATATATTATTTTTTTTAATTATTTTTTTTAATTAATTAATTATTTTAGTTAGTTAACTCTATTAAAACAAATGAATATAGAAAATGAAATAAAAACCAAAATCTAAATACAGTAAAATAAACTAAAACAATAAAGTAAAATAAAAGTGAAAAAAAAAAAACAAAAACAAAAACAAAAAACAAAAGGAAAACAATAAAAAACCAATAAAACACATTTTCATTATCCGGGCAAAATTAGGTGTTGACAGCTGCCCCTCTTTACTTAGATATTACTAAATAATATGAAAACTTGATATTTTCGTATTATTTGAGTAAAGCTAAGTAAAGATAGAAACATTAATTTTGCCCGGATTTCAAGAAAACGAATGAACAAATCACGATGCCAAATGAACGTTACCAAGCAGAGGGTCCAGCTCACAGAACAGGAACTAAATCCGGCCATTGCCAAGCAGAGGACCGATAACAGAAAATCAAAACCTGGACTTGACCATTGCCTCGCAGAGGGCCAAGCTCGTAGAACAGAAATTAAAACCGACCATTGCCAAGCAGAGGGCCATTAACAGAAAATAAAACCTGGACTTGACCATTGCCTCGCAGAGGGCCAAGCTCGCAGAACAGAAATTAAAACCGACCATTGCCAAGCAGAGGGCCATTAACAGAAAATAAAACCTGGACTTGACCATTGCCTCGCAGAGGGCCAAGCTCGCAGAACAGAAATTAAAACCGACCATTGCCAAGCAGAGGGCCGTTAACAGAAAAATAAAACCTGGACTTGACCATTGCCTCGCAGAGGGCCAAGCTCGCAGAACAGAAATTAAAACCGACCATTGCCAAGCAGAGGGCCGTTAACAGAAAAATAAAACCTGGACTTGACCATTGCCTCGCAGAGGGCCAAGCTCGCAGAACAAAAATTAAAACCGACCATTGCCAAGCAGAGGGCCATTAACAGAAAATAAAACCTGGACTTGACCATTGCCTCGCAGAGGGCCAAGCTCGCAGAACAGAAATTAAAACTGACCATTGCCAAGCAGAGGGTCGTTAACAGAAAATAAAATCTGGACTTGACCATTGCCTCGCAGAGGGCCAAGCTCGCAGAACAGAAATTAAAACTGACCATTGCCAAGCAGAGGGTCGTTAACAGAAAAAAAACCTTTTGAAAAGTTGGTAAATGCTGAGTCAAACATGAGGATTTTTCAAACCAATCTCCTTGCTTTCTCCGAGATGATGTTATGTCATGATGGTACATGAATGCACAGACACATGAGACATTCGTTTCGCTCCTTTCTTTTGCTCTCGCTTTCTCTTTCTCCACTTTTTTTTATTATTATTATTTTTATTTTCATGCTTGGAATTTGTTGTCAATATCGTTGTCAGACGCAATGTACATTCAAAACACATTTATTGGAAACAACGTTGAGAGGTAGAGAGCCCTTTGATGAAAAGGAGGAGAATGTAACCCTGAGTTAAATATTCCTTTTATTGCTTCTTGCAATCCAAACTAGCCTGAACCCTAGAGGGTGCGGGAAAATGATTATGCCAGGCAGATGGCCAAATGTATGTGTACCCTTTATCTGGGGGAAAGTGTTGTTAACATGCTGGGCTCACGAACTGCCCCAGTTTTGCACGGTAAGCATGCTTTTGGAAAGGTGGACGATTTGTGGTAGAAAGGATTGTCTCTATTTGGAGAATCTCAATTGATGGGGAGACTTCACATCTTTTTATCTCTCTTTTTTTCTTTCTCTTTTTTTTTTTTTTTTTTTTTTTTTTTTTTTTTATTTTGAAAATGATTGTGTCATTCACCACATCACCTTATTTCAGAACTAAGTTCGTGAGAAAGATCAGGACAAACAGTCTTCAGTCAGTGTGGACTTTTGTTGGCTTGTACCGTGGCTAAAGGTCAAAGGGTTTTGAAAGAAATGGATAATGAAGGCCCAAATAAATGTTTGACGGTTAGATTGTTTTAAACAAGAATCATTTGCGAGCTACCAAGTCAACTATCTCTAGGGATTTGAACTTCGAGCATCCTTTTATTTTCCATTGTTGTTTTTTTTTTTTTTTTTTAATTTTCTGTTATTTTCCTTCCTTCCCTTTGTATCATTCTTTTCACTGCCCCTGTTGTGGCCTTTTATGATAATTTCCTCTTCTCTTCTGTTCTTTCCTCTCTTCAGAAATTTTCTCATCGATTTTGGATGTCTATGATGTCCCCTTTTAAGTTGACATCGGTATGCCAATGATTCTTGTTCAGGGTGATGAAAACAATTATGAATTTTGGCTCAAAAGGGGTGCAATTGGATAAACTTCTTCTGACGTTTGGATAACGAAAATGGCCACACGTCACTCTGAATCTTGTTTGCCTTACTTTCTCACGACTTTAACCTTGAAATGGAACTCTGTAATGTTTGACACATCCACTTCATTTTTTCTTCTTTTTTTTCTTTGTTTTCTTTGTATTTTTTCTTTTTTCTCTTTTTTTTTTAATTTTATTTCTTTTATCTCCCCAATCAACGGATTATTGGGCGCGTGTACCACTCTGAAAACTGCCCCAGTATTATATCATGGCAATCCTGGTTCTAAGTGGAAAAGAAAAGGCTAAGGGTTCAAGCGATGCGAATGCAGATGCTTTATTAAGAAAAACACCGGTCACCCCCACAACCTTGAATCAGGAAAGGACTCACCAACGTTATTTTTCAAAACATATTTTTTATTTTGAAAATATTATGCCCTTGACAACTTTATTAACAACAAACTCAACATCTGTATTTTCATTTTTTTCCTCTTTTTTCAATCATTCGTTTTTCTGTTTTTCACGACATCCTCCAGGACTGAGCCAGCCAAACGGATATACCTGTGATGCTTTTATCAAGACACGTTTAACTATTTTTATTTTCATTTTTCCTTATCAACTCAGCGTGACATGCCAAATCTAAGATGGAATGCAAACAACCAAAATATGAATGAAATCATGTGGACTTTATTTATTGGAACATCACAGAGTACAATAAGCTTTAAAGATAATATCAACATCCCTTTAATAGCAACCACTATCACGGAATCATCATGCATAAAACTTTTTTACTGCATCAGAATTAACTGGCAATGGTAACTCCTCTCCATCCATTCTTGTGAGAATTAATGCCCCACCAGAAAACGCTTTCTTCACTACAAATGGCCCTTCATAGTTTGGAGTCCATTTGCCCCTATGATCCTTTTGTATAGGTAGAATCTTCTTCAACACCAGCTCGCCTTCATGAAATTCTCTTGGGCGTACCTTTCTGTCAAATGCCTTCTTCATTCTTCTTTGGTACAATTGTCCATGACACACTGCTGCTAATCTTTTTTCATCTATGAGATTGAGTTGGTCGAAGCGAGCTTGAACCCACTCAGCCTCTTCTAATTGAGTTTCCATTAAAACTCGCAAAGATGGAATTTCCACTTCGAACGGAAGTACTGCCTCCATTCCATACACAAGCGAGAAAGGCGTTGCCCCAGTCGATGTTCGTACTGAAGTGCGATAACCGTGTAAAGCAAAAGGAAGCATTTCATGCCAATCCTTATATGTAACCACCATCTTCTGCACAATCTTCTTAATATTTTTATTAGCAGCCTCTACTGCCCCATTCATTTTTGGACGATAAGGAGAAGAATTAAGATGAAGAATATTGAACTCCTCACATAACTCCGTCATCATCTGGTTGTTCAAGTTAGTGGCATTATCAGTGATAATCCTGTTAGGGAGCCCGTATCTGCAAATCAACTCCCTTTTTATGAATTTGGTCACCACCTTTCTAGTAACATTAGCATAAGAAGCAGCCTCAACCCACTTGGTGAAGTAGTCGATTGCGACTAATATGAAACGGTGTCCATTTGACGCCTTTGGTTCTATAGCTCCGATGACATCTATTCCCCACATCGAAAAAGGCCATGGTGCAGACAACACGTTCAAGGTTGTAGGCGGCACATTGATATTATCTGCATACATCTGGCATTTCTCACACTTTCTCACATGTATACAACAATCATTTTCCATAGTCAACCAAAAATACCCAGCTCTTAAGATCTTCCTGGCCATTGAGTGTCCACTCATGTGTGTGCCGAATGTACCCTCGTGCACTTCTTTCAATATTAGCTCGGCTTCTTTTGCATCTACGCATCTGAGGAGAACCATGTCATGATTTCTCTTGTATAAGATATCCCCATTTAAGATAAAATTGCCAGCCAATCTCCTTAGTGCTCTTTTATCGTTTTCCGACGCCTTATCAGGATATTCTCGGGTCTTAAGATAATGTTTAATATCGAAATACCAAGGTTTCCCATCCACTTCCTCTTCGATGAAATGGCAATATGCCGGCTCTGCATGGCTCTTCATCTCAATCCTTGGTAAGTCTCCGTCTTGGTCAACTTCAAACATTGACGATAATGTGGCCAGAGCGTCTGCCAATTGATTATCTTCCCGAGGAATATGATTAAACGTGATGGAGTCAAAATATTCCATTAATCCTTTGATGTAAGCTTGGTATGGAATTAATTTTGTATCCCTAGTCTCCCATTCCCCCTTCAATTGGTGAATGACCAAAGCCGAATCTCCATATACTTCCAGAATTTTCGCCTTAGATTCAATTGCCGCTCGAATACCCATAGCACAAGCCTCATATTCAGCGATGTTATTTGTGCAGTTAAAACATAACCTTGCAGTCAATGGTATGTACTGTTTCTCCGGAGAGATAAGCACTGCCCCTATTCCATGTCCCATCACATTCGAGGCTCCGTCAAACAATACCGTCCAGGCTTTTTCATCTTTATCTTCTTTATTCTCGGCAAATAAAGCCATGATATCTTCGTCAGGAAACTCAGGTTGCATTGGCTGATAATCACTAATGGGTTGATGGGCTAAATATTCCGCTAAAACGCTACCCTTGATAGATTTCCGAGTAACATATATAATGTCGTACTCTGATAGTAGCATTTGCCATCGAGCTATTCTTCCAGTGAGAGCAGGCTTTTCGAAAATGTACTTGATAGGATCCATTTTAGATATCAACCAAGTAGAGTGACTCAACATGTATTGCCTTAAACGATGAGTAGCCCATGCCAATGCACAACAGGTTCGTTCTAATGACGAATATCGTTGTTCGCAATCTGTGAACTTCTTGCTCAAGTAATATATAGCATGCTCTCTTTTCCCTTCTTCATCATGCTGCCCCAATACACAACCCATTGAATTATCCAATACAGTCAAATACAAAATGAGCGGTCTTCCTGGCACCGGTGGACGTAATACAGGGGGGTCCTGTAAGTATTGTTTGACTCTCTCAAAAGCGGCCTGACAATCTTCATTCCACTCCACAGCCTGATTCTTCCGTAACAACTTGAACATTGGTTCACAAGTAGCGGTTAATTGGGAGATGAATCTAGCAATGTAGTTCAATCTACCCAAAAACCCCCGAACTTCTTTTTCCGTTTTAGGCGCAGGCATTTCCATTATCGCTCGTACTTTGTCTGGATCCACCTCTATTCCCTTTTGGCTAACAATGAAACCCAACAATTTTCCGGATTTCACTCCAAACGTGCATTTGGCAGGATTTAACCTGAGTTTATACTTCCTCAGTCTCTCGAACAATTTCCTTAGATTGAGAATATGCTCCTCTTCTGACCCCGACTTTGCAATCATGTCATCCACATACACTTCAATTTCCTTATGCATCATATCGTGAAACAGTGCTACCATCGCTCTTTGATATGTTGCCCCAGCATTCTTAAGCCCGAAAGACATCACCTTATAACAAAACGTTCCCCACAACGTAATAAAAGTCGTCTTTTCCATATCTTCCGGTGCCATCTTAATCTGATTATACCCCGAGAATCCATCCATGAATGAGAATAGCGAAAACTTGGCTGTATTGTCAACTAAAGTGTCGATGTGTGGTAACGGGAAGTTATCCTTCGGACTTGCTCGGTTCAAGTCACGATAATCAACACACATTCGAACCTTTCCATCCTTCTTGGGAACTGGTACGATATTTGCTACCCATTGGGGGTATCTAGCAACCGCCAGAAATCCAGCATCAAATTGTTTTTGGACTTCCTCTTTGATTTTCAGAGACATTTCCGGCTTCATCCTTCTTAATTTCTGCTTGACTGGGGGGCACTCTGGCCTAAGTGGAAGCTTATGTTGCACAATATCAGTATCCAAACCCGGCATGTCATTATAAGACCACGCAAACACATCCTTAAACTCCTTCAACAGGATACGCAATTTTTCTCTCACCTCTACTTTCATGCTAGTACCAATTTTCACCTCCTTTATCTCATCCTCCTCTCCCAAGTTGTGCATTTCGATCTCCTCCTGATGGGGTTTTATCTCTTTGGACTCTTGTTCCACTAATCTCAACAATTCCGGAGAGGGTTCCACATCGTCTTCAAAATCATCTTCCGTATTATTGATAGGGTTCTCAAAATTCGGAATATTGATATCATTATTTTCAAAACAATCATTGTCACATCTGCATTATTAAAAATTGTAAAAAAGTATAAATAAATAATAAAAACCATGAAATATGCCAAATGATGGTAAAATGTAATTCTATTATCACGCTGAGTGTAAAGTAAAAAGATCTATCCACAAAACATTGTTTCTAAAGCCCCAGGTAAAACTACAGGCTTAATTAAACTATTACATTTTATTCACATTAAGCATCACAGGTAAATCCACTGCTTCCCAATTGTTGAGTTGAGTAACTGGAGAGCAAGCCCACACGAAACTCGAGCTCTGAGGCTCGTCTTCATTCTCCACGGCTGATACCTGGCCAGTGTTAATCCACCCAGCACTGCGGAAACTTTCCTTGATGTGACCAATGCGGATTTTGCTCTCTCTGGGCTTTCGTCTTTCTGCATGGGCCAGATTGCGTTCTCTTCTTTCTTCAATCACCCTCTTCCTGTCTTCTTTAGTAGGTTTATACCCCAAGCCATATCTGTTCTTGTTTTCAATGATTTCTAGAGGGAATGCTCGCCCTTGCTCATATATGCCCAAACCTTTTCCATACATATAGCCTTCTCTCAGCATGACCTTGGCCATCATAATGGAAGCGCATGATGGATGGGGGTTAACCGGGAACCGCTCCACACAAGTATTTCCCACAATCTCCAATGATTGGAAGGCTGTCTCAAGTGCTTCTTCAGCCGCTTCGATGTAACGTGTGGATGATGGCCCGCTCACGAGGAGATCCTCCTCTCCCGACACTATCACCAGTTTATCTCCCAAAACATACTTCAACTTCTGGTGTAATGTGGAAGGCACAACTCCTGCCGAATGAATCCAAGGGCGACCCAATAAACAACTGTAGGCCGGTAGAATATCCATAACTTGGAATGTTATTTGGAAAACGCATGGGCCAACCTGAACCGGCAATTCCACCTCTCCCATTACTTCCCTTTTGCTGCCATCAAATGCTCTGACGATCATCGAGCTTGGCTTCATATGGATTCCTTCATAAGGTAGCTTCTCTAACGTTGTTTTTGGCATAACATTCAGAGAGGAACCATTATCCACCAATACACGCGCTATAACGTGATCCATGCATTTTACAGATACATGAAGAGCTTTATTGTGACCCCTCCCCTCAACAGGTATCTCCTCATCAGTGAATGTGAGATAATTATTAGCAACGATGTTGCCAACAATACCTTCGAATTTATTCAGCGAAATACCTTGTTCCACGTGAGCTTCACTGAGTATCTTCATTAACAACTTCCTGTGCGATGCCGAATGCATGAGCAAATCTAGCAATGATATCCGAGCAGGCATGCGGTTTAACTGCTCTACCACCTTATACTCGCTTTGTTGTATGAACTTTAAAAATTCACACGCCTCCTCCTCAGATACTTCTTTTCTCTCCTCTTTTCCAAGGGTCTCCTTCGCTTGTACACCTTTCCCTTTTAAAAATTCTTTTGCCTTCGCAGCTATCGTTGTCTCTTTATCGTTGGTTCTTTCTCTTTCCAATTCTGGTGGCGTAAAAATTCTACCACTTCTTGTCATTCCACCTATACCTGATATGTTTTCGATGACAGGATCAGTGCCTTGTACTTCATCTAGCACCTGCGTCCCATATCTCCATGGGACGGCTTTTTCGCTTTTGTAAGAAAAAGGGGCTGGTACACGGATAACAACCGGTGACCTCCCTTGCATTGCTGGTGTAGGGGTGGTTCTAGTGAAACGAATCACCAATGGTTCTGGTAAAGTCATACTAGATTCATCATCAGTTTGCACGAACACTTCTTCCTCCTTACTCTTGTAACATACTTGCATTAAACCGCGATCTAGCAAGTCTTGTAAAATATCTTCAAATTCAACGCACTCCTCAATAGAGTGCTCAGCGTCCGGGTGAAGCGCACATGCCATACCCTTATCATAACCGCCTTTCAAGATACCCACTGCCAACAATGCTTCCAAAATAAATCTCCTGGAGCTCCGGACTTCATTCACATTTCTCACCAATTCATGTTCTTTTACCTCCACAGCATTCGTTGAGGCGCCTCCATGTCCAGATAATGGATTGACCTCAATACTAGGTTTATCCTCCTGAAACTTCAACCACCCTGAATCAATTAAAGTCTGCACTTTATGCTTGAAAGCCAAACACCTCTCAGTGGAGTGACCAACGCCCCCTCCGTGATAACTACACTTGGCCTCTGTATCATAACCCCTTGGGTATGGAGGTTGCAAGGGCTTCATCGGACAGACAACAACCAAACCCTTTTTGATGAGATGGGGTAACAATTCTGTATAAGTTGTAGGAATTGGGGTAAAATTTCTTTCCTGGTTTCTTCTCGGATAAGTACTTGGACCCACATTCATATTGGGACCTACATTTGCATCACCCCTCCAATTATTAGCCGGGATGTACTGTGGTTGATAATACCCCTGCGGTTGATAGTACCCCTGCTGTTGATGAGGCCTAAATTGATGACCCGATAACGCATTAGCTGCATATGGAGGCTGACCCAAGTACGGTCTATAGTTATAAGTGGGAGTCTGCCCTCTCCACACGGGGGTTGCAGATGTTGCGTGCACATCACCTTCCTTCTTTTTTCCTGGGTTGAAACTGGGTTTTTTAGGGTTTGCAACAACTGACGAGCCATATGCAATCTTCCCATTTTTCATCCCAATCTCTATCCTTTCCCCAATTATAATAATATCAGCAAAATTTGAAGTCACGTTCCCAACCATATGTTCATAAAAGGGTGGTTGAAGCGTATTTACAAACATCGCCACCATTTCTCTATCATACAGAGGTGGCTCAACCTGTGCCGCTAGTTCCCTCCACCGTTGGGCATACTCCTTAAAAGTTTCCTTATCCTTCTTTGACATGTTTTGTAGCTGTAAACGATCTGGCGCAACATGCGTATTGTATATGTACTGTTTCACAAAAGCATCAGCCAAATCCGCCCAGCAACGGATCCGAGACGGCTCCAAGTGAGTATACCAGTTTAATGCTACTCCAGCCAAACTATCTTGAAAAACATGGATGAGCAACTGCATACGCAGCCATCTTTCTGCAATACATGGTCAGATGGCTCTTAGGGCATGTATTTCCCTTATACTTCTCGAATTCCGGCGCCTTGAACTTATGTGGTATTTTTACGCCAGGAACCAAACTTAATCTGGCAACATCTCCGAAACCGTAACTTTCAAATCCTTCAACAGCCCTCAATCTTGCCTCTAGGCTCTCCAGTTTATCCTTTGCCCCGTCGACATTACTGATTACCCCCTGAAATGAAGTATGTGGTGCAGCCTTAGCAGAAAAACCCTCTCCAGTAATCACATGAGGCATCGGAGTTACTCGGATTCCATCAGACGTGTTTGCATGCATTCCTTCACTCAACATGGGTGCGGACATTACAACAGGTCCCTGAGTACCAATTGGTGGTACGTTGACAGTGGTAGGAAAAGAGAATGAAGCATGTTCCCCTTCTGTGTATTCTCCTCCGGGTGGAGTGTAGTCTGGAGGTAATCCGTACATTGGGAAAGGAACAGATTGGCCCCCAGCACCGAATGACGGAGGGTAATACTGAGCACTTCCCTCAACTTGCGCAGGCGTAGACCCTCCAGTAGTCTTCAGGGCCTCGAGAGCCGCCAAGATTTGGGCCATCTGATCCTTCAACTGATTGACATCAGCCTTAATAGATTCATGTGACTGCTCCCAATTCTCCATGACCTTCGAGTTAGCTCTGGTCCTGTACGGATGTCGTGGAAAATTTGCCGTTGTTCTTTCACTTGTACTGTTTTATTATTTTAAGCAACTTAAATTAGGTAAGAATGAAATATGCAAAATGAAAGAAAACATGATGCATGCTAGTAATAAGTGGAAATCACAAGATCCCGATGACATTACTGATGAATAATTAACACAAGCCGCTACCAAACTAACATCCCTTCTCTTTCATTTAAAGAAAAATTGATCCATTACATCGTCTAAGAAACAAAACAAGTAATTCTGAGGTACATCAATCCCGCGCCCGGGCAATGAAAGATTTCATCTCTCCCACTAACCATTTACAATGATTAATAAACAATTCTACTTCCGCCGGTGGGTTATAAAAATGAGTACTTGCTTCAGCATTCGACACCATCCTAGGGATATCTTCAATTGCCCCATTTGCTAAAGCAGCCAACTGAGAGAAGCTTTCCTTCCAATGCTTTACAGCCGTTTCTTGCTCTACGATGTGCTCTTTCATTCGCCTTATCAAGGCCTGATGTCTTTCTTCAAACTCCATCGATCTCCAACGCTCCTCCTGCTCCTCGATGTAATCCTCCATTTGCTTTAACATGGCTCGATACTCCTTTTCAGCCTCTGCCGACTTCCAGCGCTCCTGATTCAACTCGGCTTCAAATGATGTAGCCATCTCCTTCATTTGATGCCCCGCTTCTTGCCCTTGGACTTGCGCTTCTCTTAGTCTTTTTAGCGCTTCCCTTTTGTCTCTCTTGGCTTCTTCATATAGTTGTTTCCACTGCCTGCCTTCTTCTAAAGCTACATTCTTCTTGGATAATTCCTTACTTGCGGCCGCAAGATCTTGCTTCACTCGAAATGTATAATCCCTCTCAGCCTTTTGACTTTTGGCAATGTTTTCATAAACCCGCGACTTTTCTTCATTGTCATTTCTCATATCCACAAGATCATTACGTGTCTGCTGTAATTCGTTTTCCAATCTAGCATTCCTCACCTTCAATTTTTCCATTTCAGCCTTCAATTGCTTCACCTCTTCACTTTCTGGGGGTTGAGATGGTCCTTCGCTGGCTGATTGATCCTTAATTGGCTTAAAAGGGAGTTTGACTTCTTTTACCCTTTCTAGGATCCATGTACGATAAGTAACTTGGTTATCCACCACTCCCAACCTTTGATCTTTTTCAGCCCGTACAACATTTTCCCAGGCACTTTTAACCTTTCTTAGCAGTTCGATGAAATGCCCGTCTTCGTAATAAGTGAACATAGTAGCAAGGTAATCTGGTGAAGGTGCCCCTCTCATGGGATGACCGAATTGCCTTTGTACTAAAATGGGGTTGTAATTGATACAGTACCGGGCACCTATGAGAGGCACATTAGGAAAGCTGCCACAGTGCTGTATAGACAATTTACTTCCGAGCCAAGGAAGACGTCATTTTATACTTCTTTCACTCAAACCAGCAAAGAATCGGGCCCAATCATTTCCTCCCTTATCCTTAAGCCCTTGGCGTGACAAAGTTTCTGACAGACTCTTGACGTCAACCATATCTTTAAACACGCGCGTTGTCACCCATGTATACAACGCCGGTAAGCAACAAAGAATTCTTTTTCCCTTTCTCTCATGACAAAAGCTCAAGGTCCCATAAACATCCGCAAGAATTGCTGTTACAGGATTCTCTGATCTTTTTTTCTTTGCCACGAAGACATCTATTGCTGTGTAATCCACATATTCTTCTATTTTGGGAAACAAAACAATGCCATATATGGTGAGGGCCAACACATCTATGAAAGTTTCCCAATCTTCCTTATCAGCCAGGTGATGTAGGTATTGCTCCAGATATCCCTGTGACAACCCATGGACTTGATTCCTCATCATCATCCGGTCTTCAAGCTCTTTGGGGTGTAATTTCATGATGGCAGCAATGGTGGGAATAGAGGCATGATGCTCCAAATGTTGATAGGGAGTGGTGCCCTCCAACGGTAAACCCAAGATATGTTCAAATTCTTCTATGGTTGGCGCCAGTTGGAAATCTTGGAAAGTGAAGCATCTTAGAGGAGAGTCATAATACTGAGCAAGAGCTGTGATAGCAGGCAATTGTACTTTCACCTCCATTAAACTCAACAGGTTCCCATATTTCCTCTTGAAAGTTTCTCTCTGTATGGTCTTGAGTCTTCGGCCCAAATTTATCAGCTCGGTCAAATTTCCAACATGAGTCCTCAGGCTATACTTCCTTTTTAAATCAGAAGGGTCAGCCCGTGTGGCATCGGGTCTTGTATTAACATCCATCTTGTACAAAATCAAGTAGGTACCTGTGATTTCCCTTAAAACCAAACATGTTACTAAATGATGTATGAATATGATGCATGATAATAAAGCAACATGACTAAACACAATGCATGCATGGTATGAAATGCAATATCATTATTTTTAAAAAAGAACAGCGTGAGGATTACAGAAGTACACAATTTTCCCTTCGTGCCCTAATAAAGGTTCCCCGTTTCAAGTTCGAGGTCATATACATGCAATCTCACCAGGATGGTTTCCTGAACCTAAAGGTCGAAGGTCACTAGAGCTATGGCCCCCTTCAAAGCATCTCCACAACAGTCGAGTAATCAACTAGGTGCGGAGACACAAATGAAGAGAACAGACTCTAGCTGGAGTTCTCACGATAGCCAAACAGGAAGTACATCCCAGAGTGACACCGCTACACAACTCCTCTAATTCTAAGTTACTCTCAGACCCGGGTATAGGGCCCCACTCATGATATGTCGAAAGTGTGTGTGTGAAGGGAAACATCATGCACACCCAAACCCTCACCTGCAAAACAACCAGAAAAATTCCCAGGCAGATATAAACATATCATCTATCCTAGGGTTCAATATCCAACAAGCACAGTTATTCACACGCGATTATTCAAATATCAAACATAAATAAAGAAAAAGGGAAAAAAAACATAAAGAAAAACCACATTGAATTCGCGCATCTAATTAAATGGCCTGACTCTCAAAGTCCCCAGTGGAGTCGCCATCTGTCGCAACCGGAAAATCGCGACGGGACGACGACTATCCAAAAAAAGGAATGTGTTTTGAAAAAGAGATTTTGGAGTCGCCACCATAGTTTATTTTGGAAAACTACGGAAAAAACCAAAAACGATAAAGCAAGGTCCACGAAAACCAGATTCTGGGTTCGGGAGTCGGTTACGTGTGGGGAAGGTGTTAGCATCCCCACAACGCCTGCCCTAAGGCAGTACCTTTAATTAAATACGCCGATTCGATGTGGTTTATAAAATGTTTAATTTCCCCTACAAAATAAAATTCTAAAGAAAACAAAATATTTTTTAGTTTTTTGTGCCCGACAAGGATTGACCTCGCTCCTACGTATTCCCAGTAGGACTGAGAAATCAAGGTTACGTAGTTCTTTGTGAAAATTTGTTTGTTGTTTGAAGATGTTTTTAGTTTTTGAAGATTTTATGTTTTTTGGTATTTTATCTGTCGCAACCGGAAAATCGCGACGGGACGATGACTATCCAAAAAAAGGAATGTGTTTTGAAAAAGAATTTTGGAGTCGCCACCATAGTTTATTTTGGAAAACTACGGAAAAAACCAAAAACGATAAAGCAAGGTCCACGAAAACCAGATTCTGGGTTCGGGAGTCGGTTACGTGTGGGGAAGGTGTTAGCATCCCCACAACGCCTGCCCTAAGGCAGTACCTTTAATTAAATACGCCGATTCGATGTGGTTTATAAAATGTTTAATTTCCCCTACAAAATAAAATTCTAAAGAAAACAAAATATTTTTTAGTTTTTTGTGCCCGACAAGGATTGACCTCGCTCCTACGTATTCCCAGTAGGACTGAGAAATCAGGGTTACGTAGTTCTTTGTGAAAATTTGTTTGTTGTTTGAAGATGTTTTTAGTTTTTGAAGATTTTATGTTTTTTGGTATTTTCATATAGAAGAGAAAAGGTTTTTAGCACAAGGCCTACGCGAGCGGTCGCACGTGTGCTTAAACCTTTTCAAAACATTTTTATTGGATTTTTTTAATTTTTGTAAAGAGAGGAAAAGGTTTTTAACACAAGGCCTACGCGAGCGGTCGCACGTGTGTTTAAACCTTTTCAAAATATTTTTGTTTCACTTTTTTTTTTATTTTTGTAAAAAGAAAGGAAAAGGTTTTTAACACAAGGCCTACGCGAGCGGTCGCACGTGTGTTCAAACCTTTTCAAAATATTTTTATTCAATTTTTTTTAATTTTTGTAAAAAAGAAAGGAAAAGGTTTTTAACACAAGGCCTACGCGAGCGGTCGCACGTGTGTTTAAACCTTTTCAAAATATTTTTATTCGATTTTTTTAATTTTTGTAAAAAGAAAGGAAAAGGTTTTTAACACAAGGCCTACGCGAGCGGTCGCACGTGTGTTTAAACCTTTTCAAAATATTTTTATTCGACTTTTTAATTTTTGTAAAACAATGGATCAAATAAAAAATAGGTAAATTATTAAATAAAAAATTAGAGTAAGAATAAAATAAAATAAAAAATAAAAACTGATTGGGCCAAAACTTAAGTGTCCAAGGGTGTGCAAATGAAAGACAGGGGTTGCGCCAAGGAATAATAAAGTCAAAACTGTACTGGGCCAAAACCCAATAGAGGAAGGGTGGTGAAAAGGAAAACTAAGGGGCTGCAAAAGGAAGAAAAGAAAATTTTTATTTTTGGCCCGATTTGGGCCCAGTGGATTAGTTGTAAGGTGAAAAATAGTAAAAATGGGGGGTGCAGGACCAAAATAGGCCCAATCGTTATTTTTGTTTGCCCAATGTAAACTGGCTTCAGCCCAAATGGAGGGGGTGCGACTTAGCAGAAAAGGAGGCTACAGCTAGCCAATTCCCTCTTCAGCTAAGTTCAATTGAGGGGGTGTGGCTTAGCAGAAAAGGAGGCTACAGCTAGCCAAATCCCTGGTTCAATGGAAGCCCAAGCCCTTGAATCATAAAATTAGGGTTTTTTTTCCCCCAAACCCTAAGGACCGTTCTCATTTGAAGAGAACTCTCATACCCAGCTTCAGCCTTCTCTCCCAAGAGCAAGAGGCGTCTCATCCACACTCCTCCTGTCACTCTCTGCCACCACCAGACTTCGCCATCAATGGCGTCACCGGTGACCACCAACTCCGTCGCCAACGCCACAGCGCCATTTCCGTCGGACGCCCCAACGTGAGCAACCCCCGGTCGTACACCCACGGCAGCCTCCGCGAGATCCATCCTGGCCCGGCCACCATCACCTCCGGTCAGCTTTCCGGCTACCAAATTTACAGCAGCCACCACCGAGACCGAAGCCAGCTCCGACCATTCCCTCCTTTCCTCTTGCGTTTGCACCGAGTGAGATTCTACCATCTTTATCGCCCCGACTCAACATCCCCTTGGCGTCTCATCAGCAAAGACGACGGCGGCACCAAGAGATCGATCCCGGCAATGGAGACAGTGGGATACGGAGGGCTTTTAATGGGTTCTCATTTGGGGTTTTGAAATCTAAGTTAAAATGGGATGTATGGGTTTAATTTGTATCACGATTTCCCTTTGTTGATTCTATCGAAACACAGAAATAATTTGACGGAGAAAAGAACCGAACAATCGGGTTTCTACTGCTTTGATCCTTTCTATTTTTCTGGTAATGCTTGATACTTGGTTGTTACTCTGGTCACAGGACAATGGTGGGAATGAGTTGATTTGTTCGTTATGGTTATTTGGGGTTGTTGACTGGCTCGGGTTCATTTGAGAAGGATGAGATGTTTAGGACATTGTCGTGCAACTTTTGGCATTGAGATTCCAGGGAAATAAAATGAAGGATGATGTAAATGGGTCCAGGATTGGTGAGGATAGCAAACGAAGATAGAGGAGGAAAATTCACGCACTCGAGAATGGTACACAATGCTTAATAATAAACATGAAGCATACTACCCAGCATTACTATGAAAACACGAGAGAAATTGCTTACCCTTAAGAATTTCAGCGAGTTACTGTACTATTGATCACCGGCGAGTCTCCGACAATGCTCCTTTGCGTGATTCTTCTATGGTTCTCTTCTTTGCTCCAGACTTTTCTCCCAAACAATCTCTCCTTTTTTTGCTCAAGCTGTCTCCAGTACCCAATTCCTCCAATCTTTTCTTTTTCTCTGCTCCCCCCAAGAATCTATTTCTCCAACCGTTTTTTCATCCCCTCTAACAAAATTCCTTTTGTCCCCTCCTGTCCAACACACACCTCACGCTCTTTCACGTTTTTCCTTATTTTCTTATTATTTTTTTTTTATTTTTATTTCAATTTTATCTTATTATATTATTATTATTTATTATTATTTTATTATTATTATTTTTATTTTATTTTTATTTTATATATTATTTTTTTTAATTATTTTTTTTTAATTAATTAATTATTTTAGTTAGTTAACTCTATTAAAACAAATGAATATAGAAAATGAAATAAAAACCAAAATCTAAATACAGTAAAATAAACTAAAACAATAAAGTAAAATAAAAGTGAAAAAAAAAAAAAAACAAAAACAAAAAACAAAAGGAAAACAATAAAAAACCAATAAAACACATTTTCACTATCCGGGCAAAATTAGGTGTTGACAGTAACGTATGGGGATAACAACAAAGGCAGAATAATTAGAACCGGAGATATTGGAGGAGGAAACACTTTGACAATAAAAGACGTCTTATATGTTGAAGGCCTCAAACATAATCTTCTAAGCATAAGCCAACTATGCGACAAAGGTTTCAAGGTAACTTTTGAGAGTGATAAATGTACTGTTTATTTTAAAAATTCTGCTGAAATTGCTTTGCAAGGTGTTAGCCACAATAATATATATTTGATTGATATTGAGAGTGCATCTAGTCATAGTATAACATGCTTAGTTGCTAAAGAAGAAAATCCATGGCTATGGCATAAAAGAGCTGCACATATTCACATGCAACACTTAAACAAATTAATCTCTAAGGATCTTGTGATTGGTTTGCCTAAACTAAAATTTGAGAAAAATAAGCTTTGTTCTGCATGTCAAAAGGGTAAACAAACCAAATCTTCTTTTTCATCTAAAAGTATGATTTCTACATCAAAACCTTTAGAACTTTTGCATATGGACTTGTTTGGTCCATCTAGAATTAAAAGTTTTGGTGGAAATTACTATGCTCTTGTAATTGTTGATGATTACTCTAGATTTACTTGGACTTTCTTTTTAACTCTGAAAAGTGAAGCTTTCAAAGCTTTTAAAACTTTTGCTAAACGTATTCAAAATGAAAAAGATTTGAAAATCAAAACCTTGAAAAGTGATCATGGTGGTGAATTTGAAAATGAATCATTTGGAAAATTTTGTGAAGAATTTGGAATTGCACATAATTTTTCTGCACCTAGAACTCCCCAACAAAATGGTGTTGTTGAAAGGAAAAATAGATCACTAGAAGAATTAGCTAGAACACTTATGAGTGAATCTAATGTGCCAAAATACTTTTGGGCTGATGCAGTAAGCACTGCTTGTTATGTGTTAAATAGAATGCTTATAAGGCCAATTCTGAAATTAACTCCTTATGAATTGTTGAATGGTAGAAAACCAAATATATCTCATTTGAAAATTTTTGGATGCAAATGCTTTGTATTAAATAATGGAAAAGATAATCTTGGAAAGTTTGATGAAAAATCTGATGAAGCAATCTTTCTAGGATATTCATTAACTAGCAAAGCTTATAGGGTGTTCAATAGAAGAACACTAAGTATTGAAGAATCTATGCATGTTGTCTTTGATGAGATTGTAGACCTTGAGGAAAATCCTCTTGAGTCAAATAAACCCATTGCAGGTGATGAGGATTACTTAAGAGAAGCTCTAGAAGAAATGTATCTAAATGAAAATTATCCTCCGGAGCTTCAAGAAAAACCTCAAGTTGTTGACTTCAAAAGCTATCAACAACCGAGAGGACTATCCTTGGACAACATCATAGGAGATATATCAAAAGGGGTAACCACTAGACATAATTTAAATAATTTTTGCCTAACTGTTACTTTTGTATCTCAGATAGAACCTAAAAATATAAAGGAAGCTCTTCAAGATGACAAGTGGTGCATTGCTATGCAAGAAGAGCTAAATCAATTTGAAAGGAATGAAGTTTGGGAACTTATCCCAAAACAAGAAGAATTTCAAGTTATAGAAACCAAATGGGTTTTCAGGAACAAGCTTGATGAGGACGGAAACATCACAAAGAATAAAGCAAGGCTAATTGCTAAGGGATACTGTCAAGAAGAAGGTATTGATTACGATGAAACTTATGCACCAGTAGCCAGGTTAGAAGCAATTAGATTATTACTTGCATATGCATCTTTGATGAAATTTAAACTATATCAAATGGATGTTAAAAGTGCATTTTTAAATGGTTTTATAAAAGAAGAAGTTTATGTTAGTCAACCTCCTGGTTTTGAAGATTTTAAATTTCATGATCATGTTTACAAGTTGAAAAAGGCCCTTTATGGTCTTAAACAGGCACCTAGGTCTTGGTATGAAAGACTTAGTACCTTTTTGATTGAAAATAAATTTTCTAGAGGAAAGGTTGATTCAACCTTATTCATTAAGAAAGTAGGAAAACACATTTTGGTTGTGCAAGTTTATGTAGATGATATTATTTTTGGTTCAACTGATGACTCTTTATGTGAAGAGTTTGCAAAAATAATGCAAGGAAAATTTGAAATGTCTATGATGGGTGAGTTAAATTTTTTCTTAGGTCTACAAATAAAACAAATGAATGGTGGAACATTCATATCCCAAACTAAATACTGTAGAGAAATTCTTAGGAAATTTGGAATGGATAGCTGCAAGGAAGCTAGTACACCCATGGGTACGTCTTGTTATTTAGATAAGGATGAAACTGGAAAGGGAGTGAATGAAACCATGTTTAGAGGCATGATAGGATCTTTGCTATACTTAACTGCTAGTAGACCAGATATTATGCAGAGTGTTTGTGTATGTGCTAGATACCAAGCCAATCCTAAAGAGTCACATTTGACTGCAGTTAAGAGAATTCTAAAATATCTTAAAGGAACTACTTCATTTGGACTTTGGTATCCCTCTGATGCTTCACCTAGTTTAATAGGATACTCTGATGCAGATTATGGTGGCTGTAAAATTGATAGAAAAAGTACTAGTGGAACCTGTCATTTCTTGGGATGTTCTTTAGTGTCATGGCACTCAAAGAAACAAGCATGTGTAGCTTTGTCTACCACTGAAGCTGAATATATTGCAACTGGAAACTGTTGTGCTCAAATTTTATGGATGAAACAACAATTGGAAGACTTTGATATCTTTCTTGACAATATTCCTCTAAAATGTGATAACACTAGTGTTATAAACTTGACCAAGAACCCTATAATGCATTCAAGAACTAAGCATATAGAAATTAGGCACCATTTTCTAAGAGATCATATTCAAAAGGGGGACTGTCAAATTGAATATGTTGATACCTTGCATCAGTTAGCTGATATTTTTACCAAAGCTCTACCTAAAGATAGATTCTTTGAGCTTAGGAGAGAATTAGGAGTATTAAACATATCCTAGAATCAAAATCTATGCACAATCTTGCATTTTTCGTGACCTTAACACGCCATAATCGATTATCACTGAGTCATAATCGATTATTTTGTCATAAAAGTAAAAACTGGAAAACTTTGAGCAGATAATCGATTATCATCAGGCATAATCGATTATCATGCAATTCTGGGCAGAGATTAATGAACTGATAATCGATTATCACGAGCCATAATCGATTATCACGTTAACAGGTTCAAAAATAGAGTCGTTAGAGCGTCCCATAACGTCTATAAACGGCCATAAACGGCTATTTTTTCCATCTTTCTTATAAATAGCCCCCCATAATCGATTGTTAGACACTTCTTTGCAACCAAATACTACTAAAATCAAATCCAGAGCTCAAAATCTCTTCATTTCTCTTTCACTTTATAAACCTTCATCTCCTCCATCTTCATCCATGGCTGAACCAAGAAGGTATCGTCGCAAAACAGCTGGAGCCTCTTCCTTCTCTCAACCACGACTAGCCAACATAGATGGATGGATCTCAGATCAAGAGAAACATGCAGATTTCGTAAACTCCTGGCAAGAAAGGAAAATCATGGCGGTAAAGTACATCCGTCTTGATTTTTTTCGCTTTTATGGATTTCAATTTCCAAATACTTTTACTGAGCAGGGGTTAGCACATCTAGTAGAACAAAAAGGAAATATTTATCCCGATCTCATAAGAGTTTTCTACTTCAACTTGCGCTATCGAGATGGGATAATTTCTACCAAGGTCAAAGGCGTACGCATCATTTTAGATGATGACGTTTGGACAAATGTTGCTCAACTTCCTATATGGGATGATGCTGTCAAAGTTCATTTAGGACTTGAAGACTTCAACAGGATGCTAACTTTCCAATCCTTTCTGTGACATCCTGAGAGGCAAACAAATAGAAGGCAACTACTGGTTGGAGGGTTGAAAGTTGAAGAGAGGATGATACACTACTTGATTGTTTGGATTCTCTGTCCTAGAGCAACCAACCATGCTCAATGCTCTGAGCAGGACTTACTTCTCTTGTATGGGATTTTAAATCACATACACATCGACTGGCCTGCTCTCATTGCTGACACCATGGTAAAAGCCAAGAAATCCCACTCTTATCAGTTTCCTTATGCTCTTCTTGTTTCTAGGATTTTAGAATATAAAGGAGTACCTGTTGAAGGAGAACTTGTTCAAACCATTGAGACTGTGGGATCAGAAATCGGAGATACTACCTTTCGTCAGATGGGATTCATTACTAGAGGAAGAGTCCTTATTCACAAAGATTATGACCATCTTGATGATGATGAAGATGACGATATGGACACTCATATGGCTTACCCAGTGAGTGCTGCAGCTCCATCTGAAGCTGGACCTTCCAACATACCCTTCTCTTCCTCAACTTCTATGGAAGAACACTTTGCAAGATTATCTAAAAAATTGGAGGATATGAGTCTAGCACAGAAGACACATTTTGATGAAGTACATGAGTGGCAGCAATCTCTTGATGAGTACTTAGTTGATCAGTTTCTTGAGTTTGATGTTCGACTACATAACATTGAGAATCATCTCAATATCCCTCCTACTGAAAGATCTCCTAGTCCTGAATTTTAGTTTTTTTTTAGAGTTCTAAGTTTGATTGTTTTTCTTTGTGGTATTTTAAATCGTTATAAATTTCCCGTTATTTTTAATAAAATGAGCTTTTATGCATCTGTTATCTTTTTAAGGGGGAGCTCATATTAAGGGGGAGATTCTTACTTTTTGCTTATGATAAAAAAGGGGGAGATTATTTTTAATATTATATTATAGGGGAGAAGAAATAATATTTTTCAAGTGTACAGGTACTGCTAACTCTATGGCTGTTTTTAGTTTGTATGTATTGTAGGTAAAACTGAGTTGCTTTTAAAAGAGGATTTTTTGATCATCATCAAAAAGGGGGAGATTGTTACCAATAAGGGAGTATTGGTAAAACCTGAAGACAAGTTTTGATGATGCTGCAAATTGTAATTCTTGATTGTAATAGGAGAATACTTAAAAAGCAACTTGTAGAGTTTGAATGTAGTAGGAAAATGATAAACATTGTAATTTCTACTTGTATAATCGATTATGATTAAGGTATAATCGATTATCAGATGCTTTTGAACTAAAATAATCGATTATCATGAAGCAATAATCGATTATCACAAGTCACACTTGAATAATCGATTATCACTTAAAATAATCGATTATCACTTTTTGAAATTTCTATAACGGACTTGAATAATCGATTATCACTTACAATAATTGATTATTCATGGCAGTTGGGAGCTTACCTTTGGCATTCAGTGTGCTTGGTTATATAATTGGTGTTTGAGAGCTTCAGAAAACAACTTTGTGAAAACTTAGAAAGCTTAGAATACTGAGTTGTCAGAGGAACGTTCTTGAGAGCTTTTGTTTTCTTTGTTCCCTTGCTTGATCTTGTGAAAGGAGAGGCTTACGTATCGTGTGTCGATAGTCGAAGTGGACTCTCTTCAAGTTGGCAAGGTTCTCTGCCTGGTCTTGTGAAAGGAGAAGCTCGTGAATCGTTTGTCGATTGCCGGAGCTGTTCTCTTCAAGTTGGTAGAGTGGTTCTTTTCATTCTGTTCTTGTTCATTTCATTGTAAACTGTTAAACTATTTTTAGTGGAACTATTAATCACTCTTTGTAGTGATTAACGACTGGACGTAGATTCTGTTGAATCGAACCAGTATAAAAATCCTTGTGTACTTTTCTTATGCCCTATACTCATTTTACTTTAACGTACATCAACTGCTTGGTTAATTTTCTGAAAGAAAATTATTTTCTTTAAAAAGGATAAAATCGTTTCAACTGTGACTTAATACGCTTTACGCTCTCTGTGTTTTTTTTTTAATCCGCTGCGCTAAACTCTTTAAAATTTACCCCCTCTGATACCGTCAGAAACTGGATTAAAAATTTTCTTAAGTGTAGGATTAATTAATGACATAATTTATATTATCGGTTAAATCAATTTACTTTGTTTAAATTCATTTCATTTAATAGACTGGACTGTCATAACAGTCAAATGAATTTATAACTGGCTAGTATGATTATATAATTGATTACATGCTTGGTATAATCTGTTAAATCAAAAGCAAACTTGTTAAAACAAAAAAGAAAAACTTAGCAAATTACATAAATTCCTTAATCGATTATATTGTGTCAGGATTCAGAAAATCCTATATATATGTAACTTGAGCTCTATTTCAAAATAGAACATTTGTTATTACTTTCATATCTAACTGTTTCATTAAGTTTTGATTACAAGGGTGTCCAAAAAGTCATCTTGAATAATCAAGGCATTATTGGTTGATAAATCATAAAGATTCATTTAAGAAAGTGAGCTAAAACGGTTTTGATTGGATCTACACTATTGGAGTGTTACTGGAAGATCAAATACAATCATATACAATCTGAGTATTGTGTACCTGTGTGGGTGCGTCAGGGGAGAGAGTTGTGATTGTTCTCTGTGAGAGTTGTGATTATTCTCAAGGTGTTGATAGAGTTGTGATTGTTCTCAATATTGTAAGAGAGTGAGGGTATTCACTTCTTGTATTGCTATAGTGATTTTGAGTGTGGAGAGAAGTACATTGAGAGGGGTACCTCTGTATTCTTGTAAACTCTACCATTATAGTGGAATCCCTTCAACTAAGGTTGTTGAAGGAAGACTGGATGTAGTCTTGGCCGAACCAATATAAATTGCTTGTTTTAATCTTTTTCTACCATTTTATCTTTTATTGTTGATTCATCAATTCTTGTTTATTGATTTCATGAAAATTAAATGTTTTATAAAGCTTTTGAAAAGATCAATTTTTTTTTATAAAATGCAATTCACCCCCCTTTTGGCTTGAGATATAAAGCATCTATTTTCTAACATAACTATCCAAAGAGAAGTTTAAAACAATGGAAGAAGGACATAAATTTGAAAAATTCTTATACATAAAAGTTGGAGTTAAGAAAGATGAATTAAAGGTAAATTAAGAAAAGTTCAAAGATTGGAAAAGTCCTTTATCATCTTGGTTTGAATTATTTTTAAGGGAGTGGTAGATGCTTTTAGTAACATTTTTTCTTTTTCTCTTCTCTCAATCTTTTATTTTTCTCTATTTTCTTTCTTGCTCCTCTTTCTCTCTTTGTTCTTTCTCTCTTTTGCTTGCTTCTCTTCTCTCTCTTCTTATCTTCCTTTCTCTTTCTTTTATACTCCTTCCTCTTAACTTCTTCCTTATTTTCTTTTCTTTCTAACTCTCTTAATTGTTCATCCCTCATTCTTTTAGTCTCTCCTTTTCTCTTTGCACTCAAGAGCTTTTTTACTTTTTCTTCAAATTCATCTTCTCTTTCAAAGAATTCATTTACACTTTAATGAATGTTTTTCCTCTTTTAATGAGTTCTCCCATCTCATATCTTAGCTCTTGGTTACTCTCAAATGAAGAAGGAACAAATTTTTTTCTCATGCATGCTCTCAAATCATACAAATTTTCTTTTTAAGTGCAAAAACAAAACTACTACACACCTAAAACAAAGTTTAGATGTTGAGATGAAAGCTCAAAAGACCAAGAAACACAAAATAGAAGAAATTCTACTATAACTAAACATAGAGTATGAAATTCAGAAAGACATAAGGGAAGTTTTTTTAAGAACTTGTCAATGATCTAATGACAAGTATGAACTCAAAACTATAAAGAAAAGGCACTTAAATGCTTGTATATGGTTGAGTTTTGAAATCCAAGTCACATTTTTTTTTATTTTTGCAAGCTCAAACTAGGAGAAAATGACATAAAAAGGACTACATATGACTCTAGACAACATTGATGAATTTGAAAAGCGAAAAGACTTAAACAAAATGTGATATGACCGAATAAAAAATGAATAAAGACTCAAAAAGGTTAAAAGCATATAAACAATAACGAAAACTAGCAAAACAAAACCTGAAAAACTTTGATGACAACATTATGGAAACTTTGACCTTTGTTGATTATTTTTCTCATAACTTTCTCTACAAAACTCCAAATGAGATGATTCTTTTTTTAAAAAAAAAAAAAACTAGACTCAAAGGGCTTTAATTTGACTGTAGGCACATATGTTTTGAATCTCTGAGATAGATGCAGTTTAATTTTGAAAATCATCAATGTTTACTACAAAGTAAGGGAGGTTAATTTAGACCATTTCAAGATAGCTACAACAAAACAAGGTTAGGAAAACACAAGGGAACACAAAAATAACCTAAGCTTTGATTATCAAATGATAGTAACCTCCTTAGCTAGGTTGGGCTAAAGCTATAAGAAAAGCTGTGGTGATGGTGAGATGGAAATGAGTGCGTAATTTGGTGGGTTAGAATGAGAAGATTCACAACCTTGGTGCTTTCTGGGTGAAGGGGTGTTGTTTGGTGGTGCCCTTGGAGAGGTTAAGCCAACTTTGAAGGAAGGTGAATAAAAGAGATCACATGGGATGCTCTAGCCTTTGAGACTTGAGATAAGTAGTATGACACAAAAATGACAACATAACATACTCAAATTCAAAAGTAAGTATAAGATTAGGAGACACATTTATTTATAGACTAAGGGTGTATCCAAATTGTAGAAGCTAGACCTAAAAACCTAAACTTGGCTAGCTTGGTGAACAAGGTGAAAAATCCTCTCCATTAAGAAGAGGACACATGACCACTCTCACAAAGGTTTGGACAACCCACTTCTTACTCTTGGACATCCCACTTGGTTAACATTGGGTTTTGGCCTTTGTTGACTTAGGTGGTAAAAAAACACTACACTACTTGGCCCAAAATAAAACATACACTACTTAGTCCATAATTCAAAGCTCAAATAAATTCTAGACTACTTGGCCCAAAATACAATGTCGAAGATTATTTCTACTCTAGAAGCTTCATGATGACCCAAGATGGCCCAAGAGAGAGCGTTTATGTTCATCTTCCACGTATGACTTCAACTCTTCTTGGAAGTGCTTGGCCATGGCTAATGGGTATGCCATCAATAAATCTATTGCAACAAATTCTATCTAGTGTTAATATAAAATTAAGACTAAATTCTATCATATGTTATTCTAATGGAAAATTATAAAAAATTATCTAAACTAATGAAGAGAAAAACTACTTAAGCAAAGAGATCAAACTTAAGACTAAAACTAATGTGATGGAATCTACAATTAAAACTAAACATTGGTTTAATACCTTTGGAGCTACATACTTTATAATTATTCTACTAACGCTTATACTATCTTATGTTTTATGAGGAAGGATCTTTCACCCCCGGGAAAATAAAGCCAACCATCTTTAAAAAGGAAAAGGATGTTCCCATAAGACCACTTAAAGATTTGAGGATAAATCCCTAGCCATGGCCAAACACTTTGATAACTCCCTATTTTTGCACTTTTAATTGTGTTTACTTTTGTTTTAAATTGTTTAGAATTAGGCTAATTTTAGGTTTTTTCTTAAATTCTTTAGTTTTGTATAATTGTAGTTAAAATTAGGTTTTTAGGAGTAATTTTTAGTGTTTGATTCATAATTAGGAAATTAGTATTTTTGAAAAATATCTTTTAATAAAAATTCTTTTTCTTTGTTTTAGTTTAAATAAGTTTTTAGTTTTTTTCTTAATGGCTGAAATGTTTTTCTTTAATTGTTGATTAACCCTTGTGTTTAATTGAATTGAAATGACAGATTGGCACTATTGGAACTAGGCCGCTAAAAGCTGTTCTACACCGCTGCTGGAATGCATTGATTGGACTACTGCTGCTTTGGCCAAATTGGGTTGCACATGGGATTGGCTGATGCAACTAAGATTGGGCCACTACACCTGTAGTTGGCATTTGGGTAGCTGCATGGACTGGTCCCAACTAAGTGGAACAGTGGCGTTTTGAGATGGGCAGCAACTGTCTTAGGCCGTCATTGGCATTTTGCTTCATTTTGGCAAAATGAGAAAGCATCCTTGAGCATTTCAAGAGAAAAAGAGAAAAACCTTCTCGAGTTAGGGTTTCAAGATAAAGAGAGAAAGTGAGGGAGAAAGACGAAGATGAAGCCAAGCATTTGACCGGAGGCACGTGTGAACCGTCAAAGATATTGAAGATGATCGGAGGGCTTGGAATAAAAGCTTGAATCAAAGTTAAGAGGGTTGTTGGATGAAGAAGAAGATATGATGAAGGTTCCATTTTTTTTTTCTTTCTTTGCTCTATTTTTTGGACCCTATAAAAGGGCATGTAGATAGTGAGGTTAAAGGGTAACACAGAGGGTGAGAGGCTCTGTGAGAGCGATAATTTTGAAAGAGCTGCGGATAAAGTGGAGGGTGACAGACTCCACGGAACAATTCAAGATTGCGATGAGAGAGTAGTGTAGATTTTTCATTTGCCTTCAAAGTAGCAAGGGTTTATCACGCTTACCTTAGTGTATAGAGATTTTGTTCTTCGATTCTGGATTTTGTTGGTATCGGAGGGGGTATAGTTCGAAGAGTATAACGCAGCGGAATTAAAAAACTTAGAGTAGCGTATAAGCGTGTTCGGTCACATTAAAATGAAGTTGGTCCTTTTTCGCAAAATAATTTTCTTTCAGAAAATTAATCGAATAGTTAACAAGCGTAAAATAAAATGAGTGTAGGGAATAGAAAAATCAAACAAGTAATTTTTATACTGGTTCGATTCAGAAGAATCTACGTCCAATCGTTAATCAATATAAATAGTGATTAACAGTTCCACTAAAAATAAGTTTCTCAAATTACAATTATAGTGAATGAAAAAGCAAATAGATAAACCTTCCTTGGACGAGCGAACCGGAAGAAAACCACTCTACCAACTTGAAGAGAACCGCTCCGGCAATCGACCAACGATTCGCGAGCTTCTCCTTTCACAAGACCAGGCAGAGCACCTTACTAACTCGAAGAGAGTCTGCTCCGACCATCGACACACGATACGCGAGCCTCTCCTTTCACGAGACCAAGCAAGGGAACTATGAACAAAGCTTCTGAGAACTTTCCTCTGACAAACAGTGTTCTATTAAGTTTTTTCAGTCCAAAACTTTGCCTCTGAATTTTACAGAAGCCAAATATATAGCCAATTGAATTGAATGCCAAATGTCAGGTCCCAACTGCCACGAATAATCGATTATTGTAAGTGATAATCGATTATTCAAGTCCGTTACAGGGTTTTCAAAAAGTGATAATCGATTATATGAAGTGATAATCGATTATTCAAGTATAACTTGTGATAATCGATTATTGCTTCATGATAATCGATTATTCTAGTACAAAATGCAAGTGATAATCGATTATAGCTTGTCCATAATCGATTATTCAAGTTAAAAATACAAGGTTTAAGATTTTCCTACTACATCCAAATTCTACAAGTTGCTTTTTAAATAATTCTATTGTTCTCTTCAAATAATACTTCTTGCAGCATCATCAAAACAATTCTTCAGGATTTACCAATACTCCTTATTGGTAACAATCTCCCCCTTTTTTATGATGATCAAAAAATTCAATTTTAAAAGCAACTCTGGCTTACCTGCAACACATACGAGCTAACAGAAAACAAAGTTAGCAGTACCTGTATCAATTTGTATTATACTTCTCCCCTTATATTATTCTTCTCCCCCTTTTTGATCATAAGCAAAAAGATTAAATTAAAAAGCTCCCCCTAAAAATGAACTCCCCCTAAATATGATCTCCCCCTCAATTAAACAATGTATGCATAAAACAAGAGATCATGTTATTCATAAAAGAAAGGATTACATAGACACCATAAGGAGAAACATAAAAGACAGAAATATAACATAGAGATAAGAATAACAACCAATCAACAAAGCACTCAGACAAAAAAATCCTAATTCTAAAATTCAGGACTTGGGATCTCTCGGGTGATTGAAGGTTCAGGGGATTTTCAATATTTCCTATATGAACATCAATGTCAAGAATTTGATTAACCATATAACTTTCATGAGCTTGCTGCCATAAATTTGATCAAAGTGAGGTTTCAGGGCAAGACTCATATCTTCCAGTTATCACAAAAGTTCTAAATCTAAAGCTTCACCCCCTCTTTTTTTTTTTTAAAAAAAAAATTATGCTCCTCATAAAATAAGTAACTTAAAAAAATTTACGTCCTTTTAAAAGCACTCCTCCTAAATGAATAATCCCCTTTTAAAAGAAAAACAGAAAAAAAAAATTTAAAAAAGATTTTTTTTACGCTGATAATCGATTATTACTTTAAATAATTGATTATTTGTGATCCAAATTGTCAAAATCTAAATTTTTAGGCCGAGATAATCGATTATTACCCTTTGGTAATCGGTTATTTACGTTAATTTCTGAAAAAACAAAGATTTAGGCCAAATTTTCAACCTAAAACACATCTAGCATTCATAAAAGGTCCAAACATCTAACAGCCTTACATATCTCCCCGTCAAATTGTTACCAGGTATCACAAGATCATGTCATAAGATGTCAAACAAACATTTCTCTTAAACTCAAAAGCAGAAAAATATTTTAAGATCTCTTCCGTCTAAAACAATACAGATATGCTTACAAGGCAATTCATAAAAGTATTTGAACTTCCAAACCATTTTCAAAATTTCTTAGCAAATCAAATTCAGCTTTTATCAGAGTTTATCAATGATTCTGCAATCAATTTATAAACTATAATGAAAGCAACAATAGCTAATATGAATGCGACCACATCATAGCAGCTCAAGGTTTAACAGGAAAGCATTTCTACTAGCATAATTAGTTCAAAAACTAATTTTGACAATATAATTTATAACTTCCCAAACAACAACTATGATTTATGCACTCTCATATCCCAATCTGTTCAATCCCATGAATTCAGTTGTGCATATCAAAACAACTTATACAAAAATTCAAACACAAGCTAATTCAGATTTTACCTTTCAACAGTTTATAAACTAGATATTATACATCAAAATTATGCAAAACTTGATCAGTTCATTTACTACATCCAAATTCTCAATGAGTATTATCATAGCTTATGCGGTATGCATTTGAACTTGATAACAAATCTCCACAAAAACAGCTTTGAAACAGAATTGGCAATTTAATCATCAAATGTCTTAATCATCCAAAAATGCCAATGAAAATCTATCAGTTAGATCATTCAAATAAAATTTTCATTGCTTTTAATGGTTGACAAAAGATATATCCAGGCTTACTTCAAAGTATTCAGGAAATTGAATACTAAACCAGTTAAACACAGATTGAATTTATAAACAAAAACAAATCATTGAAATAACAATTGCACATGACTAATCATTCCAAAAGATTAAATTTAGCACATGAATATCTCATAATAGAAGAATTTCACTGATTAAAGTGCTAAAACAAATAAGAACACACCACAGGATAAATGAATCAGTTATGAACAAATCATTTGTCCAAACAGAAATGAATATAATAGTAATCAAAGATTTCAAGATCAAGCAGAGCAAAATGCAACAATACAAATTAAATACTACTTAGCTCAATCACTTGGTGCTCGAACCAAAGCTTTGGATATCACTTGATTGACTCACTTCCTGGCTTGGAGCATCAATTCCAAAAGCAAAGTATCATAAAGTTCTCTTCTCCTTTTGAAAAAAATTATTATGCAAAACAAAGCAATAAAGTTTTTGGTACCCATAATCTTATTTGGGTCCTTGAGGTTAGAGACATATTACTTTACGATAGGAATCCAAGTATATTTTCCATTTGGAACTCCAAAATGTTTAATGTTGCATTTGTTTGAAGTGTGCCCCTTTTTTATGCAATAGAAACAACAAACATCATGCACCTTGTTTTTCACAAAAGTCCCCTTCTCAACCCATACCCTTCGGGTTCTTTTAGTTTGAGGTTCCCTATGTTGATGCATGTTCTTGTTTTTAACATTTTTCTTTCTAAGAACATTTTGAACATGTGAAATAGATTTGGTGGCTTTAACAAGCAAATTTTTAAGAATATCTATGTCAAACATGTGACTCTTACAAGATAAACATTCAATAGGTTGATTATTTGCATCAAATTCAGATCATTTCATTTCAAGATTACTAATTTTGTTTCTTAAAACAACTTCTTCATCTAAAGCACTTTCATATTTAATCTTCAATTCCTTAAACTCATTTTTCAAGTTTTTATGATCCGCATCTAATTTCTCAGATTCATTTAACAATTCAAGAAAAACTTTTTGTAAATCAAACTCACTAGTGTCAAGGCTAGAGCAACTTACTTGGCTTGCAGTGTCATTAGAATTTGCTGTCAAACACAAGTTTGCTTCTTCAGCAGAATCACTTGAACTAGAAGTGCTTGATGCAGTATCCTCCCAAGCAATGTAGGCCTTCTTCTTTTTGTGAGATTTCTTTGCTTTTTTTTCTTTAGTTCTTTTGTTGCTTGAACAATCATCTTTCACATGGCCTCTTTCACCACATCCATAACATTTGAAGCTTGATGCGGAGCCTTGATTGTTCTCCTTCTTTTTCTTCAAGATTTTTCTTTCAGATAAATTATCATTGACCATCAAGCATAAATTTTCTTGCTCATTAAAATCACTTGAGCTTGAAGTACAGCTTGAGTCAGACACTATTACCTTATCCACATCTATGACTTCATTATAAGTGAGTCTTAAAAATTTCCATATTTCCTGTGCACTTTTATAAACATAAACTTTGGAGAATTCATTAGGGGTTAGTGCAGATAAGATTATATTTCTAGCCTTAAAATCAAATTGGGCTCTTCTATTTTCCTCATCAGTGCAATCAAAATATGATTTTTCTACTTCTACACCATCAACTGTAACTTTTGGAATATAAGGACCATTTTGTACAGCTTCCCAGATGCCTCTGTTAACAGACCCCATAAAAATTTCCATTATGACTTTCCAGAACGCATAGTTATCACCAGTAAAAAGTGCGGTCTGTTAATAGAAGCACCCTCGACATATACAAGGTTTTGATTGTGACCGGCCATTTTCGCAAATTTTGAAGAATTATCAAAGCAAGCTCTGATACCAATTATTGGTATCGAAGGGGGTATAGTTCGAAGAGTATAACGCAGCGGAATTAGAAAACTTAGAGTAGCGTATAAGCGTGTTCGGTCACGTTAAAATGAAGTTGGTCCTTTTTCGCAAAATAATTTTCTTTCAGAAAATTAATCGAACAATTAACAAGCGTAAAATAAAATGAGTGTAGGGAATAGAAAAATCACACAAGTAATTTTTATACTGGTTCGATTCAGAAGAATCTATGTCCAATCATTAATCACTATAAACAGTGATTAACAGTTCCATTAAAAATAAGTTTCTCAAATTACAATTATAGTGAATGAAAAAGCAAATAGATAAACCTTCCTTCGACGAGCGAACCGGAAGAAAACCACTCTACCAACTTGAAGAGAACCGCTTCGGAAATCGACCAACGATTCGCGAGCTTATCCTTTCACAAGACCAGGCAGAGCACCTTACTAACTCGAAGAGAGTCTGCTCCGACTATCGACACACAATACGCGAGCCTCTCCTTTCACGAAACCAAGCAAGGGAACTATGAACAAAGCTTCTGAGAACTTTCCTCTGACAAACAATGTTCTATTAAGCTTTTTCAGTTCAAAACGTTGCCTCTGAATTTTACAGAAGCCAAATATATAGCCAAATAAATTGAATGCCAAAGGTCAGGTCCCAACTGCCATGAATAATCAATTATTGTAAGTGATAATCGATTATTCAAGTATGACTTGTGATAATCGATTATTGCTTCATGATAATCGATTATTCTAGTACAAAATGCAAGTGATAATCGATTATAGCTTGTCCATAATCGATTATTCAAGTAAAAAATACAAGGTTTAAGATTTTCCTACTACATCCAAATTCTACAAGTTGCTTTTTAAATAATTCTACTGTTCTCTTCAAATAATACTTCTTGCAGCATCATCAAAACAATTCTTCAGGATTTACTAATACTCGTTATTGGTAACAGATTTCACCAAGTTGCGAGGGTGACAGGCCATGATTTTCGATGATTTCTTGTATCATGTACTTTTATCTTCAAAGTTTAATGCAATTATGATTCATTTTATTGTTCTTACTGTATATTCTACCTTGGATTCCATGATTTTTGTATGATTTCTGTTTGATTTCTATTGATTTAGATATGATTTTAGGTTGTTAATTTTAGATTGATGAATAGGCAAATGGACATTGGTTGGACAAATTAGTGGAAAAGAATGAAATTAGGTTATGAAATATGACCTAGAATACCCCGTAGTGGGATTCACATTATTAGGATGTCTTCCTGAGAATTCGTAACACTCTTTTATTCACTCCAATGTACATTCACCTATGAAATCAATTTTGTCTTTGAGATTGTTCTTTGCTTTTGATAGTGATAGTTGAAGTTCAGTTTGAGTTTTGATGTTCTGGTTGTTTACTTTGAGTGTTTCTTGATTGTTAATGCACTCTGTTAGACTTAGGTTTTGCTTCTGTTCTGTACTTTTATTTCAAAGATATTTTTTTATATTTTTGATTAATTCATTTAGTACTTGAATTCTGTTTAGATTGTATCATGTATATGTTTCTATTTCAGTTTAGGTAGTTAAAGTAATTAGGTTTATTTATGTTTTAGGTATTATAGACTTTTATTTTTTTTTCTTTTATTTCATTTTACACTTCCTTCTTTCTTTTAAACAGGTTATAGTTTAGTCTTTCTTTTTTTTTTTTAATTTCTTTGTTTTTATTTTAAATGTCCCCACTTTGCATTAGTTAGTAGTTAGTAAATAAATAAAAAGCAATATTAACTCTACATGAAACTTAATTGTACCGAGTCCGTGGATTGATACCTAGGTTGTCCCTACACTACATTAGTGGGGAAACTTAGTTTGTTTTTATTTTAGGCGACAAAAATCAGTTTAACACACTTTCAAGAAGGATTGAAGTTATTAGTGGAAGATGAGCCTATCTCGTAGGCCATCTTGGGCCATCATGGAACTTATAGTAGTGTATGAATAATTTTGGCCTTATATTATAGGCCAAGTAGTCTATGAATTTTTTTTTGGGCCTTGTGTTTTAGATTAAGTAGTGTAGGATTTTTGGTCAACTTGGGCCAATAAAGGTCAATAACCCAGGTTGACCCAAGTTGACGTCCATTAGCTAGTGTTGACCATGTGATCAAAGTTTTAACCTAACTTGGTGAATAAGAGTGTAGAACATCTCACCTTTGTGAGTGTGGTCATGTGTCATGCTCACATTAAAGATGATTTTCCATAGGTAGTGGCTACATGTCACTCTAGGAATGTAAGTAGTGGCCTCATGTCCTCCTTCCATTGAAAGGATTTTCACAATGGTCTCCAAGTTAGGTCTAACTTTTCTTTTTAGGGTTTTGCTTGTACAGTTTGGAGACACCTTAAGCCTATAAAGAGAGGTGCCTCCAACCTTATTCTCACTTTGAGATTAATAATGAAATTATGCCAAAAGATTGAGCCATTTTATTAGTCTTTAAAGTCAAGGATAAAGCATCTCATGTGGTCTTCTCTAGCCATCTTCCTCTAAAGTTAACATATAATCTCTCTAAGAGCACTATCAAAACGCCATCATTTCACCATAAAACACCATAGGCCAAGATCCTTCACCCAAAATTCTCCATAGCTTCTGCACCCTTTCACCATCATCGTAGCTTCTCTTCTTGCTTGTCCTAACCTAACTTGAGGATTTTGCTATCACATAAGCTTGGAAAGTTTATAATTATCCCTAATCAACATAGAAATGCATCAAGGATCAATATGACTTTATTAAGGCTTTTAATGGGGTCAAGGTCAAGGTAGGAAAAAAAAGGAATCTAGGCTACAAAGTCAAAGAACAATGAGACAAGTTTAGGAGGAAAATGTAAGCTCAATTGCATATTTTTCGGGACAACATATCTACAAATTCATTAACTCATTTGTTTACTTCATTTCCTTTATTTGCAGTTTTCTTTACACTTCTTTTTCTTCTATTTTCTCAAATTAGACCAAACCTCCCCAATAATATATTTTTGGGTTAAATATGTTTTTCGTCCCTTAAGTATCACATGATTTTGGGTTTAGTCCCTACTCGGAACTTTCATTGCTTTTAGTCCTCATAATTTTGAAACTATTACGATTAGTCCTTAAAATTGAACGACATTAACTTTGGTTTGATGTGGCAAACGACGAGCCCACGTTTTATGTCAGTTTCCCTCTTCACTCTTTGTCACGTTGCTTTTCTTTTTATTCATGAGATTAAGTGATTTCCACATGTTGGTGATTGAAATCAGATCAGCAATTAGGGTTCTTAACTTGGCAAAGTCCACCTCTATGCAACCGCACCCTTTCGCCGCAATGTGTTCTCCGCTTCCCACCATCCATCACCCTTTCGATTCTCCACCGGTTTGTCCCTTTCTTCTTCCATTTTCCTGAAGAACTCGTGGGTTCAATTCTCCACTGGTTTGTCCCTTTTGATTACTCACATGGGCCATTGAAGAACTCATGGGCCCAATTCTGGATAACCCGAAGTCTGAAACTTTGGCCACCAATTTTTCATCCAATAAAATGTTGGTAATCTTTACATCACGGTGAATGATGACGTGCTTTCCACTTGTATGCAGATAGTGGAGCCCTCCTGTGACACCTATGCAGATCTGGCACAGATGAGGGAAACAAGATGGAGATGACGAAGTTGAGAGAACATTTCGATTTCGTTCATGAACTCCTGCATAACTTGTTGAGAACCAGGTTTGAGCCTTTTGATTGCAACAGATTGGACCCTCATCTATGTAGCTTTTGTACATGTTGTCGAAGCCTCCCACGCCAACCACCATTTGTTCGTCGAAGTTATTGGTGGTGGCTCTGATTTCTACTATGGACTAAACCCAAAATCGTGTGATACTTAAGGGATGAAAAACTTATTTAACCCTTTTTTTTCCAGCATTGATCAATTTTTCTTTGTTTTGCAAACTAGTTCAACTCATAAATCATGCATTTTCTCTCAACTGCACAAACACCCCCACATTTAAGCTTTACACTCCCCTTTAGCACTACATAACATTCTAACAACTTTAGGGCAAGGTATGACCTATATCACATCCAAAATGAAAATCTAATTAATTATCTTAAAAAGAACTAATGCAAGTTCTAGAATGGCATCTACATGAGTGCAACACACAATAATTCATGAAGACTCAAATCTAACATGGGTACAAAATAAAAAGAAGAAGAAGAAAACGAAAAAAAAGGAAAAAGAAGAAAAAGTTGCCACGTGAGAGAAATAAAAAATGTTGCATATCCTATTATATAAAAAAGGCAATAGCCACGGTGTAAAAAAAAGAAATTTTCTGGAATCACATTTATTTGCTCTGAAGGAAGGTATGCTTATTCATTTCCAGCAGCACATCATCACGGACAATAGCATTTGAAAAGGTGTGGCAGCAGCAAACGGCCTGGTCCAACACTCTAACACGTCTACGGCCCAGCAGGAGCAAAAGGGTGTTCAAGTCCAAGAGCATCACGTTGTCTTCAAAGTTAGAAAAGTTGCAGCGGTATAACAGTTTTCATATGGTCCAATAGTCTTGCTACCAGTCATATGGGGATGTCACAGCTAAAGCAGATTTGCAACTTCAATTTCATTTGGAGGAAAAGGTGATGAGGTGGCTGGAAGAAATGCACGGTGGGAAGAAGAGAATTTGGCGTTTAGCAATTGTAAAAGGCGTTGGTTTAATTTGATCAAACACGCAGACACACTCCCTTTTTCTGACCTCACACACGCGGACACACTTTCTGTTTTTTCTGACCACAAAAATTAACGCACCGAAACAAAAAAATCCTCTCCACACCTCTGCTCTGAACAAAAATCGTAACCACCTCCTAAAAAGGCTTTTTCCATCTTCACCATCCGTTGACCCATGGCCGTAACCATCTGGCCACACACCGCCATCTACACACACACATTCCTCTTGCAGACCTCTCTGCTCCTCTCACCCACACCCCAACAAACATCAACCAAACACCACCACATACACCTCTCAGAATCAAGAAAAAAAACACAGTATCACTCCCCCCTAACGGTCAGCTCCTACCCATACTATTCCACCATCTTCACCTCCATCAAATCTTCATATCCTTATCATTCTCATGAATTCCCGACATTGAAACCAGAACAGAGTAGACCAATTTAATTTCACAACCTCCAACACCACCACTCCAATCCTCTCGGCTCTCACTGGTAATTACCTCAACCACATTTTTGGCCTTTCAATCCCGATTCTTCCCCATAGATTACTCGCTTAAGCGAATCCCCTACTCGACCCATCCAGAAGGACCCTCAACCACCTCAACCACCTTCATCCCCATCACGCCTTACCTTCTTCTTCCATTTTTTCACGACCCAACTATACCTTTTCGTCACCTGCAATTCCAGAAAACCAAAACACAAATCCTATGCCAGTTTTATCCAAGACCGTCTTTTATCACAGTTCACCCCAATCATCTTTGCCTTTGTTCTCAATCTACATTCTAGCCGCAATCATCCTCACACCACCATTCCCTCACAGCTCCTACAAAACATACCATCTCCAACATTCTCTCACACACGGATTTGTCAATCAATTCCATACAAAATCAAATTCAAATCAGTGAAGAACAACCAACAAGAAAACCAAGATTGAAAGGGGAAATGAAGTAATAGACTCGATGGCTTCATCAATGGTGGTTCCTGGTGTTGTTTCCAATTGCAAGCCCGGTGGTGGCCGTGGGAGATGACCAGATGCGCCAATGGCAGCGACGCTACGCCAAAGACAGTGGCGGCGACGTGGCGCAAAATCCGCCTCCGCTCCTCGTTCTCAGCCAAACTACGCCATCGAGTCAATCTTCGGTCCGCTTTTCCATTCCCTCAAATCGCTCCATTTTCTTTGTTGTTTCGACAGTCACGAGAGGAAGAAGAGAGAGTTTGGTGCGGCTGGTTCGACGGTGGCAGCGGAGCGATGGTGGGAGAGGAAGACTCGACGGGGATTGGCGACCCTGGTTCGGTGGCAGCGAAAACCTGCGAGGCGAACGGTCGGCGTCGCGCGCGCGAGAGAAAGAAAAGGGAGAACCCTCGCGGTGGCCGGCGATGGTCCCGGTAGCAAGTGGCGTCGCTGGCGAAGACTTGGATCGCAGCATGTGGTGCTCGGCTGGGTTGTGGCCGCGAGCTGCAGAGACATGGGTATCTCTGGATTCTTCTCATCAGAGGAAGAAGAGACCTAGGTCTTTGGCATTGGAGGCTGATTGCACAAATGGGGAACTCAATGAGGCCCCTAATGTTTCTGATTCAAGGGCTAAGGGATTTGGGCCTGGCAGTCGGACTAGAGTTTTCTCTGCCTGCCACCGCGCAACTCTATTTGCACTCTCACTCCATTGCTGCAAACAAAAAGGAGGATTGGGCCTGGACAGGCTACTTCCGGCTGCACCTCCACTATCAGCTTTGCACCACCAATTTATTTCTGCAAACAAAAAAGAAGATTGGGCTGGAGCATGCTATCTCAGGCTGCACCCCCCATTTTCGACCAGACACACCTATGTTACTGGACTTGGGCCTGACTGTTTGAGTTACACCCCTGGTTTTAATCTCTGTACCCCTATTTCTTATTGGGCTTGAATTGTGATGTTTTGTCTTTGTTTTTTTTTTTCAGCTTTGGCATTTGTTTTTTATTATTATGTGTTGTTATATCCCTCTGCTAATAAATATAAAAATCATAGAAAATTCAAAAAATCAAATAAAAATATTTTGAAAAGGTTTAAGCACACGTGTGACCGCTCGCGTAGGCCTTGTGCTGAAAATCTTTTCCTTTTCTTTTACAAAAAAATAAAAATCAAATAAAAATATTCTGAAAAGGTTTAAGCACACGTGCGACCGCTCGCGTAGGCCTTGTGCTGAAAATCTTTTCCTTTTCTTTTACAAAAATTAAAAATCAAATAAAAATGTTTTAAAAAGGTTTAAGCACACGTGCGACCGCTCGCGTAGGCCTTGTGTTAAAAAACCTTTTCCTTCTCTTTTACAGAAATAATCAAAAATATTTTGAAAAGGTTTAAGCGCACGTGCGACCGCTCGCGTAGGCCCTGTGCTAAAAACCTTTTCTCTTCTATATAAAAATACCAAAAAAATATAAAATCTTCAAAAACTAAAAACATCTTCAAACAACAAATAAATTTTCAGAAAAAACTACGTAACCCTGATTTCTCATTCTGAATGAGAATACGTAGGAGCAAGGTCAATCCTTGTCGGGCACAAAAATTAAAAAATATATTTTGTCTCTCTTGATTTTTACTTTTTTGGGGAAATTAAACATTTTGAAAACCACATCTTTATTCGCGTATTTAATTAAAGGTACTGCCTTAGGGCAGGCGTTGTGGGGTGCTAATACCTTCCCCACACGTAACCGACTCCCGAACCTGAATTTCGGTTTTCGTAGACCATGTCTTTTCTTTATGGTTTTTCCATAGTTTTCCAGAATAAACTATGGTGGCGACTCCAAAATCTCTTTTTCAAAACTCGTTCCTTTTTTGGATCGTCGTTGTCCCGTCACGATTTTTCGGTTGCGACAACATTTTACATCACATACCTGCATTTCAGGGGGAGTTAACATTGTTATGTGATTAAATTGTGATTGTGAGAGCATCATTGTATTTTATACTTTTCATATCTTTCTTATGCATATCTATTTTCATATCAGCATAAATATCTAGAGTTATCCTTTTTTGTTAATGCACAAAGGGGGAGAGAAATATAAGAGTATGAGAGAAATTATGAAAGCTTTGTAAAAGGGGGAGAATAGTTATTCTGTCTCATACATCATCTCCTTGATATTGTGCTGCTACTGGTTTAAATGCAGAGTAATTGAACTGTGTTAAATCTTTTGCAATATGTTATTACTTGTTATTACTCTGTTTTGTATTGAACTGTGCAAACATGGTTGAGTTATTAATCATGGTTGTGCATCATCAAAAAAGGGAGATATTGTTGACAACACAAACTCTATATCACTCTAGTTTTTTATGATGACAACATTTTTCTTAATAACAGCACACATGTTGTTGCATTACATGTTCTTATGTTGTAGTGATTGTTATATCTGCTGAACATGTTTGATGTACTGTGTTGTATGTTCCTATGTTGATTGTTTGATATATTTGTGGAACATGCTTACATGCTAATGTGCAATGTGAAATGTTTTATCATATATGTTTTACTGCACATTTTTTAAAGTGAAAAACCATAAGCACTTTCATGAACTTATAACTGTGTGACAAAGTTATAGTGTAGTTGACTACATTATTAATGGATTCGACTATGCTCAAGTCTTTGTACAGATTTTGAGAATCAGTGCTCTGTGATGTTTTGAGTTGAAAAGAATTTCAAAGTGTTTTTACATGTGTCAGTCGACTTTGTCTGGTTTACATTCGACTGTGTTTTTGATCTGATTTGGAATTCTTTTATGCTATTGCGCTCCAACGGCTATATTTTTAAAAGTTAGTTGAGTATTGATGACTTGATCAACTGTATTAAATGTATGTTGATTTTGGTTGACTGAGAGCTACTATGTTGACTGCTGTTGTAACTGTAATAATACAGTGGACTGAATTAGTAGCCTATTCGACTGAGAAACAATCTGATTGACAGAAAACTATAAATTGGTTGAACACGAGTTGTTCAGAGACTTTTGATGATCTAACATTTTCATTCTTGTTTCAGATTGAATTCTCTGTGATAACATCTCCAAGAATTCTCCAAGAAGACGGTGGTGATCTTTCTTGAGGGAGATTCAAAGAGAGATAGTTTGCGCACTCATTGTCTGATCAAATACTGCATAAAGAAGGTGCTTCTGGGTTGATCACTTAAGGCTTGGTATCCTGTGAAGACTGCTGCATTTGTTAAGGCTTGGCATCCTGTGAAGACTGCAGGAATTGGACCTGTTGTGATACAGGGGTTTCACATTGAGGATTGTTCGACGTGGTGTTCAGATTACAGAAGAGGGGATTCTTGCTACAAGTCTGGTTTTTGGTTATTGAAGCTATATTTTGGTTTTGGGTTAGAGAGGAGATTTATATTTTTGACATGAGGTCTTCTATAAATTCCTTGTTGTAAAAACCGCAACCATTATAGTGCCTTTGCTTCCTGGGTTAGAAGGACACTAGATGTAGGCATTGTTGGCCGAACCAGTATAAAAATCAGTGTTTGATTTTTTCTATCCCTTCACTCTTAAATTTCAGTCGACTTTACTTTTCACGCAGTCAACTACGTTTTTTCGCTGCATATAAATTTTCATTACTTGCATTTCAAGAAAGTTTAAAAAGCTTTGTACTTTGATAAAAGATTGCGAAAAGAATTTGTTTTTGAAACATCACCAATTCACCCCCCCCCCTCTTGGGGTAAAAACGAAGCCTACCTGTTTTCCAACAATTGGCACCAGAGCTGGTTTTCATAAGATATTTGAAAATTTAGTCGACTCTATTTTTATCTCATTCGACTATAAAACCTGGGGATGACTTCCTGTTTTCAAACTTTTGGTGAAGGTGCTTCAACAAACAGACCACCTTGTTTGCTGGTGGAAATTATCCTTTTTGGAAAATCAGAATGCAAATCTTTCTTGAATCGCAAGATAAAGGAATTTTAGATGCCACTTTAAACGGTCATTTTGTGTCTACAAATCCTTTTACTGAGTGGACTGCTGATGAAAATAGAAAAGCTGTGTATGATGCTAAAGTTAGAAATATAATTGCCTCTGCACTGACAATTGATGAATTTTTCAGGATATCTCAATGCAAATCTGCAAAGGAAATGTGGGATGTCTTAGAGGTAACTCATGAAGGCACAAATGAAGTCAAGAGAGCAAGAAAGAACTCCCTGATACAAAAGTATGAATTGCTCAGAATGAAGGCTGGAGAAAACATCTATGATGTGCAGAAACGATTCACTCACATTGTAAATCATCTAATAGCTCTCGGCAAGGTGTTTGATAAGGAAGAGATCAACATCAAGATTTTGAAAAGTCTGAACAGGAATTGGCAACCAAAAGTCACAGTAATATCTGAATCCAAGGATCTTACAACGATGAACATGGCTACCTTGTTTGGCAAGTTACGAGAACATGAGTTGGAACTTGGTAGATTAAAGGATGAAGAGGAGATTGAAGAGAAGAAGTCCATTGCTCTGAAAGCTTCAAGCAAGAACAACTCAGAAACAGACATGGACGAAAAAGAATTGATGACCTTGATGGTAAGAAAGTTTAGTCGACTTATGCAAAATGATAGTCAATTTTTTAACCATGCAGGTCAAAGCAAAAAGAAGAGCTTCAGTACAAATATTGTCCAGTGCTATGAATGTGGAAAGGAAGGTCACATCAAGATTGATTGTCCTGACTTAAAACCAAAGCAGAAAGGAAAGCAAAGATTCCCTCAAGACAGAAATATGAAGAGGAAAGGAGCTTACAGTGCTTGGGAGAACTTAGATTCTGAAAGCTCAAGTGATGAAGATTTTGATCAAGAGGAAGAATCAAATATGTGCTACATGACAGGAGTAACATGGGATGACTATGACAGTGATGCAGACATATCAAATGAACCAGTGGAAGTCAAGTATGATCTGCTGTAAGATGCATTCAAAGAGCTGCATGCTGAAGCTATACGACTGTAATATAAGGTAAATCGACTGAGCTCTGAAAGAAGAGACTTTGAATATAAAATTAATAACCTTGTTGTAGAAAATGAGAAATTAGAAAAAGAATTAAAAGAAGCTTTGTTATCTGCTAAGAATGTTGAAATTAAAACTGTTGCAGTAGAAAAAGAGTGTGAAAATTGTCCTGCTCATATTGAAAAGATAAGTTACTTGACTAGCACGCTAGCTAAGTTTACTCAAGGAAGAGACAATTTAAATGTTGTTTTAAAATCATCTGGCAGAGCAATTTATAGACAAGGAATTGGTTACAAAGCTCAGTCTAACAGAACCAATGCTACGAAATTTACTTATTTAAGTAAACCTGCTAGAAATGCATGTTTCTATTGTAATTGTGTTGGTCATACTGTTAGAAATTGCTATTACAGAAATGTTGTTATTCCTAAAGGATTATATGTTTGGAAACCAAAGGAACAAGTGACAATGATTAACAATCATGGACCCAAAGTCAAATGGGTACCAGCAACGAAAACTTAATTGTTTTGCAAGATACACAACTGATGCAGATTGATCTCAAGGATGAATCAATTATGGAATACATCAAAAATCTTGAGAATCTACAACTGCTAAAACTGTATCTATCTACTGCATCATGCTTATATTGATTGGTTGTTGTTGTATGATTGTTTGTGTCGTATGCTTGATTGTTTGATCGATTGAATTTGTTTGAAAATTATTTTCACGAGTTTCAGTCGACTTCAAATTTAATTCATTCGCCTATGCTCTGTAATTATTTAGCAAAGTTATGCTTTTAAAGTCGAATTTTTTTCATACCATATCTGAGTCTTTAAAAGGGTCTGATGTCAAGCACTAAGTCAATATCACACAATTATACCTAAACCCTTGCCTACTATAAGGAGGAACTATTCTCTTGAAATGGCTTCATCCGCATCAAAGCAACTCAAAATTATCTCAACTGCTGAAAGACGGGTTGATCCTATAGGATGGATAAGTGACAATGATGTCTGAGAAAGATTTACTCATTGAACAATAAAGATTGTCGCTACACTAAAGTTCATTGATCTATATCTATTTGAAAGAGAAGGATTCATGTTCCCGAGTTGGTTGCAATCTCATGATCTTTCATCATTGGTTCAACTGAGGGGCTAGTGGTACCCCGACCTTGTGAAAGTATTTTATCACAACTTGAAACTGTAGACGAAAACCTTCACTCCAGAGTTAAAGGTGTTGACATTGTGATTGATGATAATACCTAGTTTGATACGATTGGTCTAACAGCTGAAAATGAGCCAACTCATCTAATTTTATCTCAGGAAGATAATTTACTAAGGAAGAAGGACATCTATAAATAATGGCTAAGATCACCTGATGACTGTTATGCTATAAGGAACTTTGATCATGAAGGGCTTAAGATAAAAGAAAGAGTAATGACTCACATTTTGGCCTCTGTAATTCTTCCCTGAAGGATATCTGATTCAAGGATGACAACTGAAGACATCTTTCTGCTGTATGTGCTTAAGAATAATATTCCTACCAATTGGATAAGAGTACTAAAAGACCATATAATTGAAAGTGCATTGAATAGATCAATTTACTTGCCTTATGCATTATTGATAAGCAAGATTCTTGAAGAGCGAGGAGTTACCATGATAGGAGAAATAAAGTCCAGGTGTAACTATACAAACATGATAAATCAGAATACTCTGATTTCATTTGGACTGACTAGAACACCACGAGGATGGTGCTTCAAGGGTGAATAAAATTTATTATACCTGTATGGGAATACTTCTGTCACACTTGAACAGAGAAACACTACTACCCATCAACTTCAAAATATCGAAAACAAATTTAATCAGCTTGAAGAAAAAGTTGACTTGTTAATACATAGAGGAGTGGAAGATGAGACAACTGAAGGCAACACTATGCACTCTCGTGTGTAACAAGGGATAGTTGGTTTAGTGTTGTGATCTGAGTTAGGTTAGCCATCAGTCTACTGTCTGTTTTTCTTTTGTGTATGGCTTAGTCTGCCATCTTTTGTTCTTTTTTTGTTCCTTGATTGAGTCCTATCATTGTAATATCTTTTCAAGGAAATGAAATTAGTGCTTTTGAATCAATTCAATTTGCCTAAATTTGACTATTTAATATCTGATACACTTCTTGATTGATTCGACTATGTCTTGAGTGAAGTCGAATATGCTTAATTTGTCATACATTTTTACATATTGACTTCTGTTATTTTGATTATAATTCTTGCTTAACTAAAATGCTTGATCTGGAAAAGTTTGTTGAAAGGTTTTGCAGGAAGGACATTGCTTTGGAATCTACAAATGGAATTCAACATTTGAGAAGCAATGCATTCGACTGATGATTTAATGCAATCAACTGCGTGTTAAAGGATTATAAATTCCACATCTGGAATTTGGTTTTATCTTTACTGATTGCTTAAATCCTATATAATTGCAATTATCTCTGTTTTTATCTGTTGCAAATATCTTAATTGAGATAATGTTGTGAGATTGTTGAAGATTGTATCATTGTTTGCTATCTTGTCTTTGATACAACTATATGCTAAACTGTTGTTTAATCTGTGATATGTTGCATTGTGCATCTGATTTGATTTTATTACTTATGCATAATGACAGGGGGAGTATCGCTCTTTACACATTTTACATAACATGCCTGCATTTCAGGGGGAGTTAACATTGTTATGTGATTAAATTGTGATTGTGAGAGTATCATTGTATTTTATACTTTGCATATCTTTCTGATGCATCTCTGTTTTCATATCAGCATAAATATCTAGAGCTATCCTATTTTGTTAATGCACAAAGGGGGAGACAAATATGAGAGTATGGGAGAAATTATGAAAGCTTTGTGAAAGGGGGAGAATAGTTATTCTGTCTCATACATCATCTCCTTGATATTGTGCTGCTACTGGTTTAAATGCAGAGTAATTGAACTGTGTTAAATCTTTTGCAATATGTTATTACTTGCTATTACTTTGTTTTGTATTGAATTATGCAAACATGGTTGAGTTATTAATCATGGTTGTGCATCATCAAAAAAGGGGGAGATTGTTAAGATTATTGACAACACAAACTCTATATCACTTTAGTTTTTTATGATGACAACATTTTGCTTAATAACAACACACATGTTGTTGCATTACATGTTCTTATGTTGTACTGATTGTTATATCTGCTGAACATGTTTGATGTACTGTGTTGTATGTTCCTATGTTGATTGTTTGATATATTTGTGGAACATGCTTACATGCTAATGTGCAATGTGAAATGCTTTACTATGTTTTACTGCACATTTTTTAAAGTGAAAAACCACAAGCACTTTCATGAACTTATAATTGTGTGACAAAGTTATAGTACAATCGACTACATTATTAATTGATTCGACTATGCTAAAATCTTTGTACAGATTTTGAGAATCAGTGCTCTGTGATGTTTTGAGTTGAAAAGAATTTTAAAGTGTTTTTACATGTGTCAGTCGACTTAGTCTGGTTTACATTCGACTGTGTTTTTGATCTGATTTGGAATTCTGTTATGCTATTGCGCTCCAACGGCTATATTTTTAAAAATTAGTTGAGTATGGATGACTTGGTCAACTGTATTAAATGTGTGTTGATTTTGGTTGACTGAGAGCTACTATGTTGACTGCTGTTATAACTGTAATAATACAGTCGATTGAATTAGTAGCCTATTCGACTTAGAAACAATCTAATTGACAGAAAACTATAAATTGGTTGAACACGAGTTGTTCAGAGACTTTTGATGATCTAACATTTTCATTCTTGTTTCAGATTGAATTCTCTGTGATAACAGCTCCATGAATTCTCCAAGATGACGGTGATTATCTTTCTTGAGGGAGATTCAAAGGAAGATAGCTTGCGCACTCATTGTCGGATCAAATACTGCATAAAGAAGGTGCTTCTGGGTTGATCACTTAAGGCTTGGCATCCTGTGAAGACTGCTGCATTTGTTGAGGTTGGGCATCCTGTGAAGACTGCTGGAATTGGACTGTATAAAAATTAGTGTTTGATTATCCCTGCACTCTTAAATTCCAGTCGTCTTTACTTTTCACGCAGTCAACTACGTTTTTCCGCTGCATATAAATTTTCATTACTTGCATTTCAAGAAAGTTTTATAAGCTTTGTACTTTTGATAAAAGATTGCGAAAAGATTTTGTTTTTGAAACATCACCAATTCACCTCCCCTCTTGGTGTAAAAACGAAGCCTACTTGTTTTCCAACATCTCCATACAACAACCTTTATTATTGGTCAACTTGTGTATCATTCCTATTGGATCAAAGATCCATCTACAATATTCATCAAACAAAAGTTCAATAAATCTATGTACTATTAAGACAAGATCATCTAAAGAAATAAAACCGTCTAGCATTTCCCGTTTTGAAGTTTAACAAACAATGTTGAACGAAATAAGAGTTCTTCAATATAAATTGTATATTAAATAATGTTTTGTGAAAATAGTGTTTTCTAGCATATATCGTCTAACAGACAATGTTTAAAAAACAACGAATAACAAAAGGAAACGTGTAAGTGTATACTTAACAAAACACTAAATCTTAAAATTTTATGTCTAAACGGTGTTGAATATATAAGTGTTTAAAGAAAAGAATCATCTAGGAAAATCTCACTAAACGATTTATAAACAATTTTATAAAATAAGCGTTTAATTTTTTATATTGTCTAAAAATCATATATTAACGTTTCTATCAACGAGCTAACATGTGCCAAAATGTTTTAAACATGTAATATGCGTAAACAATTTACCAACATTTAAAACATTTATTGCATGTACGAAAAAGTACTTCTTTGCCTGTATGTTTTGTTCTCTTTATCTATGAAGATCATAAAAGTACAAGACCTTCACTCAAATTTCTACACAACATTGATAAAGACGTTAAGAGTTAAGAAGACATTCCGGGAATGTTTCCTTAAAGCTTCAAGCTCTATAGAATAATACAAGCTACTTTTGTCAAAGTTATGATAAAGCATAATAGCTATGCAACGTAGACCCAAGTCTCACTACCCACCTAAAAGGGCTATGAAGTCTACATGGAAGTCAACTTTCAGTCTAACAAATCTTTCTCATAGAAGACCACATATGGATGATTGCATGAAGAGAAGACAAGAAAGATACATGCGTATAAACAGGCTTGTTGTTATGCTCTCTATCTTTCTCTACATTGTCTAGTACTTTCATTTAAACAGAAAATATTTACAAGTCATTTAGATTTGCTTTGTGTTGAAAACTTATTCTCTTTTTTAGAGTTATCAAATTTGTATCTTGTTTGAAAAAAACTTTTTGGTTGTCTTGTAAATTCAAAAGTGAATTAAAACACTTGGTGTTCAACTTAGTTGAGTTAAAAGATTTAGTCAGTTTACTAGTGTCACGACAAGAAGTGGTTGACATTCATTGTAAATTAAGAGTGGTGAAAATCGTGTAATCTTTGTTAAAGATTAGTGTGATGACATACCCCCTAGCCATGGCCAAGCAGTTTCAAGAAGAGTTGAAGTCATCTGTGTAAGATGGGTCTAAACTCTCTCTTCGGCCATCATGGAGCTTTTAAAGTAGGAATAATTTTAGGCCAAGTAGAGCAGGGTTTTTAGACCACTTGAGTCAACAAAGGCCAAGGCCCAATGTTGACCAAAGTGGGACGTCCAAGGGCTACCTAGGGGTCAAAGTTTTTAACCTAGCTTGGTGGACAAGAGTGTGGGACGTTCCACCTATGTGAGTATGGCCATGTGTCACGCTCTCATTGAAGATGATTTCCCATAGTTAGTGGTCACATGTCACTATAGGAATGGAGAGGATTCTTCATAAGTAGTGTCCACATGACACAAATTAGAGTTGTCTCCACCCTTATATTGACCTTTGATTTTTTTAGTAAAGTTATGCTGCCATTTTTGTGCCATAGCTAAGGAGGTTGCTATCATTGTGGAACTCCTTAAGAGATTTTAAGGGAGACCTTGAAGTATCTCAAGTTACAGAAAACCACTATAAAAACATGTGTATTATTTTTTTGCCTTATAAATGTTTTCTATAACATTGTTTAAAACACACAAGTATCTAACATCTATTGCAGATCATCTAACATTTATTGCAGATCATCTAACACCTTCAAAAGTCATTAAACGTTGTTTTGTGAAAATATTTTAAAACACTATTCAACCCCCCCCCCCCTCTTTCTAGTGTTTTCCTATGTTTCATGTATGGTAAACATGATATATGTAAATGAAAGAGTAGAAGAAGACCTTATGTTAATTGTGAAAGAGTTTTCGTAAGAATTTTCAAGATCCTCTTCACAAAAGTGTTTTTGTCTACTTTGAGCTAATTGTAACCTAGAAGGTAACATAAACTCAAAGTGTGATTTTGAAATGTCTAATGAGGAGTTTAAAACAATAGGGGAAAAGGTGAATTTGAAAGTTCTTAATTTGTCTTATTCTCTTATTCTCTTAATTTGAAACTTCTTTATCTTTTTGTTTAAAATTTAAAGTTCCCCTTCTAGAATGGCAAGTTGAGCCTCTTTTTCAATGGTCTTTTACTTTCTTCAAATTTTTAGTGACTTTAGCTTTTAAGCAATTTAGTTTAAACTTTGTGGCGCTTTTTCACTAAAGTCACTAAAGGATCTATAGACATGTTTATGCATCTTGTTTTGGATTTTAGATTAAGAAACTTATTCTTTCAAAAGAAATTTCTATAAGACTTAAGGAGTCAAGATGGTCAAGTTCACTTCTTAGAAAAAGTGGTGAATCATAAAGGATGACTTAATAACCAAGTCTTTCATTGTCAAAGTTTACCTCAAGTCCTTTTGCTCCAAACTTTTCAAAGGGAATTAAATTTTAAAGGAATGTGGACAGAGACTAAACTATAAGCAATTAAAAGCAATTAAGGAAAGCAAAATTATGAGATGTAACTTCACTAACATTATCAAGATGAATTTTCTCAATCAGATAATCTAGGAAGTGAGCTGTTAACCTTATTAATTATGCCACTAAATTTACAAATGCCAATTGTGAGTTCAAAATAAATAAAAAATGTGACCATCTAGTTGATGAATCAATTAAAAGCATGAAATATCTAAATGATCCATATGATAGGTATATTGGACCACATATATCACCTTGTATTCGTTCTAAAACTGAGATTAACTCATTTATAATTTTTCTGGTGATGGTCTTATTATCAAATTTCCTTTGTGAACATGCAATACATGATAAATCATTGGATGGAAGAAGTTTTTGACTCTTAAATGGGTGTCTATATGAATTTTCAACTATTTTTTGCATCATGATAGATCTAGGATGACTTAACTGGTCATGCCACAAGGAATTCATTTTGATTCGTAAACTTCTTGATTACAATGACATGTGTTTTAATTGTACTAATATATGTGTAGTAAAAAACATCCAACTGTTTATGCGAAACAAGGAATTTATTTTGATTTGTAAACTGACATGTGTTTCAATTGTACAAATATATGTGCAGTATAAACCATCCAACTGTTCATGTCAAACAAGGAATTCATTTTGATTCATAAACTTTTGGTTTACCATGACATGTGTTTCAATGGTACTAATACATGTGTAGTATAGGCCATAAAAGAAGGTTTATAATTTCTCCAATACACATTTTTTATTCAACCAAGTCTGGTGATATAAAGATATTTTATATCTCCTTCATTGTTTGTCTCAGTATATATCCATTAAGACGAATATCCTTTGAACTTAAAATTTTCTATTAGACTTCTTGGTAGAAGTATAATAGCTCTTCCAAAGCCTTCAATTATATTTGTACTACTAGAAATAATGCTAATATTGACTTCTTGCATAACCAAATTAGAGAAAATATATTACTCTTGAAAATTGTATGAGTTTTTGCACTATTAGCAAAATACAATATATTTATTAGTCTATACAACAGTAATGCATACCATGTGATCATACATATAATTAAATTCTAGTGGACATAATAACCTTAACTCGTTCTAAGTGTCACCCAAAATTAATTAACAAATCATATTATCATATAATATTAAATAAAACTAACGCTAAACACCTTGGAACCTTTATATATGTATAATATAATAAAATTAGAACCACAAATCCATATCAAAACCCTTATTTCACATTCTTAAACAAAAAATATGTATTTTAATATATCATTAAATTAAAAGATATCCATTTACAATATATGTGTATAATATACAATATTGATATTTGAATATCTTCATTCGCACTTATAAAACAAAAATTAAAAATATCATCATGTGAGACTTCTTCTGTCATTTTATATGAAAAAGACAAATAATCTATTTCTTAATAGTCTTGTTACTAATGAAGTGATCAATACTTCCATTTGGTTTAATAAAGAAAACAACAATATCAAGTCACATGTCATAATCAAAATCACCATCTTCATAAACTATAAGTGTTTCTATTTTCCTTTCGCATTTTTAAGATGTTTTGGTGTACGAGAAGTACAACTCAAATGGTCTTTTAATCTTATTTGACATTATTTTCATCTTTTTTTTTTCATTTTTACATTATTGTGATGATAAAATGTTTTTTTTAAATTTCCATTATAATCATGTCCACCATTGTAATCACTAGTATAACCATGAGCATGAAAATATGAATTAGATAGTGGGTCTCATTATTTTTCATCAAAAGCATATTGTTTTATTCAACCACGGGAAGACATGAAATTAATTTTAGAATATCTGTGAAATCCTTTTTTACAATATTGTTATTGTAGGAGTAAGTTAGTTATTGATATGTTTTATTTCTTTCTTTAATGACATCAGTAAGATCCATTACATCTGAATATATTTCAGCATCTAAAATCAAGGGCCATAAATTTGAATGTTGTAAGTTTTGATATATTTAAAACTAGTACATAAAATATTTATAATAATAATTTTCACATATGAAACTATAAAATTAATAAAATAACATTAAATGTTAAAAAAAATAATCAAATATGAATAAAAATTATTATTATAATAATAATAATAATAAGATAGAGATGGAATTGATAAAGTTGAATAATTCTTATATCATAAAAATAAGAATATAAAATAATATTAAAATGAGAAAAAACAGTATAAAATATTATAAATGAGAAGAAAATTATAAAGAATACTAGTTGATGCATGCAAAACGTTTTTTTTAGAAAAAAAAAAAAGCTTCACTAACTTAAGTGAGTTAGAGTATACTGCTGATAACGTGTTATAAAATATACAAATAATAATAAAAAAAGGAAAAAAAACATAAAGAAAAGAGAATAAGAAAAATTGAAAATTAATTTTCTGTCTTATTACTTAAAAGAAAAATCCTATCGTATAAAATCTTATATTTTTTTAAAATATGGAATTTTATCTTATCCTCTGTAAAATTCAAATATAATATTGAATACTATTTTTCAATTTCATAAAATTTCTTATACTTTATTATTTAAAATCTAACTTAACTTACTTTAAAAGAAACAAATTAATTATATTATTTTGTATGACATGGCAATTAAATTATTTTTTAAAATATGTTATCAAGGTAGATACGGTTATAATCTATAAACTCTTTTCATCCTTCAAAAATAATATATATATATATATATATATATATATATATATATATATAGGTATGTATGTGTTAATTTAGCTAATAATTATGTTTATCCTTTCTTAAAAATACTATTCGAGTAATTAATATGAAAGATTAAAAACAATAATAATATTGGAGAAGAAAGTAATCATATTTTAATAAGAACCACATGACCCTCGTAGAACATACAAATGATGGTAGTCTTTGTTCTAATAATATCATATCATTGCAAAAGAAAAATATTCCAATTACCGCCAAATTTTTAATTGCTGCAACGACTAAATTATTTATTGTCTTTTTGTCTTTTATTAATTTTATTCTTCCCAAGCTCTATATAAATAGAGAGCCCTTTCTCCATTCCAAGTCATCCAAAATAAGTCTTCTCTCATTCTTTTTTCTTATTTTCCTTCTCTAAAAATTATTTTGGGTATAAACTCTATCAGAATTTCTTGCTTCTTGCTAGTTCTGTGATCCTCGAATACATTTCGAGAAGTTCATTTTGTATCCTAGGGGACTTGTGCAACACACCGCGGAAAAGTCCTTAAGGACAGTGAATTTACACGCCTCAGGAAATTGGAGAAATTGCGGTTCAAGTTTCGGTAAGCATTTTTCTAACAGTCTTCAAGTTGGTTATATATATATATATATATATATATATATATATATATATATATATATATATATATATATATATATATATATATATGTTTGTGTGTGTGTGTGGGGGGGGGGGGGGGTTTGTTAACACGCGTACGCCTGTTTTTCAGTTGGTACGTTTTAACAATGTGTACCGGATTATAGTAGACAAAAATATCCTCATTTATCATGGGTTCTAAGTTTTAAGGTCAAGGATATTTAAATAATTTTCATTCTTTAAAAATATAATGAAATGTGGTGTAGATGTGTAAATGATGTATGAAAATTTAATTGATTTATGAAGGTTTTATTTACATGATTTCAAAAATGAAATTTAATAATAATAAGAATGGAAAATATATAACACATCCTCCAAATGAACAAACAAAACAATAGCAACAAATTACGATGTTGCGGGTTGTTGTATGTAGCTAAGGGAGAGTATGAAGACAAGAGAGAAACAAATTGGATAAGTGAGGATGGTGGAATAGAGTTAGACAAGAGTTTTTCAATTGGGGGATGACAGAGAAAATGTTGAAGTGAGAGAGATGGAAGAGAAAGGGTTGAGAGGAATGAGGGAGGTGAGTAAAGGTTTGGGGGTTTCTTATTTTATTTTATTTTTTAGTTTTGAGAATGAAAATTATTTAAATATCCTTTACCTTAAAACTTAGAATCCATGATAAACGAGGGTATTTTTGTCTACTATAATCCGGTACACATTGTTAAAACGTACCAACTGAAAAACAGGCGTACGCGTGTTAACAAACCCCTATATATATATATATATATATATATATATATATATATATATATATATATATATATATATATATATATATATATATATTATTGAGATAAACTTAAATTTTAGCGATTTATTATTTTATTAGTTTTGGGTATAGTAATATTTGGTTTGATTTGATAGAGATAAAATAGGGATGGGTAGATATGATTTTCTGTTTATCTAGGTAGAATATTATTTTATGATAGGTTAAGGAGATTTTATTTTTAAGTCCGTGGATATTTTATTTTTATTTCCATAATATTGTAAGTATCATGACTATTTAAAACCCTTCAATTATCAATGAATAACAAGACTCAATTATAGATAAATATCTAAGTGTGTATCGTGAGATTTTCCCAACACACACACACACACACACACACACACACACACACACACATATATATATATATATATATAATTTGTAAGAAAATTATAGGTTAAATATATCTTTTGGTCCTCATATTTGTGCTCAATTCTCAACTTGGTCCTCATATTTTTTTTGTCCCAATTGCATCCAAATACTTGTTAATTTGAGGCAATAAAGCTCTCTTTGTTAATTTTAAACTAATGCCGTCTAATTGTGATGACATGGATGCATACATTAGTAATTTGTTTATTAATTCTTATGTGGAAAATTTATTTAAATTAAAAGATCATGACTTGGTAAAATTAAAAGGGAATTAGGGATTTGGAAATCACCACGCATTCTTCATCCATTTCTTCACCCCAATGCTCTCGCCTCAATTCCAATCCATGTTTTTCGCGGCGGCGTCGTGGAGGAAATTCTGCTGTCGGGAAAATCGAGGGCCAAGACGAAGCTCTGCAATATTGTTTGGCTCTGCAAAGTACTGCTAAAGCCATTGACACGCTTCACTCCTCGACCCCTCCTGTGATTCACCGTGACATAAAGTCTGTGAACGTTCTCATCGACCGCAGCTACAATGCAAGATTGAGGGATTTTGGTTTGGCCTTGAGAGGCCATGTTGATGACTACAGACTCATGTGCACTCCCCCTACAGGCATCATGGGCTATCTTGATCCTTGTTATGTAACTCCTGATAATTTGAGCACAAAAACTGATGTTTTCAGCTTTGGGATTTTGTTGCTGGAGATTATAAGCAGAAGGAAGGCCATTAACATCACTTATTCACCACCTTCTATCGTGGATTGGGCTATTCCTCTCATCAAGAAAGGGAAGCTTTTGGCTGTTTATGATCCTAGAATTGCACCTCCCAAGGATCCGGTTATGAGGAAGCAGTTGGCTATGATTGCTGCCAAGTGTGTGAGGTCTTGCAGGGAGAGGAGACCTTCCATGAAGGAGGTTGTTACTTGGCTCTGTGGGCTGTGTAAACTGGTGCCTCTTCATTCTTGGAGTGGTTTTAACAACCCTTGCATGATGGTTGAGATTGTGGGACGCCCCGTCGAAGCAAGAAATGGTGAATTCAATTCTAGACTGGCAGGCTTGGAAGAGGGAAATATTGAAGCTTTAGATGGAAGACTTTCCAAATCTGCAATGAGGTATTCCCGGAGGGTGTATTATACAAAAGAACACTCATTCAACTTAATACATAATGCCACGAATATAAAAATATTTACCGCTCATTACAGGTAAACGGTGTCGGTGAAAAGTTAACGGATGGGACTTTATTACCTCAAATTAACAAATATTTGGATTCAATTGGGACAAAAAAAAAAACATGAGGAACCAATTGAGAATTGGACACAAATATGAGGACCAAAAGATATATTTAACCAAAATTATATTTTGTCTTTCATAGAAATTCTTTAAATTTATACTTAAGTTCATTTTAATTTATGAAGAACATATATTTTGTGTTTTCTATTTTTCTCAAGTTAAAATACATGTGAAAAACATATGTCACAAGTTTAACCAATGTTACATTTTCTCACCGATTTATTATTAAATTTTAAAATAAATAACACATAGAAGTTATTTTCATTCAGTTATAAACTTATCAATTATTACAATAACTATATTAAAAATTATATTAAATATTTTTTATTAATTAAAGCTATGAAAAAAAGTATGAAAAAAATTTAAATCGAGAAAATTCATGGCGCCGTGATGAATAAACGTTTCTTTGTGTACGCTTTGTCTAAATCTAATATAATTCAAAAGTCCCAATGTGTAAGTGTGAATATAGACAGTTTGTTGTATTTATCCATTTCTTTCTTATCATATTGGAGAAGATATTATCATATCTGTCTGATTTGTGTAAAACCGCTGAAGTCAAATGGTGCATCGTTCTCGAAGTGTTGGTACCTGACGGAACAAAAAGGGGATCTCAATGGATAACACCAAACCTCTTGTCGAACTGGAACCAGACGATGATGGCAGAATCAGAAGAACCGGTTCGTTTCCTTTCTAACTACCTCGAATCTTCAATTTCATCCCTGAGTTTGTATTGATTTCGTTTCTGAACACTATAATATTTAGATTTGATCTCTAAATCAGTGGTTTTAAGTCTCTATATCCTCTGGAAGACTTGATTCTGGTAGCGTATTAATAAGTTCTTTTGGAAAGTGAAATTGTTTTAAGTTGATATTTATGAAAGTAACTTTATCAACTGGTTGACGCTTTGGGAAAGAATTTTAATGATACAAAAGTTAAAACAAGTTAGCAATTTTTAGAATACGTATTAACTCATTTATAGCACGAAAGGCCAAAACTGAAACAGCAAAACTGAGTATCGTGTGCAGATTTTGCTCTTCCAAATTGAGTGAACTTACTCGCTCAACTCACTTTGGAAGTAAAATATACTGCAATGCCCGTTTAGGCCTAATCAACCTTATGTAAAATTGAGGTTTGCAAATTTCAGTTGTGTATTCTGTCACAGATATATGTAGTTGATATGATATTTTCAATAAAATAACTTATCTTAGATAAGAAATTTAGTTATTGATGTATGATTTGTTAAACATGTAGATACTATCAATAGTTGATTTTATCATGAATAATGGAAATTAGTTTCTTTATCTTCTTAATTGGGGTACTTATTTTGGAGAACTGAGATTCATTTTGTGCATTTGTATACCTTAGCCAGTGATCAGACATACTTTACCTAAGAAATAAAGCATCAAATCCAGATGAAGCTGCATATATTATTCGTGATGCTTGTGTTCTGTTTGCAGGGAATGTGTTGACGGCAAGCACACACATTATAACTGTGGTGGTAGGGGCAGGGGTGCTGGCTCTGGCATGGGCCATGGCACAACTAGGATGGATAGCTGGCATAGGAAGTATCGTGACCTTTTCAGCTATCTCTATTTTCACTTACAGTCTTGTTGCCGATTGTTACAGATATCCAGACCCTGTCACTGGCCAGAGAAATTATACTTATATGCAGGCTGTCAAGGCTTACTTAGGTATTCTAAATTTCCATAATTTAGTTATTCCAGTACCTGTTTTCTTTTTTTTCTCCTAATCACTGCTTCCAATTAGTTTGTAAGATACATCTTTACTGCGAGAATTATTTACAACTAACTAATATACCCTAGAAATGGAAAAGATCTTATGTTAAGAATCTAACTAGTTTTTCTTCATATACTCATTGAAAATAATAGAAGTTATTTGTTGTTATTGATAATTGGTATAAGTAACTCACATAACGAAATTATAATAAAAAACCTGATAATATTATCTAGGTATTTATGCTTCTTTTAAGAATAATGGTAATTATTCTATCAAAGAAAATGCATCCATTAATGAATATAGATTATAGATGAACTTAAATCATGAATAACATTTCATTCTACTATTACTTTTAAGTAGAAAAAAAAAATTATAATGACTATAATTTAATGATCAGAGGACAAATGGAAGTGTGAGAATAAGATATACACACTAAATACTCTAGTTTAGAGTTTCCATATCTCTTTACATTAAATACTCAAGTTTAGACTTTCCATATCTCTTTATTAGAGCATTTTGATGTCCATTATAAGTCTTAGTGGAACAATTTTTGAAATGCCTTTTTTTCCTTTCCGAGCAAACTTGTGATTAGAATAAAAATAAAACAAAATGTTACGATACCATGCATGATGTGGCTAAAGTTAGGTGATTTTCATTTTTATTTCTCTTCGCTACTTGAACATATATTGGTATCATTGCCTTCAATTAAAAATTGTTGTTGTAATCTAAAACGTTTTTCCTATTAAATTTTTATATGTACATATACATGTTTCACCTTTTTCAAGGATGGTCTATGCATTATGTTAGTTCTTCTCTCAAATAAATAAATTTGACACCTTCTTTTAGATCTATGATTTTTCGTCTTATCCATTAAATATGTTAACTTTAAATTGTTGAAATTTTGGTAATATCAGTTGGTTGAAATTTTATTCACCTCATTTCTATTATTATTTCAAATAATTCACATTTCAATAAAAAAGTTAACTTTGTTATGGGGACAATTTTATTTCTTTTTATAGAAGTTCAAATAGCATTATTTATTCTGTTGTCATTTATATTTATTCCCTTCACTTAATATTTAATTAGTTTAAACATCTATGCATTACAAGGTAGAATTGACAATCATAAAATAAAAGTATTTTAATTATTTTATTACGATGAAGAAAAGTTATAAAATTTATTTATTTATTTTAAAATATATTTATGCCCGTAAACCTAGAAAAAGGTCTCTATTTCTATTTAAAATATGATGAAATAAATATTTTGATTGGTAGTGTTACTTGTATTAATTTGGTCTTGCTATTGTGGTAATAGGTGGAAGAATGTATGTGCTTTGTGGACTGGTTCAATATACCAAGCTCGCTGGGATCACGGTGGGCTACACAATAACTTCTTCCACAAGCTTGGTGTGCGTAATATAAAGCTTAGTTACAAATTTATTTATTACGAAAATGCAAATGAGATTGCCAAGTCTAACTTCTTCCATACTTAAAATTTAGGTCTTGTGTTATTTGTGAATCATAATTGGAATTGCTTACACAAATTACTTATCAATCAAAATTTTATTTTAACGAGATCCTAACTTGTAAGCAACTCCGGAAATGCTATCAATAGAATTGAATTAATCATTTAGAATACAACTATTAACTATAAAATGTAAAACTCTTTAATAGAGATCATTTAACCTGTTTTTTGTTTTATGGTGAATGGTGATGCGTGTGATATGGCAGAGCAATAAGAAAAGCAATTTGTTTCCACAACGCTGGAAAAGCAGCTTCCTGCAAGTTTTCCAACAATCCCTTCATGATCGGCTTTGGGATTTTGCAAATTTTCTTGTCTCAGATTCCAAACTTTAACGAGCTTACATGGCTCTCAACTGCTGCTGCCATCACCTCTTTTGGTTATGTATTCATTGGTAGTGGGCTATGTCTATCGGTCGTCCTCTCAGGTAAGCGTTTTTCAGTTTTCACTATTAATTTTATCAAAATAATTGAAGATTAATCACCAAAATTTACTTACACAACTATCTGTTTTAGTTTTTCATTGTCGATATGTGCGTTCTTCCCTTGATTTTAATTATTCATAGGTCAAAGATGATGTGTATGTTTTAAGAATATTGATAATATATTTTACTAAAATGTTATTATTATAAAATTAAAGATTAATTTTGAATTAATTAGTATTTAAATGTGGTGACGAATAAATTCTTTTGAAAACAAAACTAATAGTTTTTTGGATACTTTAAATAACAATTTTCTTAAACTAAACTAAAACTCCTAAAAGTATATGGTAATTTACACTAGCCACGTGATTAGGTAACTTTAGCTATATTGTGGTAGTTGAAAAGTGGAATAGTTTAATAGTATGGCTGTTGTGGATGTGGTTACGCGTGTCTATTATGTCATATGTGGAATGTGATTTCTTTTTCTCTTAAGTTTAAAGTGGAAAACGAAATTATTTAAATTAAGAAAGGATGTTAAGTAAGTAGAAAGTAGAATGCTTTGAATTAAGAAAAAAAAATAGAGAATAAACAAGTGTAATGTTGATCACTGATTTAATTGATGTGAGAAAATATTTTTTCATATATTGATATATTTAAAAACAATCCTGGTACTCTTATATTAAAAATAAAATATTATTAAATATTAAGAAATATTTAAACCCTCTGAGAGTTAAATAATACGTCTCCTTACGAGTTAAATAATACATGTTCTCATTTTAGCATCGTAATATCCTCTTCTAATATTGTTTATGTTGGTCGTCATTGATTTTTTCACTATAAGTGGGTAGAGGTAGAATTCTTAATGACCATTAGAGTCCAATAGGTGCAACAATTCAAGTGAAAAATTATATACCATTTTGGTTTGTCTCGCACAATGACTGAAAATTCATTGATAAAAATTAACGGAATTTTACAAAATTTAGCCATAAAACATATTACCAGCTTAGTAGAACACCTTCAAACGAACTATCAAGCTGAAGTTATAACAAGTCAATAATGGCCAAGCTTAAATGACATTTGGGAGAAATAAAGGAGGCTTGGATGAACGAGTTACTTGAAGTTTTAATGGGCTTACCAGTGTTTCTCGCATGGTATAACTAAAGAGAGGTCTTTGAACCTAACGTTTGGTACTGATGTCATGCTTTTAGTAGAGGTCGATGAGCCTTAACAATGCACAATTCAGGGTGGAGTTGCACAACTTGAAGGAATCCAGGGAAGTTGTCGTCATGTGGGCAGAATCATATAAGAGGGTGATAGCATGAAGATACAACTCCAAGGTCAGGATGAGGTGCTTCCACAAGGAAGACTCAGTGTGGAGGAAGACTTGTGAACCTGATAAGAAACCAGTGCATGGTAAGCTTGTGCCGAATTGGAAAGGATCCTTCAGGATCATAGAAGATATGAAGAACGAAGCATATCACTTGGAATGCCCGAACGACAAGAGCATCCCAAACACTTAGAACGCTTTACACTGAAAATTTTACTTCAGCTAAATGATTGTAATGTATGACCAATGTTCTTTTTCTTAAAGGAAGCAATAAAATCAGGTTATAGGACATTGTGCACAACTACATCTCAATCTTCCAACAAGTCCGTCAAGGAAGAGTTCACCCAAGTGAACCTCTACTGATCTAATGTTGAGTTGGATATGGAAGAGTTCTTCAAAGAACCTCGGTTGCTCGGTCCAATCGTAACAGGTCGATCAAGAAAGAGTTCACCCAAGTGAGCCACTGCCAATCTAATGTCGAGTTGGACACGAAAGAGTTCTGCAAAGAACCTCGACCGCTCGATCTAATCGCAACAGGTTAGTCAAGGAAGAGTTCACCCAAGTAAACCCTTGTCGCAACTCCAACAAGTCAGTCAAGGAAGAGTTCATTCAAGTGAATCCCTGCCGATCTAATGTCGAGTTGGACACAAAAGAATTCTGCAAAGAACCCCGACCGCTTAGTCCAATCGCAACAAGTCGGTCAAGGAAAAGTTCACCCAAGTGAACCCCTATCAATCTAATGTCGAGTTTGACACGGAAGAGTTCTACAAAGAACTTCGATTGCTCAGTCCAATTGCAACAAGTTGGTCAAGGAAGAGTTCACCCAAGTGAACCCCTGTTAATCTAATGCCGAGTTGGACACGAAAGAGTTTTGTAAAGAACCTTGACCGCTTGGTCCAATCGCAACAGGTCGATCAAGGAAGAGTTCACCCAAGTAAACTCTTGCCGCATCTCTAACAAGTTAGTCAAGGAAGACTTCTCGGGCCCTTATAGATTAAAGGATATTTTTACACCCAGATGAAATTTGGTGCTAAAAATATCCTCGGTCAGAGATCACACAAAGTTGCTTTCCACCCGAAGATTCGCCTTATGTGATGAGGAGGACTTCTCACCTTGGTGGCGAAACTTCCTTTTCCCTCTCTCTTTTTCCCTTCCCTCTTAATGCTCAGGGAGGAGAGTGCTAATGAGAGCAGGTTGATGAGTCAGTCGTTCGGTCACAGGCTAATCAGTTGTTGGCTGCTTGGTCCCCATGACATCTGAAGAGATCGAACAACTGTGGATAAGGGTGTCTGGCAAACCTACACTAGTTGCGGCACCAACTTGGGCCCATTGTTAGGTGGTCAGCTTGCTGAACTCATCAGTCTTCTGCGTAGGATTCTTTGAGGCCATGATTCCTAAAGAATAACAGAAAATTTAGCAAGTTAACACTGATCAGTTTTAAAGAGCAAACCAAGAAGTTAGCTTACTAAACATATCATCACAAAGGGTCGAAGACCTGTGCAAATGTATAGAAGCCTTCGAGGAGGGAGGTGGCGGGGAAGCGATTAATGATCTCCAAGGTTGTGAGTTCATCAGATGTCATTGTCAAGTGGTGATAAGAGGTCAACCTTTTAGACCTCGAGTTTAATAGAGCAAAAATCTAGGCCAATAGTTTACATCAACAAAGCACTGTCAACCAACCTCCATAATCCCAACCTTGAAGTACTTGGTCTTAAATCCTTGAATGAGGCTGCATACAGAGAAAACAACCCATTTCCCTTCTCATATATTAAAGATACCCAACCCTTAGCGACCAGACGGGTACGGAAATGGTGAAGGAAGATGGGAGGTGTGAGAGTTACATCCAATATTGAACACAACGCCCTGAAGACCTACAACATTCCCAACTTTTCAGATGCAATTAGGTGGGTGCAACATCCAACTCTTGCAACACACCCGTCTAGTCAACCACAACCCGAACACTCAACTATGACTTTGATGGTCAACTACCAGCTCGGAGAGCAAGCTACTGAGCTCGGATGGTCACCAAACAGATTGGTCAGGCAAGCACCAACTTAGATAGTCAAGAACCAGCTCGACAAAGAGGCCATTGAGCCCCGACAATCACCAAACAAACTGACTGACCATGCATCAGACCGAATGGTCAACCACCAACCTGGTGAACAAGCAATTGAATTCGAACGATCACCTAGTAGATCATCTGACCTTGAATTGTACTGATTGGATTGAAGAGTACTAGAGCATATTAACCTTATAACTGATTAACTCGAAGTTAAAATATGATTATTCACATTTGGATTGTAATTAGGCCAACTTTAATAAATAAAAAAACTCACTACAAAACCTATAGATAAAAATTTAAGATAAAAAGATAGGTTACAACTCAAGGTTGCTAAGCTCGATAGTTTACGTAAATTCGTGAAAATCCTGTAAATTCATATTATAAACATGACTCGTAAACTTACGGGTTTACATTAGATAATAGAAAAGATATTAAAATATTCATAAATAATATAATAATATATTATGATATGATATTATACATATTTATATTTTTTTATTGAAATATTATTAAAGTTATTATTAATTGATCATATTATATTTTTAAATATTTTTTAATTATTTTTTATAATAAATTTTATTAATTTTACATATCATACAAAATAAGTGCTTGAACTTTGATATGCAAAGACTTACAGGAAACCCTACCTTACAAATTTCATCTTCTATGACTCTCGAAGGAAGGCAGCATAGGAGCATCGTAAATCAAAGGGCGTTGATTCCTGCACCTCCACATTTTTTTGCCCTCTACCTCTCCATCTCACTTTTATCTTCTTTTTTTATTTATATTTTTATTTTTTTATTTATATTCTTATTATACCCTTTAAGTAAAATTTATTTTATAGGTTAATTTTAATTTCATTCTCCTAAAGTAAAAAATCTAATTTTTTTTCTCACGTTTTGCTCTCTCATTTCTTTTCATTGTTGTTTTTTCGAATTCTTTTATGCTCTCTTTTTTTTTAGAGTGAGAATCGTTGGCCTGGTGGAAGGAGAGTTCTTCATCTCCGTCGACGGATATCCACATCCGTTTCGACATCCGTTTATGCCTGGCGTCTTCTTCCTCCTAGCACTCATAAATCCTCACATAGAAAAATTGCATGACAACATAGAAACCTCACGCACACACAAAGCAACAAAAACGCTGTATTACATACAGTTAAAAAAACAACAAGCAGAAATCAAGACAATGCTCAAGAAACGAAATGAAAAAATAAGCTCTGGTGCAGAGCGTCAGAAACCATAAACGAAAAAATAAGCTCTGGTGCAGAGCGGCAGAAACCAGCAACATACATGCGAAGAAGAAACCAAAACGAACAAAAGCTTTTCTATCAAGTGGAAGAAAAGACGAAAAACTAAGCTCTCGAAGACCAACCAGAAAAACGAAGCGCGGCCGCCGCCGCACTGCCGAACAAACCCACCGCACCACCGCAAACACAGGCCGTACCTCCGCACACCCAGGCCGCACCACCACGAAATGCACAGAGAGGACCAGAGTTGGGAGTCAGAGGTTAAAAAAGATGAAAACGAGAGTGAAAGGAAACGGATGTGGAAGGTGAGGGTGTTGTGTTATCGTGAGAGAGGGAGTGAAATTGAAAATGGAAAAGTAAGAAATTTAGGGTTAGTTAAATAAAATAGGATTAAAAAAGTAAATTACAAAATACATAAAAGGTTATTTTTGTAATATAAAAAAAATTAAAAAAAAAATGAAGAGGTAGAGGACCAAAACATAGAGGTGCAAGGATCAACGCCCCAAATCAAAAACACCATCGCAAACATGAATACCCATGAGCGCGAGCCCACATGCGACGAAGACTGAGTGGCTACGATGACATGCACCACGAAAAGAAAGGGTCTAACAAATGCACGATGCAGAGTGCTTTAGAAGAAGGAATGAAGAAGGGGTTGAATTAGAAAACACTAAAACCCTAGTTCCAAAGAGTTTTCTCCGCAAATGTTCCAAACAACTGTTTTCATTTAAATGTTCTTTTTTCTCATCGAACTCGTCTTATTGTTCCAAACTCGCGAGTATGATTGAGTGAAATGAGTCTACATTCAATTCTATCAAGTTCACTTAATAAGTTTGCTTTTGAGTTAGACTCGGAAGCAATAGTAAGAACCTAAACTCGTTCAAGTTAACGAATTAACTCGGGAGTTTAATAAATCAAAAGTTGATTAACATTGGATCGAAGTATCTTCTACAATCTGATCGATTTGGAAACAGTCAAGACCAGTCAGGACACATAGAAGACCACTTAGGAGACCGTTCACAGGACAACACTTGAACCTAACTCAAGTACAAATGACCTTGGCTCCTCATATCCGAAACAGATAGTTTATACGAAATAAATTTCTACGCAAGTTAATTTTAAATTGTAGAGAAATTAATTCTATTTCTTTTAACTTTTACGAGGAAATTTGTAGAAATATATCCTTAATCCTTGAATGATCAAGTACTTCCTTATTGTTTCATTTGATTTTGGAGACAAAAAGAAGTAATTACAATTTGAATTTGGATGTGTACAGGAAAAGGAGCTGCAACCAGCATAACCGGAACCAAACTACCCGTAGAAGATAAACTTTTGAAGGTCTTCACTGCAATGGGAAACATAGCTCTTGCGTGCACTTACGCTACTGTCATTTATGATATTATGGTACTCATTCAACACTATTTTTTAATACTGGATTGAAGATTATTGAAAATCATTATGATAAAATGAGTAATGAAATTCATTCAAACTTGTAATTTTAATCAACTTCAACCTATCACCATCACAGAAAGAGTGTTAAAATAAGATAAAGTATGACTTACATTCCCCTTTTAATAAATGAACAAAAGAATACAGAGATGCCAGTAATGAAGTTATAGCAAATTGGAATTATAGTAGTTATAAAGTACTGAATACCATTATTTGATGATGTTTTTGCTTAGGACACATTAAAGTCACATCCAGCAGAAAATAAGCAAATGAAAAGGGCCAACGTGCTAGGGGTGACAGCAATGACAATATTGTTCTTGCTGTGCAGTGGCCTTGGCTATGCTGCTTTTGGGGACAACACTCCTGGGAACATCTTGACCGGATTTACCGATCCCTTCTGGTTGGTCGCACTGGGGAACGGATGCATCGTAATGCACATGATTGGAGCATATCAGGTTGGATCATTATTTTTCCAGAACTCCAATTTCTTTTTCATCTTTCAAAATTATGATACTCAACTTTTTAACTTGATCGAAATTTTATTGAAATATATGTTTTTAATCTGTGACACTAATTTGTTTAGTTTACTGCGATTTTGGTACGTCTAAATAAGAAATTTGTCACTCAAACGTAAGGGCAAATCATCAGTGCAAATTTTTTGTTCAAAATTACCAAGATGGACAGGTTTCAAAAGAATTACGAAAATAGACAAATTCTGTTAGTTTGATATAATTTGATTGTGAAGAAATCCTATTAGTTTAACACAAATTTTGACTCAGTTTATATCATAATATGCTATGACTTCTTTACCAAGCCATTTTTGTAAATTTTTTTAAATGTCCATTTCGGTAATTTTGAAAACAACTCGTACGTGTTTTGTCTTGTCCAAAGGTAAACTACTTTTTAAGGGTAAAGTAGATATGATTTTTCGACAATTAAAGTTAGTAAATTTTAGTATTTTTGTCCAATAAAGAGTCTACAATGAATATTTGGTTACAGGTGATGGGTCAACCATTCTTTCGTATAGTTGAAATGGGTGCCAACATGGTGTGGCCAGATTCAGATTTCATAAACAAGGAATATTCATTCATGATGGGTAATGTAATGGTTCGTTTCAACTTGTTTAGGTTAGTTTGGAGGACAATTTTTGTGATATTTGCCACAGTCCTTGCAATGGTAATGCCATTTTTCAGTGAGGTTCTTTCCCTCCTTGGTGCAATTGGATTCGGGCCTTTAGTAGTCTTTTTTCCCATACAAATGCACATTGCCCAGAAACAGATTAGAAAACTATCACTCAGGTGGTACTCCCTCCAATTTTTAAGTTGCCTGGGCTTCATTATTTCAGTGACTGCTGTGATCGGTTCAATTCATGGGATTTTTCAGGATTTCCACAAAACCAATCTTTTCATGTATAAACAATAGTCCCTTTGATAACAATTACAACTTTTTTTCTTCGTTTTTTTTAACCTTATTCCTTACATGTTTACTTGCACAGACCTAAAATAATTAATACAAGATTGTTCCTACAAAAATGGTTGTCAATTGCCATTTTTGTGCACCTTGTAACTATTTAAACAAAGAAGATGAATGATTGAATATATATATATATATATATATATATATATATATAAATAGATTGTTGTAACCCAGAGATATGAAGAAGACCTATAAAAGTAGAATATTCAAAGTTGTATTTTGCTCTTCCACAAGTTTTAAAACTCTTATTTATATTCATGTAAACCTTAGCTAAACCTGAACCCCTTAGTTTCCTCTGGTAATTAAATTATGAATTCAATTATTTCTTCCTCAAAGTCATGGTATGAATGAGATCCAGTGATGACTTTGAACGTTCACACATTAATTAGTTAGAGCTCATTACTAGATGTGGTTACTTTATTAATTAAAAAAAATATAATTAATTAAGCAAGATTATTGGAATTTCTTATTAGGATATTGGCATACAAACAATCACATAAATTACTTACATTATTTGATGTGTTGTACGAACTTAGCATTGGTGAAGGACCTATTACCATACAACCCAGTAGTCTTAGGCTCATGCTAAGAGCCTAACAAGGGGTCAGTAGAGAGCCTTTCATCGCACAATCCACCAATCTTGAGTGCATGCTATGAGATTAAAGAAGGGTTGAAAAATGTATTCACTACCCAATCCTCTAAAACTGGCAATTTGGTCTAACTCGTGACTTTAGCCTAACCGAGATTAATGAGGCAAACAATGGTCATAACGTAAACAACCTCATGCAAATCGAGTCTAAATTTGGCCGAATCGAGTTATGTCTATGTCAAGTTGAGTCAAGTTATATTTGCATAAGACTAAGTTTAGGTAAACCCACGTTAGGAAAAGTTGGGTTGGAGTCATTTCAAGGTAATCGAGTAGGGTTGACCTTGGATCAAGCTAAGTGAGGCCATATTGGTTTTGAACAAGTTGGACTCACATCGCTTTGAGTCAAGTTGGGTCATCTTGGTTTGCATTAAGTTGAGTAGAGTTGGATCCACATTGGGTCGAATGAAGTCATACTCACAGAAGTTGAGTCAAGTCAAACCACGACAAGTTGAATCAAGTAGGGAAAACCTTTGATGAAGTTGAGTTAGGGCCACTTTGAGTTGAGTCATGTAAGACCCACCTTGGGTTGATTCAAGTTAGGTCTACCTCGATCTCAGTCAACTTAGGACCACCTTAGGAAAGTATAGTTAAGCCCACATTAGTTGAGTCAAGTTGGACCTTGGTTAATTCAAGTCCACTTGAACCCATGTTAGGTTGAGTCGAGTTTAGTTGAACCTATGTCGGATCGAGTCAAGTCGATGTTAGAACCAGACAATACAAATCCCATTACACAAATCTATTGAGTAGACAAATCTACTAAGCAAACGCTTTAAATGTAAATTGATAAGACGAAGTAAAACAAAAGCTTATCAGACCACTCTATTAAACAAACAATTCAAATGTCAAGTTTGACCAAATGAAGTGAAACGCTACTCAAATGAGAAAAGATTAAAGCTCATAAGACCATTCAAACTGAACTAAACAAACAATACATTAGAATAATAAAGGGATATGAACATAATGCTTAATGATTTATTTCATTAAGGATTTTTATTCTGATATTTGTTATTATCAATTACAAAGATTATGATAATTTAAATAAGGTTTAAACCCTCGGATGATCCTCATATTTATGGGGGAATCTTAAGTGAGTCCTTTTGTTGAAAACTGTCTCAATTAGGTCCTAAATTTTGAAAAATCATAACAATTATGCCCTTTCCGTTACATTTTCCCAAACGACGTTAATTACGATTTTTTAAAATTTATGATCCAATTGAGACTGTTTTCAACAAAAGGATCCACTTGAGATTCTCTTACAAATATGAGAACCATCCGAGGATTTAAACCTTTAAATAAACAAAACAAAAGATTTAATTGACATTATGTATTGAAATTCAGATTAATTGAAATAACATAAATAGTGTAATACTATGAATGAAATATTGCATATTACATTTTATATGTTTTCTTTGAAAAAGATATTTTTGAACTTTGCTGATGCAGAAATCACAGAAGTACTTTCAATATTAAAAGTACTTTCAATATTAAGTCTCTCCTAAATACATGACAAGAATTAAAAGGAAATATATTTGTTGAAAAGAAAATAAATTTGTTGAAAGTGTGTGAAAATTTTAGAGAGGAACATCTAAGTATTGAAAAGAAAATTCATACATAAAAAAAGGAGAAAATAAATAATGAAATAAGAAATTGCGTTGGAAAGGTTTATACTTGTAACTTGGAAATCCTTATTCCATTCTCCTGTTTGAGTGATTCAACGCATTTAGTATCTTCAACAATAGTTGTATTTTCTATTAGCTTTTTGTTTTTCAAAATGATGTTTTCATTTTCTCTTTTTAAAACAATAAACTTCCTTTTTAGGTTGCTAAATTTTTACTTTAAGGACCTTACAACATCATTAGATGATGTTAGTTTATTTTTCAAGATTATGTCATGTTCTTTTAAAAAAAAATTGTTTTCATAATAGCTTATAGACTTCTGATAGCATGACAAGTTTGACAATAACTCATGATAAGCTTGAAGAATAGAGTGAATGTTGGAGAAGTCCACCTCTTTGTCAAAGTAGTTTGACAAGTATTCAACACTCTATGTCATAAGGTAGAGATTTGCTTACTCTTCTCCTTTAGATTCAAAGGCATCTAGGTCCTCCCAGATGCTCATGAGGACGTTCTTTTTATCTTTTCTGTTGAGGACCATCTTCTTCTTAGCCTTTTCAAGATTTGACATTCTGACTTGAAATGTCCTGGATTTCTACACTCATAACATACTATTGGTCCTTCCTTTTTATTGTCCAACTGGCAGTTTTTGGAGATAGATCCAATATGTCTACCTTTGGAAGGTGGGCCTCTCTTTCTCCTCCACATGGAAAATATTTTCCTCGAGATGAACAATTGTTCATCTTTCTCCTTATCATTCATTGAGTCTTCAATGCCTAACTCTTCTAGGGATTTTTTAGCATTAAATGTCTTTGTAGGTGTTGTTTCGGCTTCCATGCTTTCAAAGCAATGTTTCTCTCTTTCTTTAGCACTTTATCCTATTGAAGCTCTAGCTTGTGTACCTTTAGTATTCCAACAAATTCTTCTAAGTTCATACCATCAAGATTCTTTGAGATTCTTAAAGTGGTCACTTGTGATCTCTGGAAGACTTAGTAAGATTTTATAAAAACTATCAAAATTCCCATAAATTTTACTTAATATCTTAACTCATTTAAAATCATTTGAAACCTGCTAAAGATGCTCTAGATATTTTCATTGTCCTCCATTGAGAACTACTCGCATTGTCTCGTCAACAGACTTAGTTTGTTTCATTTTACTTCGTTGGAATCTCATGTTATAATCAGAGTGTCTTACATCTCCTTGGCTCCTTTGAAGGCGTGTACTTTCCTATAGTCTTCTTTTGAAAGAGTACACATTAGTGAATTTTCTATTGGAAAATAGGTAGACTTCTTTTTTACACCACGAGGAGGGGGTGAATTGGTGGTTTATCAAAATCAGAATCTTTTCGCAATCTTTAAAACAAAGTATGAAACTTTTTAAACTTTCTTGAAATGCAAGTAATGAAAATTTGTGTGTAGCGGAAAAACGTAGTTGACTGCATAAATAGTAAAGTCGACTGTAAAGTAAAAGTGCAGGGATAAAGAAAATCAAACACTGGTTTTTATACCGGTTCGGCCAATAATGCCTACATCCAGTGTCCTTCCAACTCAGGAAGCAAATGCACTATAATGGTTGCAGTTTTTACAACAAGAAATTTATAGAAAACCTCCATGTCAAAAATATAAATCTCCTCTCTAACCCTTAACCAAAATATAGGCAATAAAAACAACAAGACTTACAACAAGATGTCCCCACTCCTCTAATATGCCAACCACCACTTTGAATAATCCTCAAAGTGAACCAGACTCCACGAGTTTATCCCCTGTAATCACAATAGGTACAATACAACAGTCTTCAAGGATGCCAAGCCAGAATCTTGATCAAACCAGAAACACCTTCGCTGTGAAAAATGTGATCAAGCAATGTGTGCGCATGATAACGGTTGAAAAACCGTTATTTTCATATGTTATTTTAGACCAAATTACTCCCTTTACTGCTTCGAATGAGCTTAGAATCAAGCAAAACTTAATAAATGAGTCAGTCGAGAGTCAAAAGTTGTTTTTAGCGATATTATGCTTGTTTTGCATTGTTTTGCAGCAATTTTGATGGAAGTGAAGAATAGAGGCAGAGATGAAGGTCTTAGACTCAGGACAGAGGAAGAAAATCAAGAAAAGGAGAGTCTAGGAACCGCCCGGCGGCAAAAATGCACCGCCGGGCGGCCTGATGCGAGGAGTGGCACCCTGGCGGTGACGCCTGGCGGATTTGCGGTACGAGGCAAACCGTCAGGCGGTGGAATCTTGCAGCCGAGCGGTTTTGCGGCAAGAGGCAAACCGCCGGGCAGCATAAGTGTGACGTCGGGCGGTGGTCTATTGGGCTTGGGCCTGTTTTCTTATGCGCTCCTCAGCTATAAATAGCCCTGTTGTGACTTCATTCTCATTCTTTTGACAGAAGAGGGCGGTCAGACCTATTTTTCACTCTCTGGAGAGGATCTCTTGGATGCTTAGGCTCCTTTTCATCTTTTCTAGGGTTTGCTCTTCCATTCTTTCATTATTTTCATCTTGGTTCACCATGAGAATGGTGAACTAAACCCTTTTGTTGTTGGGGAACAATGCAATCTTTTGAAACTCTCTTTTATTGAAACTCTTGTTTAATTATATGATTGTCATATGCTTTGTTTATCGATTGTTGTGTTTCTCTTCTGCGCTTAAAGCTTTTATCGTTTAACTCATTCGATAACTGTTGTTTGTCTTTACTGATACGGGAACGTACGGTAATGTCATGAACTGGGGGAAATTCCTTGATCAATGAAATACCACCTAGGGATAGGGAGGTCAATTGTTTTTGCTTCTGTTCGGTAATGCATTGCTAGTTGCTAGGGGAGGCTGGGGATAGCAAGCCGGTAATTAGTAATAGGCTCTTTTCGCCGAGGGATCGGGCTAAGGGTACTCCAAGAAAGTTTGCATAACAATCAAATAATAAAGCAAATTAAACAAGAGGAGTAGATAAGAGAGGGCGGATAAGATGAAATTGTAAACCACCAACAACTCTACTCATCCATACTCTTTTTCGTCAATTGAATCAACCACATTGCATGTTTATTTTCTGCTCTTGCATCCACAACAATTAATTTGTTTTCTTTACAAGTCTTATTATTTTAATTCACACGAACGATAAGGCCGTGAGTCCTTTGGGAGAGAACGATATCGGGTTCTACCGATTTTATTACTTCGAACGATCTGGTACGCTTGCCAGGGAGTCAACAGCGCACTCAGTCTCCCTTTGAATCTCTTTCAAGAAAGATCACCACCATCTTCTTGAAGAATTCTTAGAGCTCTAAAAACCAGAGATATCAATCTGAAACAGAAATGAAATTGTTAGATCGTCAAAAGTCCTTGAACAAATTCGTGTTCAGTCTATTTATAGTTTTTTGTTTAACAAACAGTCTCTAAGTCGAATATGCTATAATTCAATCGACTGAGTTATGACAGTTATAACAGTTGAGTCAAACTGGTAGCATACAGTTAACCAAAACAAAAACTCATTTAATACAGTTGACCAACTAATAAATGCTCAACTAGCTTTTGAAAATATAGTCGTTACAGTGTAAGAGCATAACAAAATTTCAAAACAGATAACTAATACAGTCGAATATGTGGCGCACATAGTCGACTTCAACATGTAAAAACATTTTGAAATTTTTTCCTTCTCAAAATCTCACAAAGCACTGATTCCCAAAATCTGTACAAAGATTTTAGCATAGTCTAATCTATTAATAATGGAGTCGACTGTATTACTGCTTTGTCACACAGTTATAAGTTCATAAAAGTGCTTGTGGTTTTCATGCTTTAAAACATGTGCAATGCATCCAAAAATGATGTAACAAGTACAAGCTTAATATATATGCATTCACACATCAATACAACATATAAACATGTTCAACAGATATATCAATCAATCAACATAAGAACATGTAACACAACAACAACATATGCGTGTTATTAAACAATGTGTTGTCATCATAAAAAAAAATTAGAGTGATATAAATATTGTGTTGTCAACAATCTCAACAATCTCCCCTTTTTTTATGATGCACAACCATGATTAATAACCAACCATGTTTGCACAACCAAATACAAAACAGAGTAATAAAAGATATATCATAGTTCAAATACTCTACATATAACATAATCAGACAACAAAATATCAAGCAGAATATGAGATAGAATAAACATTCTCCCTCTTTCATAAAGCTTTCATAAATTATCTCCGCTTTGTGCATTAACAAAAAAGGAATGCTCTAGATATTTATGTTGATATTCAAACAGAGATGCATCAAAAAAATATATGCAATTTCTCAAAATGCAATGATGCTCCCCCTATCACATTTGATCACATGTAGATGATAACTCCCCCTGAAATGCAGGCATGTGAAGAAAAATGTGTAAGATGTAATACTCCCCCTGTCATTATGCATAGATATCAAAACCAGATTAGATGCACAATGCAGTACATAATCAGAGTATACAAACAATATAACACAGAGTTGTAACAAAGACAAGATATCAAACAATTCAGTCATGCAATGATACAAACATCAACAATCTCACAACATTATCTCAATCAAGATATTCATAATCAATTTAGATCAGAGATAATTGCAGATAATCAAGATATAATAATCAATCAACGAAAGAAAACCAAATTCCATAATTGGAATTTATAACCCTGTTAAGATGCAGTCGATTGGACTATTTTCTCGGTCGAATACATTGCTTCCCAAAGCTGTTGAATTCCACATGTATTTTCCAAAGCAATGTTCTTCCTGCAAAACCTTTCAAAGATCTTCTACAAATCAAGCATTTTAGTTATGCATTAAATATAATAAAAAACAATAGAAGTCAATATGTAAAGATGTGTAACAGATCAAGCATAATCGACTTCAATCATATCACAGTCGAATCATTCAACATTCAGCATATTAGATTTCAATTAATCAAATTAAAGTAGCTGAAATTGATTCAAACTAAATTTTATTTCCTTGTTAAAATGATATTACAATGATGGACTCAAACAAGGAACAAAAGAAAATAATGGCATACAATGCCAATACCAAAATAAGATACTAGTCTAAAAGAAAATAAGTTTTTCTTCCTCTTTTTGTTAACAAAATCTCCAAGTATCATATCACTGTCACCGGAACTAGTGCTTCCTTTTTCATTCCTCTTACTCTCAGTACTCTCATTTCTCTCCTCAGAAGTGCTTGCATCAGTAGACACTGAGTCTTCAAAGGACTCCTCGTGGTGTTGTGTTCTTGCTCTTTGTTCTTTCAGCAACTTTATCACAATTTTTAAACCATTTAGCATAATCCTTTCAAACTCAGATTTTGCTCTGTATTGGCTACCCAGAAGAGATTCTACTTCATTTTCTTCATTAGGAGCCTCATTTTTATATACCCAACATTCATCTGTTTTAGTCATTTGCATAAGGCGCAAGGTAGTTTTGTCAATTAAACTTGTTCTGGAATCGGGTTTGCTTGATTCTCCAATACAATCCACTCCATAATAAACGAGTACTTTTGATATGAATACATAGTATGGTAACTTAGCAGATTCCAGTTTGGTAACCTTCATCATGTTGTCAGATATCGCTGCAGGCCAGTTAACTTGGATGTTTTACTTTAAAGCTTTCAGCAGAAACAAATCTTCTGTAGTAGCCTGTGCGTGGTTTCCACCTCTTGGCATCAAAATCCAAGAAATGACTAAGATAGCAAGCGATCATCCATCTTCATCCCACCAGTTTTGTAACTGGAATAGTCTCTGCAGTCATCAGGGTCCTCAAAGTATTCTGACACTCAGTGTACTTATGGAAACCCTCTATTCCCAAATGACATTTTTCACCTTCAATCCTTAATCCCGCCAGATTGATCCATATATCTTCAGTAAGTCTGATATCAACTCCCTTTACCCTGGAGCATAGAATACCATCTTCAACTCTCAGATTGTAATAGAAGACTTTGACGAGGTCAGGATACCAGGGATCAGCCATTTCCACAAATTTCCTTAACCCTTGATGTCTAAGCCACCTTTGAAATTCAAAGCCTTCATCTTCGAAAAAATTCACTTTCAGAAGTCTGTGAGGTATTAAACTTCTAATTTTCCAGCAGTCCAGGAACTTTGATTGCATATCGTCATCACTAATCCACCCATTTAGTTTAGGAGCACGCCTGGTACACTTTTGCCCTAGTGTCTTGACACGTTTCTTTTGTGCAGAGTTTGAGGCCATTTCAGCAACAGATAACCAAAATATGTTTTCAAATATCTTATGAAAACCAACTCTGGTGCCAATTGTTGGAAAACAGGTAGGCTTCTTTTTTACACCAAGAGGGTTTATCAAAATCAGAATCTTTTCGCAATCTTTAAAACAAAGTATGAAACTTTTTAAACTTTCTTGAAATGCATGTAATGAAAATATGTGTTCAGCGAAAAAACGTAATTGATTGAGCAAATAGTAAACTCGATTGTAAAGTAAAAGTGCAGGGATAGAGAAAATCAAACACTGGTTTTTATACTGGTTCGGCCAACAATGCCTACATCCAGTGTCCTTCCAACCTAGAAAGCAAATGCACTATAATGGTTGCGGTTTTTACAACAAAGAATTTATAGAAGACCTCTACGTAAAATATAAATCTCCTCTCTAACCCTTAACCAAAATATAGACAACAAAAACAGCAAGACTTGCAGCAAGATGTCTCATCTCCTGCAATCTGCCAACATCCACTTTGAACAATCCTCAAAGTGAACCAGACTCCACGAGTCTAACCCCTGTAATCACAACAGGTACAATACAACAGTCTTCAAGGATACCAAGCCAGAATCTTGATCAAACCATAAACACCTTAACTGTGCAGAATGTGATCAAGCAATGTGTGTGCAGTCAGTCTCCCATTGAATCTCTTTCAAGAAAGATCACCACCGTCTTCTTGGAGAATTCTTGGAGCTTTAAAAACCAAAGATATCAATCTGAAACAGAAATGAAATTGTTAGATCGTTGAAAGTCCTTGAACATATTCATTTAATACAGTTATGACAGTTCAGTCAAACTGGTAGCATACAGTTAACCAAAATAAAAACTCATTTAATACAGTTGACCAACTAATCAATGCTCAACTAACTTTTGAAAATATAGCCGTTATAATGCAAGAGCATAACAAAATTTCAAAACAGATAACTAATACAGTCGAATATGTCGCGCACATAGTCGACTTCGACATGTAAAAACATTTTGAAATTCTTTCCTTCTTAAAATCTCACAAAGCACTATTCCCAAAATCTGTACAAAGATTTTAGCATAGTCGAATCTATTAATATTGGAGTCAACTGTACTACTTCTTTGTCACACAGGTATAAGTTCATAAAATTTTTTATGATTTTCATGCTTTAAAACATGTGCAATGCATCCAAAAGTGATGTAACAAGTACAAGCTTAATATATATGCATTCACACATCAACACAGCATATAAACATGTTCAACAGATATATCAATCAATCAACATAAGAACATATAACACAGCAACAACATATGCGTGTTATTAAGCAATGTGTTGTCATCATCAAAAACTAGACTGACATAGATATTGTGTTGTTAACAATCTCAACATTTTCTAACTTTCGAATTTAAAAGATACCTATGTTTTTGCTCTTCCGCCCATCTTCTTCTCGACAGTTCATCACCCATGTTGTTAAAGGGTATAAAGTTTCCATTTCCACCACATCCCACATGTGTATGTGACAAGACTTAAAAAAAACAATCATCCATCACTTTCAAACTTTTGCTCCTTGAACAAGGGAAAACAATTTACCTCGTATCGTTACTTTTTATCAGGATAGTTTTTTTAAATTCGACAGAGAATTAACTCCTAAACTAGTTCTAATACTAACTGAAATCAAAGAAAAATCTTAGAAAGAAAGGAGGTTAAATAGTGTTTCCAATTTTTTTTTCAAACTAACTCTTAATATTTATTACATGGCTTAGACGATCTGCAATAACTATTACACGTGTTTTAATGAAAACATTTGGAAAACCATTTTAAACGAAAAAACAAATAACACGAAATGGGCAAGAAGTGTAATCACTTGTCTACGAAGGTATTTGAAGAGAATAGTTTGTGTCGTTGTTATGGAAGAATTTGAAACATCGCGTACGTGGAGAAAACTGACAAGACAGGATATAATGCATTTCGTAACACATGGAAAAGCACTTCTAAGTCATAAAAAGCAGGAAAGGAAGATTCTAGAAAATAAGAATGAACTTTTTCTACTGGAGGGCTTATGCGTCGTAATTTTTTTCATGGTCGATAAAAACAAATATACACACTTTGAAATTATGGTATCCAAACACAAGTTAATCCATTGCCACGAGTTAGGTTAAAGGAATGATCTTCGATAATTGGGCGACCTAAAACCTTTATCTAGTACTAGTTTTCATGGATTTTAGACCATACTTTAGTAAAGAAATGAGATTTATATCTATTTATCACTTTTCTATTTCAAAGATATGATAGGTTCAAGGGGAAGGTTTATATTAGAAGGAATAAAAACTGACAGACAATTATAATTGTCTAAGGGATAGTTTTCTTATTTCAGACTTTTATAAAGTCTGCATGGGTAGTTTTTAAGCAGTTTTTTATCTTTATTTTTGGAACTTTTGTAAATCTAGGGAAGTGGAGAGTATGGTTCTTTCAAATAACCAGAAATTGTATGTTGTTTCAGTTTCTCTGTATTGTTGGAAATCTAGTGTGTGGTTGGAATAAAGATATACAGTTTTAAGGTTGTTCCGTATAGGTCTATAATACCTATCATTTGGTATTCAGAGCCTCATTCCTGGTGAAGTGGGGGCATACTGCAGGTTATGGTCAACACAAGAATGGAGGCAAGATGGGATGGGTTGGAGAAGATCGTCCACGAACAAGCAAACGAGAATAACCATTGCTTTCAACAGTTAGAAGAGATGTTTCAAGGATTGCCAGGGGTGGTTGAACACCTGACATCCTCTACTAAGCATCAAGAGGCCCAAGATTCTATTGCCATCGATGGCCATGAGGATAATGGGGGTAATGAAGGAGTAAGTTCTGTTGGGATTTCTACCACATGGAGGAAGTTGGACATTCCTGTGTTTGCAGGGGACGACGCTTATGGGTGAACCAATAGATTAGAGCGGTATTTTCGTTTGAAAGGGGTTGGTGAAAAGGAACGAATGAAGGCTGTTATGGTGGCATTGGAGGGGAAAGCTTTGAATTGGTTTCAATGGTGGGAAACCTGCCATCCGCATCCAACATGGGAAGCTTTCAAAGATGTGGTGGTTAGAAGATTTCAGCCCACAATGTTGCAGAACCCATTTGAAGTTTTGCTTGGCTTACGTCAAACTGAACCTATAGGGGAATATATTGAGCAATTTGAACAATATGTTGGGTTCATGAAAGGGATTCAACAAGATTACCTAGTAGGAATTTTCTTGAATGGATTAAGGGATGAGATAAAGGTAGAGGTTAAATTATATGATCTGCAGACTCTTGCGGAGTTGATGATGAAGGCGCAGATCGTTGAATACAAGCTTTTAATGGGGCACTCGTTCCATTCCTTCATTTCGCCCATTGCCTTCCACTAGGACTTATTCTAAGGATGGGGGAGGTTCTGCAACTTATTCTAGGGTCGGGGGCAGTTTCGGTGTTTTTCCTAATTATGTTCCTAATGTTGGAGAAAGTAGTGCTTCTGTTTCTCCCAGCACTACTTTTGCTCCAATTTCTCAGCGGAGAGCGCCCCCATATAAGAAGCTTACTCAAGAAGAGCTTCAGGACAAGATACGTAAAGGTTTATGTTTCCATTGTGATGAGAAATTTGGCCCAAATCACATCTGCCGGAATAAACAGTTTCACATGCTGATTATCTCTGAAGAAGAATTACCAACGTGGGGAGATGGACTGGAAACTCTAGTTGTACCAACAGAACTGCCAGAAACAGATGGCCCCAATTTACAGTTATCATAATGCACTATGACTGGGCTAACTACCAAGAGGTCTTGGAAGTTGTAGGGAACCGTTGGCTGTGAAAATGTGGTGGGTTTGATTGATTATGGTGCTTCCAACAATTTTATTTCCCATAATTTAATTGTCAGGTGTGGATTGCCAATATAGCCACTCTTCCTTATATGGTGGAAGTTGGGGATGGGCATAAAGTGCGTTGTCAAGGCAAGTGTCAAGAATTAACTTTGGAAGTTCAAGGAGTACGATCCAACCAGATTTTTTTGTGTTTTCTTTATGTGGGGCTGATGTGGTGTTAAGGTTGGAATGGTTGGCCCCTATTGGAGAAGTCAGAGCTGATTTTGGTAATCTCAAATTATCGATAGGCAAAGGTCCATTGGAACATGTTTTACAAGGTGATCCTACCTTGTCAAAGTCAAAATCTAATCTAAAGACATTATGGTATAATTTCAAGCAGAAAGAAGTTTGTTATGTTCTCAAATGGACTGAAATTAAGGAACCAGGGGCTAATCCTGTTCCACCTGCAATTTTGGATGTACTTTCTGCCCATCAAGACGTTTTTACAGATCTAGAAGGGCTACCACCCCGACGTTCATTTGATCATTCGATTCATTTGCAGCCTAATGCTTCTATTCCTAATTTACGGCCTTACAAATATTCTCACCAACAGAAAAATGAAATTGAGATATTGGTTCAGGAAATGTTGCAAGGGAGAGTTATCCGCCCAAGTATAAGCTCTTATTCTAGTCCAATCATCTTAGTTAAGAAGAAGGATGGAGGATGGCATTTTTGTGTGGATTACTGGGCTCTAAATAAGGTCACCATTCCTAATAAATTTCCTATTCCGATTATTGAAGAATTGTTGGATGAATTGGTTGGAGCTACCATGTTTTCCAAACTGGATTTAAAATCAGGCTATCACCAAATTCGGATGCGACCCCAAGATATTGAGAAAACAGCGTTTGGCACCCATGAAGGCCACTATGAATTTTTGTGATGCCCTTTGGTCTAACCAATGCTCCTGCTACCTTTCAGGCCTTAATGAATAACATTCACTAGCCCTTTTTAAGGAAGATTGTACTAGTATTTTTTTTATGATATCTTGGTTTACAGTTCCACGTTAGATGCTCATGTTCAACATTTGGCCAAAGTTTTAACTATTTTGCATTAAAATGCATTAAAACTCAACCATAAGAAATTGTTTTTGGGCAGCATCAGTTAGAATATTTGGGTCATATAATATCTCAACAGGGCGTGGCAACGGATCCTAAGAAGGTTGAGGTAATTCAAAACTGGCCTTTACCCAAGACTCCCAAGGCATTACGTGGATTTTTAGGCCTTATGGGCTATTATAGACGTTTTGTTCAAGGGTATGGGAAAATTGTTAAGCCTTTGACACAATTATTATCCAAGGATGGGTTTCATTGGATAGAGGAGGCTAGGGCGGCTTTTGAGGAGTTGAAGGTCATTGCCCACTTACCTGTTTTAGCAGTTCCAGATTTTTCCAAATCTTTAACTCTTGAGACAGATGCTTCTGGTAAAGGTTTGGGTGTTGTCTTACTACAAGCAGGGCAACCTTTGGCTTTTTGAAGTCAAGCTTTATCATCTCGGGCTCAAAATAAGTCTGTTTATGAGCGGGAACTCATGACTTTGGTGCAGGCTGTTCGGAAATGGAAACATTATCTCATGGGAAATCATTTTATCATTCTCACAGATCATAGAAGTCTAAAGTTTCTCACATATCAAAGATTATTGACTGAAGAATAGTTCAAATGGGCCTCCAAACTAATTGGTTTTGACTTTGAGATTCGTTTTCGCCCTGGTAAAGACAATCCTGTGGCTAATGCTCTCTTCCGCAAGTCTTATTTTATGCCTATTTCAGTTTTACAACCCACCCAATGGGACTAATGGGAGGAGGAATCCCAAACAGATGCAAGTATGGTTTCTTTGATACAAGATTTCATGATCGATCCTAATTCCCATGTGGGATAGGAATTACGCAAGGGACATTTGTTTTACAAAGGCAAATTGGTGGTACCTAGAGGGTCTTCCAACATACCTTAAGGACATGCATGAGTCCCCAACAGGTGGTCACAGTGGCTATTATCCCACTTTTAAACGCATTGTTGGGGTTATTTATTGGAAGGGTATGAAAAAAGATATTAAAGAATGGGTCCAACAATGCACAGTTTGTCAAAGGAACAAAGCTGAAACACTAGCTCCAATAGGCTTATTACAGCCTCTACCCATTCTCACTCAAGTCTGGTCTGACATCTCTATGGATTTCATTGGGGCTGCCTAAAGTACAAGGGAAAGACACAATTTTCATAGTGGTGGATAGACTCACGAAATATGCTCACTTTTTGGCACTTGCTCACCCCTTTACAACAGCAAAAGTGGCTCAATTGTTCATTAAAGAAATAGTAAGACTTCATGAGTTTCTCTCTACAATTGTCTCCGATAAGGACAATTTTTTTTAAGCAATTTTTGGAAAGGATTGTTTAAACAGGTTGGTACAAAACTCAGGTTCAGCACTGCATATCATCCCTAATTCGATGGTCAAACAAAAGTGGTTAATCGCTGCCTCGAGACTTATTTACGTTGCATGACTGGTACACATCCTAGGAAGTGGCCTCAATGGTTATCTTGAGTAGAATTCTGGTTTAATACTAATTACAATATTTCTACTAAGATGTCCCCTTTTAATGCCATCTATGGCCGTGATCCCCCTTTGTTGCTCAAAGGTTCTACTATCCCATCAAAAGTGCAAACTGTGAATCAATTACAATAAGAACATGATGAGATCTTGAAGGAGTTGAAGGAAAATTTATGCAAAGCCCAAGACCATAATAAGGTGCAGGCTAATAAACATAGGAGGGAGGTGGAGTTCCAAATGGGTGATTGGGTGTATCTTAAGTCGCAACCATATCGGCTAAAATCATTGGCTAATAAACCTAATGAGAAGCTTCATCCTAGATTTTACGGTCCTTATATAGTCCAGGAACGCATAGGACCTGTAGCTTATAAGCTGGACCTCCCTGCCTACCGCAGAATTCACCCAGTCTTCCATGTCTTCCTCCTCAAGTGCGTTGTTCATCCAACCACTCCAATTCAACCTCTTCCATCTACACTTACAGAAGATTTGATGTTAGAGATCTATCCAAAGGAGTTGCTTGACGTTCTCACATCTTCAACAGGAGATTTGAAGGTTTACTTATATGGCACCATCTCCCATCTATTGGAAACAGTTGAAAATCTGCCACAATCATCACTACAGAGTTATCTAAGGGGTAGTTTTATTGTTTCAGACTTTTATAAAGTTTGCATGGACAATTTTTAAGCAATTTTTTATCTTTATTTTCGAAAGTTTTGTAAATCTAGGGAAGTGAAGAGTCTGATACTCTCGAATAACCAGAAATTGTATACTGTTTCAGTTTCTCTATACGTTGGAAATCTAGTGTGCTGTTGGAATAAATATATACAATTTTAAGGTTGTTCCGTATAGGTCTATAATACCTATCAAGATATTTGATATGTAACTTACATACATATATAAATATAAATTTTCAATTTATATTTGTTCTTCAATTTGAATTTTTTAATCTAAAATAATCAAAATTTTCAATCTTTATTTGCTCTTAAATTTAAAACTACAGCTCTTGAACAGGAATATATATAACACTTGTTTATGGACGTAACTTTTATAACTTTTACATTATCCACAACTTTTCATAAAAATTGTAAATTATAATTTCATCAAAAAGCAAACAGTACAACATAGTCAAATTATTCTTAATATAATTTTAAAAATATATTCCATCAATTACGATATACATGAATAAGAAACAATTAATCCTACTTTAATAGATTTTTCTATATATATAGACATACTTGCATCCAATTTGAAATCATGAAAAAACAAATCAATATTAATTGGCAATTCACAAAGGATCATTGCATAAAAAAGACAACAAAATGCAATAGCTCTTTGCCTCAACATATGATGCTAAGTACGTTCTAGAATGAGTATGAGATAGTTGGTTTTACGTATAGGCCTAATCTGTAAGAGATCCAGAGCATCTTAAACATCTTTAGCATCTGGCTGGCGACTAGCCATGTGAGATACCACAAACTTAGAGAGTTCATTAATGGCAGCTTGAACCTGATAATCACCACCAGGTTCCCTCTGCCTTGCCCATCTTAGAGTATCAGCACTTAATCCGTTGTATTCAGATGCAGCATCAGTAGTCTTTCGTGATGTGGCCAGGGCCTTCTGCAAGTCTACTTGGGACAATGGTCTAGGAGCCTGAACCATGAAAATAGACCTTATCAGAAGCAGTCATCACTTTCCACTGTACAGATTAAGAATTGTTAAACAGAATCACTCACAGAAACAGTTCTCCCTTTCTTCTCTTCATCCAGAAGTTCTCTAATTGGAAAATATGCAGCTTTCTTGCACAGGTCAAATAGATCCGAACCAGTGTAACCCTCACATAAGAAAGCTATATGGTCAAAGTCAATGTTTTCTTCAATCCTCTCACCCTTCAAGATAACATTCAATATGTCAGCCCTCTCCTTTTTGTCCGGAATACCAATTTCAAATGCTTGAGGAAGTCGTCGAAGTATTGCTTCATCAAGTTCTGAAGGACGATTAGTAGCAGCAAGGACCATAACTTGAGCATTCTCTACACAATAAATTAAAAGTCATCATAATTAAAAATCTTTGACAGGTACAAAAAATAATGCTAAATAGAGTAGCATCAATTCACCGGATCTGCATGAGCCTCGGAAGAGGAGTATATAATACGTTTAAAACTTACTATCAGTAGTAAAACCATCCCACAGAGCCATGAATTCAGTTTTCATGTTTAACAAAGCCTCATGATCTGTTTGACGACGCTGACCCAAAAAGCTGTCGACTTCATCAATGAATATGATGGCAGGCTGGAGCTTATGAGCTAGGCTAAATATGGCAGCCACTGCAAAAGAAAAGCAGCTCACAATATGGTATCAATTGTTTTAATTAGACTTAATAAATATGGCAGCCACTGCAAAACAGTAATCCAAATAAAAGACTTAATAACTCAGATTGTGGCTCATATTGTTTCAATATGGTATCAATTGTTTTAATTAGACTTAATAAATTTTAAGTATCTTATAAATTTGGGTATTTTAAATTAAGTTTTTATAAAAAAAAAAAAAAAAACATTATATTAAGTGTTTTTCTAAGTATACCCTGTGTTTGATTTTGCTGCCTTCGCGTTCCAGTCAACTCACTCCTTTGGATTAGAGACGGGAAGATGAAAGTAATGGTCACACCATCCCATTAACGGAAAAAATCAAACTGTAGGGTACTTAAACAAAAATAAAAAATATTCTTAGCACTCTATAGAGACTCAGTTGAAAATTTTTAATAGGGACTCAGTTGAAAATATTCAACTAAGGAAGTACTTAAAGCTTAATCAAGTATTTTAATTATATGCAAAAGAAATAAAACATCCACCAAAGTGGACAAACTCTGAACTAAACATAAAAGATACACAATTGAAAAAAATGAGATCATAAAATAAGGTACAATCCGCACAGAAAACTATATGAATGCATGTAAAAATTACCAGATAAAAGGTATAATAACAATTATGATTATGCACAGCTCTTATAACAAAACATAGGATTCTATGTTCTAACCTACCAAAGAATACCGATTACAATACTTAACACCAGCCAGAAATAAGAACGAAATTGAAGGGACAATACTCAATGTCAAATTGCCTTAATTTGTAATAACGGGGAAACGTGGGCTATGATTTTGAAGCAGGTATAAGATTTGGAGAATGAATGAGAGGAGAAACAAGCGTGGGCAAAGGGTGTAACAGAATAAGTTAAGGAGTGAGAGAAGCAAAAGGGGAGAGAGAAAGGAAGTATGAGGAAAAATATTGAAGATTTCTTTTGTGAAAGGGTTGTTAGCCTCTCTGGAGGAGCTGCTCTGTGTGGCAATAGGAATCATCATCATCCCGCTGTATTTTCTATTTCATTTTGAGGAATAATATGTATATCATCTTAATTTCCCCGTTTATTCCTCTACTTTTTAGGTTTCTAAACAAAATTTATTTCCAATATGTATTCTTTCCATATAAACATATGCAGTACAGGAATAAATATAGAAATATTTTCCCATTTACAAAAAAAATATACAGATTCTCTCTAAAACCAAAATGTAAATCAATCTCTTCCCCTATGGTTGCTGATAAGAACTATTATTGAATTCAAGTAAAACTTTAGGGATCCACACTTTGTTACAACTCTCAGCACAAGCACAAAATGCCAATAATAAGATCAAAGCCAGAAAAATTAGAACCTGCCTTGTGGCAACAGCCACACCCTAAATATACTAAATGAATCCTATGCACACTCCACCACACTCCACTTCCTTATATCCCTCCCCTGAGCTGATTTCAGCATCTCTCTCCTCCATTTGAAGCGTATGCAGTTTGTTATAATCATACATAAACACTGTTTCCTCCTTACTTTCCATTGTACCCCTATCTGCTCTTCTCCCATAGTATTGTTTCAATGGAGATTGAGGCCCATCAATAGCCCCTCCACCATCAAGTAGCACCCAAGTGATGTCCTCCTTGGGTAACCCAACCTACTGCTTAAGCACCTCCCCGTTTCCATTTAACAACTTCCTAGTTGTTAGCAAAACTACTGGTACAATTTGCGATTCCAATTCCCTTCTTAAGAAAAGGGGAAGCTCTTGACTCGGTTGACTAATAATTGGAGGAGCCTGTTTTAGTTAAGAAATGTGAAAAATTGGATGCAATCTTGATGTTGCTGGTAAAAGAACTTTATAAGCAACAACACCAATCTTTTCCAAGACCTTGAATGGCTCAAAATCAGGGACTGAGTTTTTCATTCACACATCTTGCCAAATAATCCCAATATATAGGGTTGGGCCTTTAAGTAAACTAGTCTCCAACCTGAAATTCCACCTCCCTCCTGCTCTGCATTTGGGCTTTAAGCAAATTTTGTTTCAATTTCTCTAAGACATTATCCCTTACAATTGGTCAACCTCATTTACTAAAATGTTGTTTCTATAGTAAGGAACAATGTTAGGGGAATCACAATCAAAGAGTGCTTTAAAAGGAATCACCTTTATAGAAGCATTGAATGTAGATTGAACCAAAACTCAACCCATGCCAACCACTTTGCCCATTGATTAGCATGGCCATTGACAAAGCACCTTAAATGGGCTTCAATGGTGAGGTCAGTCGCATTTGGTTGTTAGTGTTAAGAAGTAGACTTCAAGTTTAACTCAATCCCACAAAATCGGTTTGTAAGGTGAGGTTTGCACCCCACTTATATACTATAAATTAGCCTTATCTCTAGTCGATGTGGGACTTCCAACACACCTCCTCACGTCAAGGTATATACATATCGCGCGTGAAGCTAGACATTAATGGGTGGCCCGATAACGGCCCGATGGCAGGTGGAACAATGTGCCCAACAAACAACAAATCTCGCTAGGATAGACTCTAACCTGGCTCTGATACCATGTTAAGAAGTAGACTTTAAGCTTAACTCAACTCCACAAAACCGGCTTGTAAGGTGAGGTTTGCACCCCACTTATATACTATAAATTGGCCTTATCTCTAGTCAATGTGAAACTTTCAATAATTAGTTTGGAGATGGAATGATTTAGTTTGATGACAGCCAAGCGAAATAGCTCTTGCCAAAAATGCACTATGGAAAATCCTATTCCTATCCAAAACAACGGAATTAAGGAAACCATACAACCTAACAATTTCCTTCACAAAAACTGCAGCTACATCCTTAGCCAAGTATGGATGAAACAAAGGAATGAAATCAGCATACTTACTTAGGCTATCCACAATGACCATAATGGTGTCAGCTCCCTTAGCCTTGGGAAGTCCCCCAATAAAGTCCATGGAAATAACACACATGGTTTGTAATGGGCAATGACTGGAGTAATCCAACAACTTAGTCAACATTTAACCCACTGCCCAACTGATACCCTTTGCTCCAATAAATATTTCCAACTCCTCCAATCTGTTCTAATATTAATGTAGGTCTAACAAATATTGGCGCCACTTATGCCAGTAAACACTATTGCCATGAGCTCACGTTCATGCACTGGTTTTACCTTACTTTTGTCCGAGCAAGCATTACTAATAAAAGCCAATGGTAAGACCTGTTGCATTAAAACTGCCCCAATTTCATGCTCAGAAGCATCAGTCTTTATCACAAATGGAAGCTCAAAATTCAGCATACCTAATGTGGCATATTCTCCATTTCCTCTTTCAATTGCTAAAAAGCATGTTCTGCTTCCTTCGACCATTTGAAATTGTTCTTTTCCAATATCTGTGGCCACGGTTTAGCAATCACCCTGTGATTGTGTACAAAGTATAGTAACCTGTCAACCCCAAGAATCCCTTTCAGCCTCTAATATCCATAGGCAGAGGCCAACTCTTCATTGCTGCAACCTTTGATCATCTAAAATGCCCCCAGCTGAAATGATATGCCCAAGACATTCCAACTTTTTACTCCAAATTTACTCTCCTTACGATTAACCCACATCTCATTATTATGCATCAGTTGAAAATACACTTGCAAACGGTCATTATGTGAAGAGAAATCCAGGCTATACACTAGGATATCCTTAAAATATACCAACGCAAACTTTGGTTATAATATCTAAAATTTGGTTCATGAGAGTTTGCAACGTTGAAGGAGCATCTAAAAAATTTTGTAATCAACTGATAGCTACCATATATTTTTCAAGCAAAGAAACAACTTTAAAAAAATTCTGATCAATTGTGATCACATTCGGCATAGGCCCAAATGTATTTAATCTCATATTAAGCAAACTATAAAAGAAATCAATTTCAGAAAACTCCAGAGCTAGCATGACCAGATTTTATTTCAATGCAAAAAAAAAAAAAACCTTGTGAATTGAATAGAAGGTAATAAACATAGTGTGTGCATACCAAGTTTCTGGGCATCTCCAAACCACTTGCTCATCAGGCTTGATATCCTAACATTGATGAAAACTGCTCCAGACTCCTTAGCAATAGCTTTGGCAAGCATGGTCTTCCCCGTGCCAGGGGGTCCATACAGAAGGACACCCTTTTGTGGCCCAAGAAGTTTACCATGAGAAAATAGGTCAGGTCTTCTTAGAGGCAGAATAACAAGTTCATATAGGGCTTGTTTTGTAGTTTTCAGTCCTCCGATTGAGTTAAACTCCACATTAATGTGGTCAGGATTGATAACATCGCATGCTATGACATCCTGTAAAAGATAAAATGCTTAAACTTAAAAAAAACCTATTCCCTCCATTTAACATAGAATTAGAAAATAAAACATTTGAAATGATATAAGGTAATATATCCCCATACAGAATATGTAAGAAACAGGTTTTAAGTAATTTATCTATGTCAATATGATTATGATTTCAAACTTATTCCATCTTCAGACGCAAATTGGTCAACAATCGTATAACCCCAGTTCCAGGAAACTCATTTAGAATAGAGGAACTTGAAGCTAGAAATCCAACTAGAAAACTAACGCAAAAAGACCTTTCCCATCCATTCCCCTGTCATTCAATAAAACAATGCACAACTGGGCCTTCCATGTGAAGTTGTTTCAGAAACCAACATAGTACGGAAAAGGAACCAGGAAAGTGAGATAAAGATCACATTACTAATCTCCATAACAAATGAAAAAATAGCATTGGCTTCTACAATACATATAAGTAATCCTTTTGACAGATCCAGAAAAATTGCATATACTCAAGAAACTAAAACCATTATAAAAAAATTCAAATATGTATAATACAGCTGGCTGAATTCCTCACTAACCGTACTATATCCATGCCTTAAACACCTTCTTAGTCCAATGATGGACATGCAAATAGCCAGAAAACAGAATCAAATATCACACCAAACCCAGTGCAGAATGTAAAGAATCATACGTCAAGCTTCAACAATATATTAAGAAAGCACACGATAAGGATTTAATTTGTTGCATAATTGTGACACGACCCAGCCCATGGCTTTTCACAAACATATGTTTTCACCCATATTTAAAGGCAGCAATTAAGAAACCAATTTGATGCCCTTGTTTGGATAAGTTTCTATGTACACATTTTAAAGATAAAAAGATACAAAGTAAAAACAAAATAAAATTCTTCAACTAGTTTACTCATTTATAAAAAGGAAATCATCTTTCGTTCGGAAAAGCTAATACAATAGAGTTTTTACAAATTAAAATAAACATATGTTATTAACTCCTACGAACATACAAAGAAATTCATCCAGACAGTAATGCTACACTCGTTTTGTGATAAATGTGTAAAATATTTAAAAATTAAGATAACAGTACAGAAAAGAAAAAACACAATAGTTAAGATTGTGGACCTCGTAAGGGTTTGTGTTAACAAGAGGACGACCAAGGCGTTTGGCTATCTCCTTTTTGTTGTGAAGGGCCTTTTTGGAAGCCTCGCGATTCGGGTCGAGTTGTCGGATACCAATACACAAGACCAAGCAACTCAGTGCTGCGCTAGCTGCGTACAGAACCAGTTCTTGAACCAAATTCGACTCTGATAGACGACGACCCATTTCCTATGCTTTTTCAAAAAATCAGAACCGTTTACGAAAAGGAAGGGAGCGAACTTTATTCTTTTGTTGCTTTTATCTTCTCTTCCGACTCGCGAATGGCGTGGGGAAAACCATGCGAACGGACAAGAAGATGGATGATTCAAGAAAATTAACCGACTTCTTGCTTGACTAAAACCTAAGCTGAAATTTTAATTTTATATATTTAGTTAAATAAAAGTTTAATATAAAATTTGCATTATGAAATACTAGTGGACAAATACCATGCAATGTTATTCCATATATTTGTAGTATATAATTTGGATGGAAATAATATGGAAAAAGAAATATAAATTAAAAAAAAAATTCCAAAAAAAGAAATATTTTTGCGTTAATAGACATTATAATATTTGACTGCTTATCTTTTTTAATAATTCGTGCTTAAAACAAGTTATTGTTCCTCCACCTCCTCATTTCCAACCTTTACCTCTCCAACTTTTTTTCTTTTTTCTTTATTACAAAAATGTCCTTTTTTTTTACTTTTTTTTAACTTTTTTAAAATTTTTTACTTTTCTCTTGTATTTAGAAGAAACCTTCAACTTTCCCTATTTGAGATCCTCACAGTCACACCTCTCCCCTTTGAGATCCGCATATCTTTCTCGCACTCATCGTCGTTGTCGTCGCAGCCGCCGAAGGCCAGTCTCCATCGACAATGACGCCCACCACTACCCCTCCGGCCGCCACCATCACTCCCTCTGCATCCCAGTCACCACCCCTTCTAAGCCTAAATCATCGGCACCGGTTGCTTCTCCCACGTCATTTCCACCATCTTCCTCCTCCAATGCTGCAACCGCAACCCCCCTCATCATCTCCCCCAACTTCCCTCCATCTAAAACCGTTGCACCAGCTCCAGCGACCAATCCCTCGGTCGCCACACCACCGATTGCTAGAACTCTCTGGTTTGGAAGTTTCTAAAATTGGGGGTTTCTGAAATTGGATGCGCGGACCTGGAATTGGGTTTTGCGTTTGTTGTTTTTCTAATGCAGGTCAGGTGACATGCGAAGGTGATGAGATGTAGGCTCGCGATGGCGGCTTGCTGGTGGTCGTGGTGATTCTGTGAGGGTGGTGACGGTGCTGCGCGAAGGAGATGAATGTCGAATTTGTGATGAAGATGATGAGGGCGCGCGATGATGGCGGCAGCGCTGTGCTTCTGCTTCTGGATCGTTTGATGATGGGGTGATGATTCATGGTGCGAAGAATATGCACGAGCTTGTTGCGGCTGGCTCGACGGTGACGCCGACGCAATAGAGGTGGGGAGAGTTCCACGGAGAGCGGGGGGCCTGGTTGACTTGCTCTCCTCGTTGCAAGCTGTCAAGGATGTCTCTGAGAGACCCCATTTCAATCTTCACCTTCTCAGCCTCTTCCATGAAGATTCCCATGTCAGTGTCTAAGTGGGTTATGGAAGAAGTGAGTTCCACATACTCGCTTCCAAATCAACGTCTTTCATCGTAGTTTTCTTTAGATCAACGTAGCTGGGGAAGCACTTGGCCATTAAATTGTTCATTTTGGGATGATTTTGATATTTGCAAGCAAAACGAGAGTATAAGAGAATGAGTGAGACGATAATAGAAAGGATATTTGAAAGTGTAATAGCGCGGAAACTTTCCTTAAACGAAAGCATTCACGGATATATTTAAGGTAAAATGGATATCGATATCCGTTTTTACTTTAAACGAATGATAACATCCCTTAAGGGATCTTCGTATCTGTTTAAGGGACGTTTTTTTATAAAATTTTAATTTTAAAATAAATTTGGATAAAATAGAAATAGAAAAAATAAATTAAAGGGTAAAAATGGAATGGGGAGGTAGAGGGAGTAAATGGGGGAGGTGCAGGGAGTAATACCCTATGAGATATTGTCTTTAACATTTACAATATATTTTTAACTTATATGTATGTTAAGTTTTGGAGAATATATTTTTTCGTTTAACCACAAAAGGATTTGTCAAGTAATGTCAACACTGTATATAAGTGTTGAGATCCTAAAAAGTTAGAAATGAGCAAAAAGTATATATTTGATCCAATCTGATTTACTTTTGCACTGATATGGTCAATTAAAGATCATTTCATTAAAACTTTTTTTTATCTCTATTTTATAATTTTTCTATATCAGATTTCTGTTTTACTTATTTAGATTTAAAAATTAGAAAATCTGAATTACTTATCCAAATCATATTCAAATCAAAATAATCTAAAGGTGAGTATAACTAACGATCAACCATCTTTTTAGGCACTGCTTTACCTTCAATCGGACAACTACACCGCATAAGAAACCGTCGTTTAACAACAAAACTCTGTTAAAAGAATAAATTAATCAACATATTGTAGTAATTTGGATCATAACGATGGTTTTATTTTTATTTGGATAGAGATGTATCTATAATTACATGTATCCACGTATTTTATTGATATACTTCATGTCGAGATATTCTTTACTACGTTACTTTTGCATGTCATTTTCTTGTGTAACCTGAATGTCTTTAGTAAGAAAGTCTGCAAAAATATTTTCACATTCAATAATTGATAACTATTAGTAATACTGTAATAAATGATTCTACTTACCCGTAAATCTAAAATAGTATATGGATGGACTTTATTTGTTAGGTCTAGGATATATAAATTTACCTTATTCTAGGGTTTCCTAACATTGCTTTGTTATCATTAATTAGTCATTATTTAACTATGGTTTATCATGATGCTTACATGGATATTTGAGCGTTTCATCTCACATTATAGGTTGGTCAAACCTCTGACATATACATATATGTAGGTCAAGAGGTCCTCTCCTTAGCCAATTATTACATTAGACTATCAACGAGACTTCCTAATTGACAGTCTTTTGGTAAGCAACTTAAGAAAAATTTCTTTATCTTGATGCGTTGGTGATACACATTATCGTTGATAGTTTAAAATTATCACCACTTAATCAAGGCAATTTCATTATTATCAAGTTAATAATTAATAAAATAAAGAGGGTTAAGTTAATCTTATTCCAATAAATACATAATTGTTTTTCAATAATTGATTATTTAGAAAGTTTATTCAAAAGGTTAGTTAAAACAATGAAAATACTAAAAAAATAAAAGTAAAAATATATCCTAATAGAATTAATGTTGAAGATTGATATAAATGTGAATTTAATAAAATATCAAATTAATAAAAGACTTTAAAATAATTATAATAAAATAGCTTAATTTCACTGTTTTCCAAAATAGATTTATCATCGATTATTCACAAATTATTGTTCAATTGATTATTGTTTTTATTTTAAATTAATTAAAGTAAATTTTTAATTAATTTCTTGGTGATCTTACTATTAACCAAAGTAGAAAGTAGATTCTCAATTAAAAACAAGACTTTTCTAGTTTATTCATAATAAATTCAACCAAAGTACATTCTCAACTAAATCCTATTATGTTTCATATATATTATTTTATCTCCTAACCAAGTTAAAAGTTAATTAATCAAAGTACATTCTTGACTAATGATTGTTAAAGTTTTTACCAATAATAAAAGTACATTCTCAATTGGTAGTAAAAATTCATTCAATCATATGAAAGTTCATAACTTTAATCAAAATATATTCTCAATCAAAATTAAAAACCTCCAGACTCATGATTAACATGCATATAGATTAAAACACTTCACTAATTAGCTATGATGTGAAAACCATTATTTTTTACGTGATTCAGAGATAAAAGGTATTGCCTTTAAAACAATGTTCTTTTAAAAAAATTTTCGCAAAAGGTAATGCCTTTAAAAATTTCTTGAAACACAAGGAAAAAGATTTTCTAATGCAGCGGAAATAAAGTCGATTTAATACAGAACAGAGTCGACTAAAAAGTAAAAGTATAGGTATCAGAGAAATCAAACACTGCTTTTTATACTGGTTCAGCCAACCTGCCTACATCTAGTGTCCTTCTAATCACAAGAAGCAAATGCACTATAATGATCAAGGTTTTTACAACAAGGCTTTTATAGAGACCTCATGTCAAAAATATAAAACACCTCTGTAACCCTCTAATAAAAAAATAGGCATATACAATAACAAGACCAACAACAAGAATCTCCTCTTTTGTTGTCTTAACCCTTTGAGAAACCCCTCAAAGTCAAGAACGCAACACGCTCTTCTTGTTGTAGTCACAATAGGGAACACAACCCAATCTTCAGCAGATTGTAGAACCTGATCTTGCAGTAGACACCTCAATGTGTAGATATATCAGACTTTCAATGCATAACAATCTAACTCTTCAAGAAATCATAAGGAGATTATCACCATGATCTCTTCTTTGATTCTTGGAGCTTTTTCCACTTTCTGTAAGACAACACTTATCTGAAAAATATCACAAAATTGTTAGATTCACCAAAATGTGTGACAACTAGGTGAGAAGGAGAATCATGGTTGCATTGATTGATTGATGTTATGGCAAGCGAGAAGGAGGACAAGCTAGGGCTCGAGAAGGGGAGGGAGGGAGAAAAGTGATAGAAGAGTGTTAATTAGATTTTATATTATTTAGTTTTATTTTTTAATTATTAATTATCTCCATATCCGTATGAAAAATTACCGGGTAAATATTTTTTCCACTTATATACGGTCTTACATACGGACCTATCCTTGGCAAAGTTCCCGTCAACACGCGCCAATATCACCCACCGATATTATATGCGAATAATCCATATATAATTTTTCCCCCCATTATATACGAATTTTTTGGTATGTAATGCTAGTTCACATATTCATATATAATATCCGTATATAACAGCCCTATTACATACGGATAAAAATCTGTATATAATAATCCATATATAATTGTCATTTTTCTTGTAGTGATTTTTGTAAAGAGAATAAAAATATTCTAACAAATTACAAATCTTTTAGATTTGATCAGATTGCAGAATATTGAATAATTTTCAAGAAGAAGTGCATTGATATACCAACTAATCAAAATTCAACCAGAAATTAGTAAACTAGTCATAATGAACGTGTTAGCTCTCAATTGAACCAGAAAATTACTTTCTAATGTAAATCACATCATATAAGTTTATTTTAAACAATTCACGTCTCCAACTTGTTTAGTCAATATAAACATGACGTTGTGATTTATCATTTGTCACAAAAGTGAAATTAAGAAAAACAAAATTTACTAAATTTCAAATTGGAATTTAAACTTAATAAATTTGTTACCATCACGCTCATAGTTTAACTTCTACTCCTTTCATTATATGATTTTATCAAAATTGCTATTAAGAAACTAAATGTTTTGCAACTATTATGGGTTGATGTTAACGTCTTTTCGCTGGGGTTTCTTGTTTTTTTTTTTAGTTTTGAAATTATTGTAGACATCAACATCATCAATTATTTTGTTATTAAAGTGAAAAACAAATGAATGAATAGAGCAAGAGCAACAAATTGCAGTTTCGCAGGTTACCATGTGTGGGTGAGAGATAAACAAATTGGATAAGTTAGGAAGGTAGATTAGGATTAAGTGAGTATTTCTGATTTTTTTAGTTGGGGTTATTATAAGAATGACAGAGAGGGTTGGAGTGAGAGAGATGAAAGAAAAATGGTTGAGAGGAACGAGGAATGACAGAGAAGTGGGGTTTCTCGTTTTTTTTTTTTTAAAAATTGAGAATGAAAATTATTCAAATACTCTTTATCTTAAAACTTAAAATTCATAATATATAAGAATACTTTTGTCTACTAAAATTCGATAGACATTGTTAAAATGTACTAACTAGAAAAAACATACGCAAATTAGCAAACATATATATATATATATGATAAAAGTATACTATTTTGGTTTCTAATTATATTATTTTTAATCAAATATTAGTCTTTTGATAGAAAGTTTTGAAAATTTTCATAAATATTCTCTTTTCACACTCCTTTCGAATAACTAATAAAAAAATGATTTTACCTTCCTAATTTGATTCATTCTAAATTATTTATTTCAAAGTAAAAATATTATTTTGTTGATATTGACTAAACGTTGAATTGAAAATGGAATCTTTGTGTACGGAAAGTTTAAATTAAGCGGGAAAAGTTTTATTAGAAATAAAATAGTAATTAATAAGTCAAAAGCACATATAAAGCTTGAGCCTTGACCTTTCTTTTCATTTACCTGCATTCTGTCTAGAGAGAAAGAGAAGCACAGAAAACTTGCAATTCAAGATCAACAATGGCTGTCAAAGTTTACATAGTGTGTAAGCACTTTTCAAACCTTTCCTGTCTTTACTAATTGATTCTGGATAATTATTTTAATTAAGAACTTGTTAATCTATTGCCCATGCGTGTAATGTGTTAATGGTTTACATTGTCTTTTTGTCGATAGTGCTCTTAATTTCTTGACTTTTTTCTATTCAATTTTCTGTACCCATGTTCTTTCCTCCTTGCATCCGTTGATGCATGTTCAGAATGCTTCTTTAGTAGTTTAATTAGAAGAATTTCAAATTTCCTTGTTCTTTGACGTTCTTGGACTATTACCCTCTATGATATAATGCATTTTTTGTTTAGAAATGTTTCCTGTTTAAACTGAGAGCACCACCAAGAGCAATGTACCAATCATTCATCCCAATGATCTCTGAGAGGCTGATGGCTTTATCTTTGGATTCCCGATAAACGTTAAAAAATTTCACATCGACTAAAGATAAGAACAATATATAATATATAAGTGAAGTGCATAGATCACCATACAAACTGATCGGTCCTGTGAGATTGAATTAGGTTTAAAATCAACTTTCTAATAATAAAAATGATGGCTTCTCAGTTTAAGGTTTTTCTTGATGCTATTGAGTGTCTAGGTAAAACACAAAAGCTTGTAGGCAAACCTGTTGGAATCATCTCCAGCATTTGCTACCAAGGTGGTGGACAAGAGATTACAATGTAACACTCTTTATGACTGTAATTTTCTTATAATTCCTTTCCTGATTTGAATGAAATCTTGAAGTACAAGAGTTTAATATAGCCACAATAATCATCATAACAAGACTAGTTTTTGATAAAAATCAACAAACTTAACATGGGCATGTTATATTAGAAACCTAACAAGAAACTTTACATATTCAGTATGTTAGGCAATAAGGAGGGAGGTAATCGTAAGGGTTGGAAAGCACATGAGAAGGAGAAGAAGGTATAAGAGAGAAAGAGAAGGAGACCAAACGGTGGAGTACAGGGGGCAAGTTGGCCGAACGATTTACTAAGGGGAGCAAGTAGGCCGAACGGTGGAAGGTTGGGGAGCAAGTGGACCGAACGGGTGACAAAAGGGGAGCGAGTTGACCGAACGATAGGCAAGTGGGGACGACCAGGCCGAACGGTTGGAAGCAGCGAGGAAGCATCCTAACTGCCACAATAGTTAGGATGGGCGGGAAGATTATTAGAGTAATAAGGAAGATATTCTGAGAAGATATTCTAGAGAAGTTAATTAGAGTAATCAAGCCATATATTAGGATATTATTCAGTACAAGATAACTATAGTAAATAAATATATAGTCCAAAGAAATATACAATATATAATATTTATAATTAATGATAGATACTAGGAGATTACATGGGAGATATTTACATTAAATATAGATATATTCAAGAGAGATATTTAGTAGGAGATGGGCGGGAAATACTGTAGTATAAATAAGGCTAGAGTCTAGGGGTTAAAGGTATGCTTTTGATTTGTGAGTTTTGTAAAGGAGGTTATGCTCCAGGATAATTGACGAAGGTTATGCTCCCAATTATTGGATGACTGAAGGAGGTTATGTTCCCAGTTATTGTTTACTTGTGTTTACCCAGATATTACCATCAATAAAAGATATTAATTCGTTATATTCCATTCTTTTATTATTCTTTTGTTTGTTTTGAGTTTGTGAGAGGTTGATTTTGTTACGTCTCCTACTCGGTCACGTAACAGAGTACTTACTAATTGTGAAATCTATGAGAGGCTTGCTGGTATCATCCCTTGGTTCACTATGGAATGATATTTGTTCCATTTACATACAGCCATGAGTTCGGCAATATGGAGGAAGTGAAAGGTGTAAGTCTTTATGGTGCAGCAACCCATGATATAGGAGTGGAGACAACGTTGGTAGAGTCCATGCATGCGAACGAGCAAGGCTATTACTTCGCTCAGTTCACAAAGAAGCTCAAGGAAGCTACTGTATGATGCCGACAGACATCGAAAAAATTCCTCATGATTGTTTCTATTCCACCTGAAAATGTTATATTAGATGATGGTGTTTGATATTTGCCCCTTTCTTTATGTTATAACCCTTTCATAAATTTTTAAGTCATTATCTACCTTCTGCAATAACAGTTATTCATTAACTCAAGATTTTGAGTATTCCTCAATAACGCTGGGATTATGTTTCTGAATTATTTCTTTAGGAATTATAGTTTCAAATGTACAAAATATATGCAATATGTGGCAACTGAATACAAATGAATAGATGAATTATATTAGCTTAATTTTATACAGTCAGGAATGAATTAGCTTAACTTTTAAAAGACTAAAATCATTCATGAAACAAATTACAAAGTTAAAAATATAATAAACCAAATTAGCTTACATGAAACAAAATGTCTTTTTATTACCATTTTTATTTTCCGAAGACAAGAAAAAAATAAGAATATTAAAACTTTAGTCAGTACCTATGAATGGGTATACATTTGTTCTTCTTTAATGACTATTTTTATTATGAAAATGTAGTCTTAGATAAATTATATTCAATAAGAAAAACGTAAATTAGAAGGAGTATTCTACTATTCGTTGTATATTTTATAATTTCTCCTGTTTTCATTGCCTTAATTATCCAATAATTTTTTACATATGAATCTTTCCTTAATCTTTACTAATAACTCAACCATCAATCTTTTAAGATACAAGTTTTCTTAAGAATATTATCTTCTTTTTTTTATCTTGGAAAAACCATGTTAATTTCTAAGGCAATTTTTAATGATAAAACCATGATAAAGCTCTAAACTCCAAAAAGAATAATACATTAAATGTTGTGATTAATCCTGATTATATTATCTCTAACTTGGGATCAAAATATTATTAACAAAATCAATGTTTTAAAAACAAACCTTCCTCTTAACTTTCGACTAGAGATTTGTTCTAAATACTTAATAATTTTATATTATTTAATACGGAAATCATAATTCGACAATATTATTTAAACAAAATAACAATGACAAATATTTTTATTCTAGTTGCTTGGAAATTAGACCTTTTATCCTACTACAACAAAATAAAGACAATAATAAAGAGAAAGTCCAAGCTGCTTATTATTGAATATCTTATAAAACACAATTTTAAATTGAGATTGTGAATAACCAACCACCAGTATAACAAATATACATTCTTGTAACTCCTTAAAGCCAATAAATCATCCTTGTTAGTCAGTTTTTTATTATGGAACATTTTTATAAAATTTAAAAACGACATAGTGAACTCATTATGTTATCCCACTTTCCTTATAATTTTCAAAAAGTACTTGTATTTGAAGGATAAAAATTTTCAGAAAAAAAAATATTGAAGTTTTATTTTAACTCTATTGAAATTAACTAATTTCAAATTGATGTTTTTAGAACTCTTAAAAAGGATAATCCGACTCAACCTCATCTGATCCATTATAAATTGATTACTTAGTGAGTCAACTTAATTCTGGTTTAAATATGTGATGAGTTGGATTGACTCATGGATTACAACTCATTTTAACAACACTAGATTTTACTCCAAAAATTTTACACTATAAAAATATTAAAAAATTTAATTACTGCAAAATTGAAGTCAATTATTTAAAATTAAAATATTAATCATATTACTATAAATCAACCTGATGAAATGAGAAAAGCTAAATGTTTAAAACATTAAAGAGAAAAAGAACAAAAAATAACGAAAACTAGATCTACTAAAAACAAAATGAGCTAAAATGTATGTTAGCTAGAAACAAGCAAAGCAAAGTGTGACACATTATCCTATTATTAATCATTGCTGAAAGAAACATTCCATTGGTCTTGCTACGCACTGACAGGAATTGTTTAACTACTGCTTTTCAGTAATCTTCAAGCCTAAACTTAACCTAACATTAAGCAATATGATAGCCCTCTCTTTTTCTCCTAACAGCAATTACTTTTAGCTTCAAAATTAAATTTTTATTACACACGCCATATTCAAATACAAGGATTTTGAGAAATTCAAAAGAATATTTTTCTCTTACTTTTAATTATATCTAAGAAATTCATCAGTATTTCTTACTTGTTTGCCCTTAATTAGTAATTGACATGGATAGAAACTTTGCATGTTGTCGTAAGGAGGTAAAATTTATAAATATATGAATCTAATGACACTACTCTTCTATTGAAAAATTAAGAACTCTTTATTTAAATTTAAATATTAAATTTGAATAATTTTTGTTTTACATGTTCAAAATTTTAAATATTTTATTTGAATAGAATATTTTAATTATTGTCAAATACGAAAATATTAAATACAAGAGTTACTATTTCAACCTTGTAGACAGAAAACAAAAATTGAATATAAAGAGTTCTATTTCAACCATGTAGGCAGTAAACAAAATTTGACTACCAACTTTAATTGAAAAAAAAATGATTGGCATTCATTCGAAAACAAATAGTTTATTAATATGTATTATTAGAAAAACTTATGATAAAAACATAAATATGATTGAGTTTGATTTAAAAGAAATCTTGGAAAAACATTCTGAGTTGATGACGTCTTCTTCATATAAAATTATATAATTTTAATTAATTAAATTACTCTTAGATTTCTAGTAAAAAGTACTTTGAATTTCTTATAAAAATAGTAATTGTTTAAAAAATTCATTCAGCCGTAAGGTTAAGCAAATTTATTTCATGTGATGACTATTTAGGCTGTATACATGCTCCTTATAGAATTATTTAAGTTCAATTTCTTTTTATAATAATTAGATTGTCATTAACAAATTGCTAATTACTGTTTTAAGACTTTTCTTAAATGATTGTTTATATGATAAAAAAAAGTGCAAAAATATTAAAATGATTTTATTAATTTCAATAATCAATAAAAAAAATTCATTTTCAATTATCTAATGGTTTATGTTTATATATATATATATATATATATATATATATATATATATATATATATCTTTCAAGAAAACTGATTGCACACTTAATTTTAAATATTTTATGCTAATCCATAGTGTGTTAAAAATTCAAATTTTAGTTAAATATTTGAGAAAAACTATATATTATTCTTAGAGGAATCTATAATGTTATTAAAATCAAGTACGAGTTTCAAAGTACAGTGAAATATTATAAATATTATGTATATTTATAGACAATATCTTTAGTTAAATATATGACATTAATAGACATTAATAATTATTAAAAAATATAAATTATTGAGATTTAGTAATCGATACATATTGAACTATGCGGCTTAACACAATTGGTCGGGTACGTATATATATCATTTAAATTTTGAATAGATTTTATTATAGTTTATTTATTAAATAATAATAACAATAATAATAGTATTATTATTATTATTATTATTATTATTAATAGAAATAATAATAATCATACAAACATTTAAATGTTCGAAATGGTGAAGCCAAAGAAATACTAAATTTCGTTAAACACGGACATGTCTAATCAAACCTCTCTGTGCAACTCTGTCCCTATGTTTTAATTATCTCGATTGAGTAACTTAAATATTATAAATACAAGATTTAGACGCTAAAATTATAATGACGCAATTTACTCTTCCTCTTAATTGAAATTTAATGATGTAAAATGTTGAAAGATTAAAGTCACACAATTGTTATACTTAGGGCCTGATTATTAAAGTTAGAATACTATAATTACAATGTCAGGAAAAGTGCCATTATCTTTATTAAGAGATAATTTTTTTTATATATTGTAAGATTAATAAAATTAGTTATATTTATAAGGATAAAAACGAAAAGAGTAATTACTTATACGAAACTATGTATATAAAGAAACAGTTATAAAGATAATTGAATTAATTGTATAATTAATGGAATAGATAATTAATAGTTATGGTTATAAATAAATAATAATAATAATAATAATACATGGTGGTGGTACAGTTGCTATTGTTCCTCGTTACTTACCGAGTCCAACACATCCGTGATTTTGATAAATACCAACGACGGTTGCGCGGGCACACAGTTACTTATCACACACACGCTCTCTCTATCTCTCTCTCAGCGTCCTCATTATTTTTCTCTGAATTCTGCCCTCACAATCCCTAATCAACAAAACATTTCTTTACCATGAATCTCGAAAATGTCAGGCGCAACATGTGAAGTGATGCAAAACGGCAACACCAATTGTTTCGCCAGGTTAGTTTCATTGGTCGTCCAGAACTTGGTACTGTTAGATTTATGCCTTGGTCAGTAGTTTACGTGCGTTAGAAAGGATTTTTTGAGTGGTAGTGATAGTTGAATGTATTGTAATGTTTTTACATGGATGAAATGGTAATCTATACGATGTTGATTAATGTTCATGAGAAATAGATCCTTTGTTCATAGATGGGGAGAAAAGGAAGCAGCTGGTTCTCGTCCGTGAAGAAAGTTTTCAAGTCATCTTCTAAAGACTTGCCGGGGCCTGAGAAGAAGGTAATCCATTCTCCTCTTCCTGTTCATGTGTTCTTCTTATTCTTATCTTGTTTTAGTAGATGATTTGCAGGTGCTCTGTTATGATAACTTTTCACTTTATTTCTTAAAGATTTGGAGCTTTTGTGTTTGGGATTTTTTGGGACTAAAAACACCATTCATTAATCTTATTTTTACTTTATTTGGAAACTACAACACCGGAATATGAGTATGAAGTATTGTTGAATGTCTAAAAGAATAATTTATAAATATTTCTTTTTCTAATTCATCAAGACGTTAACAGTTACCACAGATTTCAAGATAAGAATATGTTACTTCTGTTCTAGTTTCAGATTTAGAAGTTTTTACAAGTTTAAAAATTTCAAATCATTTACGAGACAAAAAAGAGTTCTTAGCATCTGTAATGTAGTATTCCAAAATTACTCTTTCCTTTATTTTTTCCACTTCAATTAGAAGGTGAAGAATCAGCGTAAACTGGTATTTCTTTAGGGTAGTGAGCAATGTGTTGTTTTAATATGCTCTTAAATCATCGACTCCAATCCCTTATTATGTCATAAATCAAAAGTTCTTGAACTAGTTATGGGCTTTCCTCAATTCACAACCCACAAAGAAAAAGAAAATTGTATATCTATATGCCTGCTGCACAGGGAATGGCATGATCATAATCAATTTCAGCTTTCCACACTAAAGGCCAAAACCTTATCCAAGGCTGAGTAACAAAAGTTGGTTTGCTTGCTGTAATGTAATTTGTGTTTTTCGTGCGCTCCTCCACAATAATGGCGAGATGTGCCTGGCAATTTCTCAGCTTTCGGGACCATCAACCGGATACAGCATGTAATTATGTATATGTATGTATGGTCCCCGACTAAGTCAACAAGTATCAAATGCATTTGTTAGCTTGTGTGCCACATAGTTATCATACCACCAAACCCATCACATCATTCATCTTGAACATCGTGTGCTTTCTAAGTTATATGTTATTCATCATCCCAAACAAACATAAAAGCAATGATATTTCATTATGTGCTTTTCTCAAGCTGTTGCAAATCATCGAAATCCCCAGTCCTCTTGTAATATGTACTTTGAATAAGAAAACATAATATGTATGGGTATTTTCTTCTAGTTTTATTTTTTTTATAAGAAAAGAAAATGGGGGAAAAATACTGTATAATCAGGGGGACTATCAATGGAGTAGGTAGAGAGGTAGTTATTTTGGAGTGTAAAATACGAAAGATGATTTTTGCAAACTTATTATTTCAAAAAATATTATTTTCTCAACTTTAATTTCTTTACTATATCATTTATGAACAATACTAAGGCAGAATAGTGGGTTGAAGATGATGATGACATTTCAGCAGATGAATTTCTTTATTTTGTTTGTTGCAAGACTACATTGTTAGATGAAAATTGCATTTGTGGTGGATATTTGTTGTATAATTTCTGCATAAAATTTATGGCCATAATTAGTGTAAATGAAATAACACTAATTCAATGTCTGATGTAAGAAATTTCTCACATTTAAATTCTCAGTTTTATCTGATATGAAATTAGTGACATCTATATATATTTCTCTTTTGTCCTTGTCTCGTTAAGTCAGATGGGATTTTAGTGCTCAAGATTATTTAGTAAAAAACTTGTACAGAGAATGTAGCCAGAAGTATGGTGGAAAGACTAAATTGCAGGATTTCTAATCAAGTAGAAAAAAAAGGCGAAAAGGAGAAAGAAAAAGATAGAAGAAAATTTGTTAAAAGTACTTTTGTTGAACGATGTCTGATGCATATAAGAGTTTCGTTGTTTATAATCACAAATTGTGTGGTTTTCAATTTCAGAAAGATAGCACACAGAAATTATTACAGCATGAAGTGGCAGAGGTGGTTTCTTTTGAGCATTTCCCAGTAGAGAGTTCTCCTGATAATAATGTGACAAATGAAGAGAGTGGCACTTCAACTCCATTTACAGAAGATAGAAGCCACGCCATTGCCGTTGCAGCAGCAACTGCCGCCGCTGCTGAAGCTGCCGTGGCGGCTGCTCAAGCAGCTGCAAGAGTGGTGAGATTGGCGGGTTATGGACGCCACTCCAAGGAAGAAAGAGCAGCAATACTCATTCAATCATACTACAGAGGCTATCTAGTAAGACCTTCTTTCTGTCTGCTCAATCTCTAACCATTTTCGTTTTTAATTTTAGAATATAAACTTTTTTTTTAATAATCCAACCTGGTCAAGTAATATATTAAAGACCAAATAATAAACATTTTAAGAATAAAAAATATCTGTTGAAACTGATAAAAATCGATCTTAAATTGATTACATTAAAATTTTTATAACAATACCACTATTTTAAAATTTGATCTTAAAATGGTCAAAATAAATAATATATTTTCATTTTTATTATTTTATATATAATTTTTTTATTATTAATACACATTTTATTTTTATTATACATTTTAAATATTAAAAATTTATACTTTATTTTAGTTTTAACATTAATTATAGAATTATGATGACAAAAGAAATATATGATCATAAAGAAACTTATTAATTTATGTTGTCAAATTAATTTATAATAATTTAATTTTAATTTGTGAAAATATTTTATTTAATTTTATAAAAAATACAAGTCTGTTAGTGACAATTTATTTTTCTCAAAATTACTGAAATTAAGATATTACAACAAAATTATGAAAATGAATAAGTAATGAAAATTTAGTATGAAAAAGTTGTATTAGGGTGATGCTATTTTAATACAGAGTATTTTTAATTTTAAAGTCCTAACAATATAAATATTTCAATGACAAGGCGAAGAAAATTTTTAGATTTACTAATAGACTTTTTTGGTATGGATCTCTCAAACATCCCATGTTCTAAGGCTAGTTTATCTTTAATTAAGCGTGTTTAATTATAATGTTTATCATTTTGACTACCATACTAATCTCATGTCACCCGTTCCGAAGTGGGATATCCCTTCTTGGAATTGATAAGAAATCAGCAGTTGTAAAATGCTATTTTAATTGTGTGAAAAATCTTATTGAAAAAAATTGATGGGTAAAGTGAATAATTAATAATTAATTGCATGAAGGCTCGACGAGCACTGCGAGCACTGAAGGGATTGGTGAGGCTGCAAGCACTGGTGAGGGGACACAATGTGAGAAAGCAAGCCCAAATGACGATGCGATGCATGCAAGCACTGGTGAGGGTGCAGGCCCGAGTAAGGGCTCGCCGACTCCAATTGAGTCACGTCGACGACGAAAGACAACACTATGAGAAGATGGAAGAGCCCAAGCCCAAACCCATGCCCATGAGCCCCATTAGAAGGACACCCATCAATAATGATTGGGACAATAGGCGTCAAAGTAGCTACAAAATTAAGGAAAACGATTTGAGGAAACATGAGGCTGCAATGAAGAGGGAGAGAGCTCTCGCATACGCTTTCAACTTTCAACAGGTATCTTTGCAAACTATAATATATGTTTGTCTTTTAATGAACTTCTAGAAAAAAAAATAAAAATACTTTTTTATAAATTTTAATTAAAACTTAAAAAATTATAGTGGAGAAGTTAGTTTTAATTTTATTTCTTACTTATTTTTAGAAGTCTTTTGTGAAAAAAATTCATCTATACATATCTGTAGGATAATTTATATAATTTAAATCATATACTTTTCATATTAAGTATGCAATTCTTTTTATAATTTTAAGCATCTTTCTTTAAAAAAATAAAAATGTACTGATAGTTTAGAATTGAACATATCTTAAGTAAATAGGGATAAAATATTTTGAATCATTAATAGAAAATTAAAATTAATATTTTGAAATATCACAGTTTGTTATTGTTAATTACGTGTGGTATATGTAATATCAGTTATAAGTTTTACTTAATAACTTTTTTATTATCAGTTAATATATATTAAAAGAATAGGGAAAAACTCACTTCATTAAAGAATATGTAAACATTATGGAGAACTATTTTGTTTACAGCAAGAGCAGCAAAAACAATATTTACTGGCTGAATCGAAGGGTAAGGATGATATAGAAATAAAGGAAAAAGGGCAATGGGGTTGGAACTGGTTGGAGCGTTGGATGTCATCACAACCATACAATGTGAGGAACATGGGACCACGTGAGACCTCTTACATTACTCCTGCTTCTACAACGTCAACCACCACAGATAACATGTCTGAGAAGACCGTGGAAATGGATATGATTGCAACTCCAGGCCCAACCAATGTCAGAAGCCTCAGTCCCATAAACCCAGACTTTATTGATTCAAGCCCACTCTCCCATAGGCACAATCATCACATACCTCCCAGCCCAAATAGACGCTATATGGCCCCAACTCAGTCTGCAAAAGCTAAGGTTCGGGTTCAAGGCCCATCTAAACCTCGGGTTTCAACTGGGCCTCACTGGAACTCCTCAACTAAGGGAGGATCTACCTGCGACTCGTCCAGTTCAGGTGGAGGAATCACCGCTTACCAAATTCCAAGAAGTCCAGGCCCAAAAATTAATGGCATTCGTTCACAGTCCAGAAGGACTGTTGGTAGCAGTCCAGATTATATTGAGGATTGGGCACTTCCTCTTGGAGCCCATGGTTGGACTTAATTTGCCGTTTTTGAGGAAAGAATTAAAACTCTACGAATAAATATTAGGTTAAACTACTTATTTGGTATTATAATAATGATATAAACTTTATATTTAAGTCTCTACTTAAAAATCATTTTGTTATAAATTAATCTTTTTTAGTGTCTATAAATTTAAACTATAGAAACTAAAAGAGATTAAAATTTTATGCATTAAAGAGAACAAAAATTATTGAAATGATATAATAGAGACTAAAAGATAAAGTTTATACCATTATAAAGACTAAATGAGTACTTAAACCTGAACGCTATAATCGAATGTATGCTTTGGTATCATATTGCATAAATGGTATTTATGGACAATTTAATCATGTAGTGCGTGATGTCAAGAATAACAATTTTGAGTTCGTGATATCTTTGAGCACATTTTAAATTATGTTTTACATGTAAGATAAGTTTATGGCTGATTCTTTTTAGCGCCGAAAATTGTACTATCGTGACTTTGTGAAGGTTAGCATTTTAGGAATTTCTTAATTGTCATGATTTGATAAGATTTGATAGAATATAATGATAAAATAAAAAACATAAAGTAAACATTAATTTTGTCAAATGTGTATTATAATAAGGTTCAAATTATGATAAAATGTTTGACCATGATAATAGTGGTAACAATAATAGTGATAATTACGAGATGATAATAATAATGGTTATGAAATTGGTGATGATGGTAACAAAATTAGTGATAATAATCACTATTGTAAAAAAGAGATCATAATGATTATGATAGTTGATAAAGATTTAAGAAGGAGACGTAAAACTATATTTGAAGTTAAATAATGGATACGGAAATGTCTAATTTTATATTTAACCTATGTTGGAGTTTTTGTATTTATTTTTATAATTAGCAACTCTTATTGGATATGTTTTTTTTTATACTTACTAAATAACTTGTTCGATAAACTAATTAGATAAAATGGTTAAAGAAACAAGTTTAACACTTTATTATTTTGATTAAGTATTAAAAATAATTAAATGTAAAATATGATCATGCTTCGTGTAAAAGACAATGTAATAAATAAACAATATATCATGTAAGACAAGTGTTTCATTTGATAGATGATTAAACAGCGTGTAATCTTGAATAATTTTGATAAAGTAAAAAGTGTTTAGACAATTAAAATAGAAAGAAGTAAGTTAACCTCACATCACATGAAAAATATATATGCTTACTTTATGATTATAGGAAATATTTATTTCCTCCGTCTAATAAAGGATTCATTAAACAAAGAATAGAATACATAACAAGATCTCTCATCAAGGAGATACATTTCTTCACCAAATGCCTAAACAAAACATTGTTAAATTTGGAAAAATTGTCACCTTCGTCGACATGATAACTTAAGCTAATTCAAGGAAATACACACTACTGAAGAAGGATATAAGCACATTGAGATATTACCTAAATGGAGAAAGATCTATTAAAATTACACAAAGTGCATTAAATGTATCCATAACCATCAAGCTCATAAGAGGAAGGGAAAGATTATTGGTGCAAAGTGGCTCTAGAAAAGGGGTTGAATAAAGTCTGTAAACATTTGACAATCTTTTTGCATAGACGTTGTTGAATATAATGAAAACTATGTATGAGATTAATCTCCTTCGTGCTGAATATATATATAAGGTGCTATATTTATAATAGAATAAATATGGGTAAGCCTAGAATTTAAAAATAAGGAATAATAACAAACTAAATAAAGATAAAATAGAAAGATATATATTTAACATTTCCCTTCAAGCTCGTGCATACAAATCGTATGCACCAAACTTGCTACTAATATATTAATAAACACTTAATGAAAATATCTGCTTCTACAGTCAAGTAATATCAAATTGTTAATAATTTGTGAATACGAAATACAAACCGAGAAGACTTCCTTTGTTTTCTAGGATGTTGCTTCATATAAATCTATTCTTGCAAATAGTTGTTGAGGAATGCATTATTGACATTCAATTGATAAAGATTGCGAACAGAGGTCGACAAACTACTAACAACAACTGTGGAGAATAGTATTAGACAACAGTAGACTACTACGAAACTTCAACTATAATAATGACTTTGAAAAAAAAGATTACCATCGGTAGTGGACGATGGCCAGTAGTGGTGGACAACAACAAATTGTAGAGACTAGATTGCCATTAGAACTAATGGTGGCTTGTGGTGCCTAACAACGATAAAATGCATTGACTATATTGGACCACATAGAAACAGACTTCCCCTCACGGACGAATAATGGAAATATCAACATTTCGATGACAGATGGTGAAGGTGGAAAATCATACTCTTTAAAAGAATGTCTCCCTTATTCATCAAAGCACCTAGAAAGAGACTCCCCTTCATGGGGAACGACAATGGACAATGGATAACACTGAAAAAGATAATGGACAACGACAGTGGACAGTGGACAACATTGAAAAAGACAATGTAGAGAACTATAAAATTATTAAGGTGGTCGTTGACTGCACAGTGGTCGTCTGACCGAGACGACAAAAACCATGTGGTTGTTGATTGAAACTGGAACTCTAATAGTGGTAGCATTAGAAGGTGACAATACTAAGTAATGGATGGCGTCGTTGTTAGTAAGGACATGTGTGGTTATAGAGGCGAATTTTTTTTTTTTCAAAAAACTCCTTTTTATCTTGGTACCATGTTGAATATAGTGAAAACTATGTATGAGATTAATTTCCTTTGTATTGAATATACAAATAGCGTACTCAATTTATAAAAGAAGAAATATGGGCTAAGTTTAAAATACAAATAAGGAATAATAACAAACTAACTAAGGTAAAAGATAAAGATAATATATCTAACAGATAGAATACAACAAATACACCTAACATAAGAGTAAAGAAGAGAATAATGTACATAAGGATTTATACTAATTCACCTACACTTAAGGCTACATTTACTCTCCTAAGTCACCTACTTAAAATATTCACTAATCAACACGTTTGATTAGCATGAGTATCAACATCTCCAAGTTACAACAAGTTTAACCTTTGTAGGCATCACGAGTACAAACTACTTCAGGTTACAACGAGTAGCAACCTCTAGGTGTCATATATCAATCTTGTAATACCCCAATTCTAGGAGTTACTAAAACGCCTTAAAACTTAACATTTTTGTAATCACAATTAAAATCTTGAAATTGGATCTAACACAATTCAAAATATTGGATTCATAATCATTTTTAAGTGTAGGTTCTCAAATACATAACTAAATAAAATTTCCTTAAAAGACATAACAAAAAAAGACTTTATGAAATCTGAACATGGTGTCTATGTGAAGAGTTGGAAAACCAACAAAATTGAATTGCTCATTATATGTTTGTATGTTGATGACCTCTTGATTATTGGTAGTAGTGAAGAACCAATACAAGGTTGCAAAGGTGAATTGCATAAATAGTTTGAGATGAGTGACCTGGGAAACTTGAGTTATTTTTTAAGAATTGAATATAAAATTACTCGATATGGAATGGTTATGGACTACACCAAATACATACTTGACTGGCTAGAAAAATTAAGTATTTGCAATGCTACAATTAACTAGTTCATTTTGGCTTAAAAATGGAAAAACTAACAAATAAAGAAAGAGTTGATTCAACTCTTTATCGAAGGATTGTTGGGAGTATGAGTTACTTGTGCAATACAAGACCTTATCTTAGTTACAGTATGGGATTGATTAGTCGTCATATACAAGATCTTAAGGCATCACATATGTTGGTTGTAAAGAGAATTTTGGGGGTACTTGTAGGAAACTTCCAATTTTGGAATTTTGCTACCAAAAGAAGGTGATAAGTTGGTGAAGATGATAGGATATTCAAATGTGTGTTGGTGCAATTGCGGCAAAATATATGCTCGTGAAAATGTGAAACTAAATTGACCAAAGTTTCATGACACCTCCAAAATTAAACTAAAATTAGTAAATAATCAAAGTCACAAGCACTCAAGCCAAACATCTTATGAAAATAAAAAAAACATGAAAAAGTGAGAAAATGAGAAATAGGTAAAAGCCAACAAAAATGGCGTGAGTGATTTTATGTATCTTTTTCAACTGAAATAACATTAATAATGTAATAATCTTTTTTATGAATGATAATTTGGACAAATATATTTATAGATATTTATGTTGATATTTTTAGATAACTATTTTATTTAATTATATCATAAATATCAATACATAGTAACTACAAAATCTTTTAAAATCTAACAATATCTTCTTAAATATTTTTAGATTTATACAATAACATAAATCTATTATTCAGATAGTAACAAAAAATGCAAAAAAAAAAAAAACAAAAGTCATGAACATATTCCTATATAAAAAGAATTAGAAAAATTCATGGAAAAACATATTAGAAACCCTTTTCGAAGGACTAATTTTGGCTAGACCTCCATCATCACGACTCTCCCCTTTATTTTTCTTCTATTTTTATCTTAATTTTACTCTTCGTTGAACTCTAAGTCTTTAGAGTTGATTTCGTTGTAATTATAAATAATGTTTCAAGTAAGTAGTGAGTTCTTCAATTTATTTATTTATTAAACTCTAAAACAAAACCAAAATAAAACCAACCATTTAGTCTCTCATGATAGAAACAAATACATTAAAATTATGTTCTATTTCATTCATAAACATATCAAAAATGAGAAATCCTAGGTTCTTTTTCATTCATCAAACATATCGAAAATGAGAAATTGGAGAATGAACATTGCATATCATATGTTCAGCTGGTTGATATACTAACAAATGTTCTAAAATTGAAAGGTTTAGTCCTATAAGAGAATTGATTGGTGTTATAAAATGTTACTAAGCTTTTGGCTTGAAGAGGAGTGTTAGATAATCAAGTCAAAGTTAGATTTTTCTGTTGTTATATGTTTTTGCTTCTTACTCTCTAATATATACCCTTGTACATAACATCACAGTCATAGATTTACATGATATTATTTAGTGTGTGTGGCATGTTTTCTGGTCCTTATTTCTACATTATTTAGGAAATTAAAGTTGCAACTGGTCAAATTAAGGAAATTTTCTTCTCAACTATGCCATTTGTAGAAAAAATATCCTTTCTAATATGAACCTTCAAGCTTAAATGTTATACTTGTAATAGCCCTTTATTCAAGAAAATAAGACTGTCAATTTTCTTAAAAATATATATTGTCAGTAAATAGGAAATAACTTTTGATAGACTTTCGAGATATTTACAGTAAAATTTAATAATTTTATTATACATAATAATTTGTTCCAAAATGTAATTGATATGTAAAATTTTTTTTAAGTTTCTATAATATGAAAGCAAATGTTTGTCCTTTACATTGTCCAAGCTAGTTTGGGAAAAAAAATCATTATCTGCTTTGTTAGTAGAGAGCCTTAAACATATTATGCTTAACATAAGTCAATTGTGTGAAAGCGGATATTAGGTTATTTTTGAAAAAAAGCTAATGTAGAGTGTTAGATAGTAATAACTCCATAATATTTACAACTAATAGACATGGTAACTTGTATAAAATAAATTTGGATGAACTACGGTCTCAAAATGTCTCATGTCTAGTATTTATGAAAGATGAGACACTGACATGACAGAATAACTTTGGACATGCAAACAAGAGATTAATCTCAAAGTTGCAATGCCATGATACCGTTCGAGGACTACCAGATGTATCATTCAATGATACAATCTTTTGTAGTGCTTGCGTGAAAGGAAAACAGGTCAAGGAATCTTTTAAAAGTAAAAACATGGTTTCGACCAAATGACCTCTTGAGTTGCCTCATATAGATTTACTTGAACCTACAAGAATTGAGTCTATAAGTGGTAACTGCTATGGGCTAGTAGTTGTAGATGATTTTTCTAGATGTACTTGGGTTCTGTTTATAAATCATAAGGATGAGGCTTTTAATGCTTTTTGCAAACTTTGTAAAAGGCTAGAGACTAAAAAAATTTGAAAATCATATCTATCCAAAGTGACCATGAGGAGAATTTGAAAATGAATTTTTTGAAAACTTTTGCGAAAACTCTGGCATTAAACACAACTTTTCAACTCCAAGAACTCCACAACAAAATGGAGTTATTGAGAGGAAAAATATATCTTTACACGAAATGGCCAGAACCATGTTAAATGCTTTTAACACTCTTAAACACTTCTCGGCAAAAGCAGTTAACACTGCCTGCTACATTCAAAACAAAGTTTACATCAGACCGATCCTCAAAAAAACACCTTATGAACTATGGAAGGACAAAAGGACAAATATTTCTTATTTTCATCCTTTTACAACAGCAAAGTACCAGAGATCTCATGGCACAAATGCATGCACAATTACAGGCGCAGACACGAATCATACAAGAGCACGCACAAGCGCAGCGAGAGATGCAGCAGAAGCATGCCGAGGAGATTGCGGCTTTAAGGGTGGAGTTGGGTCGTCATGCGCAGTATGCTCAGCACTCGGCGTCAACTGTACACCGAAATCAACACCACGAGAATGAAAATCATGGTCGCCAGACATCCCAACGTACTAACCTGAACGGTAACCAACCCGCTAACTCGAATGGTAACCAACATGGTAATCCAAACGGCAATGAAAAGGACACCCGGTTCCTCTACAAACCGTTCGGCCCACCAGTTTACTCCCCTTTACAGTGACTATTATGCAAACTCCCATGCCAGAAAACAGTCCCCCTATGTTAGAGAAGTATGATGGCTCGACGGACCTCGACAATCATCTTAGAATCTTCACCAACGCAATGGAGTTTTACACGGACAACGATCCGGTCATTTGTAGAGCTTTCTCGTTATCACTCAAGGACGAGGCGTTGGAGTGGTATAATACTCTTCCTCCAAATTCGGTAGATTGCTTTGCCACTGTGGAAACCCTCTTCAAAAGGCAATACTCCTCCAACTGGAAGCAGGAGATAACACCGGCATAATTGGTGAATACTAAGCAGGAGAAAGGAGAGACTTTAAAGGCGTTTATGAAGAGGTACACTAAAACTGCTCAGCAAGTCAAAGATGTTAATCATTCTTTCATCATCAACAACTTGCCTTCATGCCTAAGGCCAGGATACTTTGCTGAAAAGTTGTATGCTCGTCCACCAAAAACTATGGACGAGCTCCAAGAGAGAGCAACTGTGTTCATCCGCATTGAAGACATGTGAATCTCACAAGGAAGACAACAAGAAGCTGATGCGAGAGGGGGTGGGACGATAGACGATTGTTCAACGACAGGGGAGGGGGTTCTCAACCAAAGGACTTCCACCGAGAACTTAAGTTTGATTACTACACACCTATTAATGCACCTAGGGCAAAGATCCTTAGGAAAGCTCTTAATGTTGAACTTCTTTCGGTCAAGACACTTCATTCGCCTAAGAATGCTAATAAAGGAATGTATTGCCAGTACCACCAAAACCTTGGGCACACCACCGAAGAATGTGCAACACTTAAGGATAAAATCAAAGCACTCATTCGTGCGGGCCATCTCCGTAAATATGTGCAGAAAGAGCAAACGAGGTTAAAGAGCCATCTAGGTTGCCACGGAGAAGAGCCGAACAGCCATATGCAAGAGATGAACAAAGACACAGCCGCAACCACATGTGTTTACGATCCTATTAAGGCTAGACCACTTCTATTCAACCGTTGGATGTGTCAAAATATTACAAAACCCAGGGAGTGCTCTCTGAGAATACCTGGTCATAAACCGAGCGGTGGGGAACGTTCTTCATGAACTCCCACTCTCGTCCTAAACCGAGCGGTGGGGAACGATTTGTTGGGAAAAAAGTAGGCTTCGTTTTTACACCAAGAGGGGGGGGTGAATTGGTGTTTTGACAAATACAAAGTCTTTTCGTTGTCTTGCAATCAAAGTATTAAACTTTTTAAACTTTCTTGAAATGCAAGTAATGGAAAATCATATGCAGCGGAAAAAGTAGTTGACTGCGTGAAAATTAAAGTCGACTGCAAAGTAAAAGTGTAGGGATAGAGAAAATCAAACACTAATTTTTATACTGGTTCGGCCAACAATGCCTACATCCAGTGTCCTTCCAACCCAGGAAGCAAATGCACTATAATGGTTGCGATTTTTACAATAAGGAATTTATAGAAGACCTCCACATCAAAAATATAAATCTCCTCTCTATCACAAAACCAAAATATAGCTACAGAACAAAACAACCAGACTTGCAGCAAGAATCCCCTCTTCTGCTATCTGCAACACCACTTTGAACAATCCTCAAAGTGAACAATCCCCTGTAACCAACAGGTCCAAATACCAGTAGTCTTTACGGATGCCAAGCCAGAAAAACAATGCACCAGTCTTCAAGGATGCCATGCCTGAGACGTGATCAACATAGAAGCACCTTCTTTGTGCAAATACTGATCAATCTTTGTGTGCGCAGAAGAACCTCCCTTTGAATCTCTTTCAAGAAAGATCACCACCGTCTTCTTGAAGAATTCTTGGAGCTCTTACAACAGAGAATTCAATCTGAAACAAAAATGAAATTGTTAGTTCTTCAAAAGTCTCGTAACTGATTCGTGATCAGTCTATCTATAGATTTCCGTTAATCAGACAGACTCATAGTCGATTATGCTACTAATTCAGTTGACGGGATTATGACAGTTATAACAAACAGTCAACTAAGTAGCATACAGTCAACCAAAAACAAAACACATTTTATATAGTTGACCAAGACATTAATGCTCAACTAACTTTTGAAAATATAGCCATTAGAGTGCAAGAGCATAACAAAATTTCAAATTAGACGACTGATACAGTCGAAAGTGTGGCGCACATAGTCGAAAGTGTAGAGCATAACTTTTGAAATTCTTTTCTTCTCAAAAATTCACAGAGCACTAATTTTCAAAATCTGTACAAAGATTTTAGCATAGCCGAATCCATTAATAATATAGTCGACTACACTAGAACTTTGTCACACAGTTATAAGTTCATGAAAGTGCTTGTGTTTTTCAGCTTTAAAACATGTGCAGAAAAATATATGTAATGATGCATTGCACATAGCACATAAAACATGTATTCATGTTCCGCGTATATATCAATCAATCAACATAGGAACATGTAACACAGTACATAAGCATGTTCGCAGATATAACAATCAATTTGCATAAGAACATGTAATAATAGCAATCAACATAATCATGTTATTTAGCAATGTGTTGTCATCATCAAAAACTAGATTGATATAGAAATTGTGTTGTCAACAATCTCAACAATCTCCCCTTTTTTGATGATGCACAACCATGATTAATAACTAGCCATGTTTGCACAATCTAATACAAGACAGAGTAACAAAAGATATATCATAGTTCAAGTAACTCTGTATGTAACAGTCAAATAGAAAAATATCAAGCAAATATGAGATAGAATAAACATTCTTCCCCATTCATAAAGCTTTCATAAATTCTCTCCCCCTTTGTGCATTAACAAAAAAGGAATGCTCTAGATATTTATGCTGATATTTCAAACTGAGATGCATAAAAAAATGTATGCAATTTTCAAGATGCAATGATACTCTCATTAGCACATTTAATCGCATGTAAATGATAACTCCCCCTAAAATGCAGGCATGTGAAAGAAAAATGTGTAAGATATGTGATACTCCCCATGCCATTATGCATGGATATCAAAACCAGATCAGATGCACAAATGCAGTATATATACAAAGCAGTACAGTACAGATTTGTATCAAAGACAATATATCAAACAACTTAGTCATGCAATGATACAATCATCAACAATCTCACAATATTATCTCAAATAACATATTTTAAAATCAATTTATATCAGAGATAATAACAAATATTCAAAATAAGCAATCAATGAAAGAAACACCAAATTCCAGAATTGAAATTTATAATCCTGTTTAGAACAGTCGGTTGCTTCATTTCCTCAGTCAAATGCATTGTTTTCCAAGGTTGTTGAGTTCCACTTGCAGATCCAAAAGCAATGTTCTTTCTGCAAAACCTTTCAAAGATATTTTTTAGATCAAGCATTTTAGTTAAGCAAGAAAGATAATCAATAGTAACAGAAGTCAATATGTAAAGATGTAAAACAGATTAAGCATATTCGACTTCACTCAATTCATAGTCGAATAAATTCATTCAGTATAACAGATATTAATCACACAGATTAAAGCAATTGCAATTGATTCAAAATACTAATTTCATTTCCTTGAAAGAAAGATATTACAATGATGACTCAAAAACAAGGAAAACAAAAAGAAATCAAAAGATGGTATACTAAGCCATACAAAATGAAAACTGACTCGAGGAAACACCAAGGAGTACATGACAATAAGTTTCCTACTTCTCTAATCTAGTCAGAAGGTTTCGGTTGAACCCTTTTCATCAGACATCTCTTTGTCTAGTTGCATATTTACTTTCTGCATTTGTGCAAGATTCTCAATTTTATCATGCAGAATTCTTATCTCTTCAACAAAATATTTTTCAAAGTTTGTTTCAGGTAAGAAACTTGTTCATGTAGCTGTCAACACTGACGATTTTCCTGTAAAATCCTCAAAAATATTTTCTCCCATAAATCTCCATCCATTTATGGTCTTTACTAACCCAAGGGACATAAGAGAGTCTCTGTCAAATACATTTGAGGAACTCCAGATGCATTTCTGCTCGTTACTGACATGAACCTCAAGAAGCACCAAGATTTTGCTAACAAGACAGTCGTAGGGTAGATATAGTGACCTTCTCAAGGCAGCATATTCCATATGATCTTTTACCCCTTGCAGCCAGTTTGTGGGAAAAAAAATTTGATAGCATGTAGTAGATATATGTCCTCTGTGGTCATTTGATCTTTCTTGGTCCTGCAGGACAAGATGATGTTTGCCAGGAGATGTGCAAGAATCTTTTCTTCTTTCAATAATCCTTCATGTGCAAAGATGCTTTCTGTAGAATATACCCTTGAAAATCTCAGCCAATCTTGATAAACCTGTTTCTTGCTCAACATGCTATTTACTTCAGTTGTGGGTAAGTGTGAATAGGCACCTTTAGTCGGCAAATTTGACACAATGTTCCAAATGAAATCATCAAGATGAATATAAATCCCTTTTACCGTAGAAAAAATATCACTGTTCTCAATTCTCAAATTGTGATAGAACACTTTGACCAAATCAGGATACCGGCTTCCCTTCATCTGAATGAAATCGGATAGTCCCTGCCTTTCTAACCAGTGTGGAAACATGAACCCTTCCCTTTTGAACACGTCTAGATTCATGCTCATTGGGGCGACAATGGTTTTGAAGGAACCACATGGAAAGCTTTGTTGCTTGTCTTCATCACTTATCCAACCCATTGGATTTGATTCTATGATCATGCTGGTCTGCAATCCTTTTTCTTCATTACCAATGCGACTTGAAGAACCCATGATGAGATTCTTGAACCCTTCTTTCTAGAATTAGAGGATTTTGGAAGATTACAAGACACAAAATTTAGAATATTGTGTTTGACTCAAGAAGACCCATATAAAAATGGCGCAGAGGAATATTCCAAAAATAATAGGATACACTGTATGTAACTAGTTTGTCAAACTAGAGACCCAGTTGAATTGATTTGACATAAAGTTGACTACTGGATGTCATATGGATTTTCAAAACAGAGTTTCAAACCAATCAACTATAGTCGAATGAATTAATAACACAGTCAACTAAGACACGTGAAAAACAGAGTTTCAACTCAAACAATCAATCAACCAGACAATCAATCTAACCACGATGTTCATGCAATCACATAATCACAACCAATCAAATTTAGCAATAATGCAGTGAATTGATACAGTATTACCAGTTGTAGATACTCAAGATTTTTGATGTATTCCATAATTGATTCATCCTTGAGATCAACTGCATATGCTATGTATCTTGCAAAACAGTTTAAGTTTTGGTTGCTGGTACCCATTTAACTTTGGGTCCATGATTGTTAGTCTTTGTTACTTGTTCCTTTGGTATCCAAACATATAATCCTTTAGGAACATGAACATTTCTGTAATAACAGTTTCTAACAGTATGGCCAACACAATTACAATAGAAACATGCATTTCTAGCAGGTTTACTTAAATCAGTAAATTTCTTAGCATTGGTTCTGTTAGATTAAGCTTTGTAACCAATTCCTTGCCTGTATATGGCTTTGCTAGATGATTTTAAAATAACATTTAAATTGTCTCTTCCTTGAGTAAACTTAGCTAGAGTACTAGTCAAGTAATCAATCTTTTCAATATGAGAGTAGAACAATTTTCACAAGCTTTTTCAACAGTAACAATTTTAATTTCAACCTTCTTAGCAGATAACAAAGCTTCATTTAACTCTTTTTCCAATTTTTCATTTTCAGCAACATGGTTGTTAATTCTATATTCATAGTCTCTTCTTTCAGAGTTTAGTCGATTAACCTTGTACTGTAGTCGCATTGCTTCAACATGCAGTTCTTGAAAGACATTTTTTAGCAGATTATAAATTTGAGATGTCTGCATCACTGTCATAATCGTCCCATGATACTCCAATCATGTAGCACATGTTGGATTCCTCCTCTTGATCAACATCCTCATCACGTGAGCTTTTAGAATCTGAGTTCTCCCAAGCAATGTATGCTCATTTTCTTTTCATGTTTCTGCCTTGAGGAAATCTCTTCTTCCCTTTCTGCTTCAGCTTTAGATCAGGACAATCAGGTTTGATGTGACCTTCCTTTCCAAATTCATAACACTGAATAACATTTGTACTGAAGCTTTTCTTTTTTCCTTGACCTGCATGGTTAGTCAGTTGACTATCATTATTTAACAGTCGACTAAATTTCCTTACCATCAAGGTCATCAGTTATTTCTCGTCCATGTCTGTTTCTGTGTTGTTCTTGTTTGTAACCTTCAAAGCTATGGACTTCTTTTCTTCAATCTCCTCTTCATCTTTTAATCTACCAAGTTCCAATTCATGTTCACGTAACTTGCCAAACAAGGTAGCCATGTTCATCATTGTGAGGTCTTTAGATTCAAAGATTGTTGTGACTTTTGGTTGCTAGTTTCTGTTCAGACTTTTCATAATCTTGATATTGATCTCTTCTCTGTAAATACCTTCCCGAGAGCAATAAGATGATTTACAATATGAGTGAATTGTTTCTGCACATCATAAATGTTTTCTCCAGCCTTCATTCTGAACAATTCATACTGTTGTATCAATGAATTCTTTCTAGCTCTCTTCACTTCATCTGTGCCTTCATGAGTTACTTCTAAAACATCCCACATTTCCTTTGCGGATTTGCATTTCCTGAAAAATTCATCAATAATTAATGTAGAGGCAATAATATTTCTAGCTTTAATATCATACTGAGCTTTTCTATTTTCATCAACAGTCCACTCAGTAAAAGGTTTCAAAACAGTTTTCTCATCAACAGTTTTTGTAGGCACAAAAGGACCATTTAATGTAGCATCCAAATTTCCTTTATCTTGCGATTCAAGAAAGATATGCATTCTAATTTTCCAAAAAGGATAATTTTCGCCAGCAAACAGATGTGGTCTGTTTGTTGAAGCACCTTCACCAAAAGTTTGAAAACTGGAAGCCATCCCCAGGTTTATATAGTCGAATCAAAGAAAAACAGAGTCGATTAGTTTTTCAAATATCTTATGAAAACCAGCTCCGATGCCAATTGTTGGAAAATATGTAGGCTTCGTTTTTACACCAAGAGGGGGTGAATTGGTGTTTTGACAAACACAAAATCTTTTCGCAGTCTTGCAATCAAAGTATTAAACTTTTTAAACTTTCTCGAAATGCAAGTAATGAAAAATCATATGCAGCGGAAAAACGTAGTTGACTGTGTGAAAATTAAAGTCGACTACAAAGTAAAAGTGTAGGGATAAAGAAAATCAAACACTGATTTTTATACTAGTTCGGCCAACAATGCCTACATCCAGTGTCCTTCCAACCTAGGAATCAAATGCACTATAATGGTTGCGGTTTTTACAAAAAAGAAATTAATAGAAGACCTCCATGACAAAAATATAAATATCCTCTCTAACTCAAAACCAAAATATAGTTGCAGAACAAAACAACCAGACTTGCAGCAAGAATCCCCTCTTCTACATTCTTTTCCGCCAATTTAAATTCTTCCGGCATATTTAAACCCCTTCACACCTGCAAACAGCTACTCGGGGCTTGGGGGGCTTAATGTACTATACCCCGGTGACCGATCGACTAAGAAGAATCTGAGGCCAAAACAGGTAACCGATCGGTGATCAGACAAACACTAATAAGGAAAGGTAAAAATCATTAATGGCCATATTAAATGCGAATATACGCTATTTATGAGTGATTGACAGGTAAAAATCATTAATGGTCATATTAAATGCGAATATACGCTATTATTGAATTTGATTGTCTGGTTTAATGATTATTCAATGTGCTTGGCTACCACAAGCCTTATAAATATACTATTGACATTCAGGTAATATAACCTTGATTTATCCTAATAAAATATAGACCTCTTTATGAAACATAACTGACTTGAGCGTCGGAGTGTCTTTTGCAGGTCAACCACCCATCGGAGGATTGCGTTCTTAGAAAGGATTAAAATGATCGAAAGAGAGCAGAGAAGGAAGGTCAATCGACCCTCGGACCAAATCCAACCAAAACAATACTATAAGATTCATAAGGAGTAAAAATCCTAATATATGCGTCTCCTTATGGTACATCTCCTCTAAGTCCTAAACTTTACACTAAAAGCTCAAAGTCCAAATACAAGGCCCAAATAAAAACATATACTATTTAGTCCATCATACAAGATCCAAAAGAAAATCAACTTTTTTTATTTTTAACAAAAATAGACCCAAAAGATAAGGGTTAACGAGTCGTTATATGCAAGATCATAAGGTATCACATATGTTGATTGTAAAGAGAATTTTGAGGTACTTGTAGAACACTTCAAGTTTTGGAATTTTGCTGCTAAAAGAAGGTGATGAGTTGGTGAAGATGATAGGATATTCGGATGTTGACTCCTATGGTGATAAAAGTGACAAAAAAAGCAAAACATGCTACATTTTCTTTCTTGGAGAAGCACCAATTTCATAGAGCTCTACAAAGGCACTAATAGTTGTGTTATCATCTTGTAAGACTGAGTACATTGTTTCATTTGAAGTTGTCTGTCAAGGAACTTGGCTTTTTTGTTGATGAAGGAACTTAATGATGAACAAACTTGCATAATAAAGTTTCTTGTGATAACAAGTCAAGCATTGACCTTAATCTTTGTTTCTTAATTGCTTTTTGTATTTAAAAGATTATTTTAATTAAGATTTGTTACAATTAGGCTTGTTGAGCATAAGTTACAAAATCATGTTTAAAAAAACTTTTTAGTTGCAAATGTGTTGAATATTCTTATATGTGTTAGTGCAATTGTAGTTAAAGATAAGCTCTTAAAAATGTGAAACTAAATTTATCAAAGTTTCATGACACTTCCAAAATTAAAGAAAAATTAGAAAATAATCAAAGTCACAATAACTCAAGTCAAGTATATTACGAAGATAGCAAAAAGAGCATGAAAAAGTGAAAAATGGAGGAAAGTCGACAAAAATGACTTTAGTAATTTTATGTATCTTTTTCAATTGAATTAGCTTTGATAATGCAATAATATCTTTTTATGAAAGATAATTTAGACAACTATATCTTTAGATATTTATGTTAATATTTTTAAATGACTATTTTATTTAATTATATCATAAATATCAATATATAGTAAGTATTAAATCTTTCATAAGATATTCTTAAATATTTTTAGATTTATACAACAACCAAATATATTATTCAGATATTGGAGATATTTGGATGATACTTTATTAACAAAAACAATATTACAGTAACAAAAAATGGAAAAAAAAAGGCCCCAACCTATTTTTATATAGAGAAAATTAGAAAAATTCATGGGGAAACATATCAGAAGTCCTTTTCAATGATCAGTTTTGGCTAGACTTCCATCATCACGTCTTTTCCTTTTCTAAGTATTTGGGGTTGATTTCCTTATAATTATAAATAATGGATTATGAGATGTCTAATAAGTAATGAGTTATTCAATTTATTTATTTATTAAGATCTAAAACAAAACTAAAAAAAAAAAACTAAACATTCAATTTCTCATTATAGAAGCAAATACATTGAAACTAGGTTCTATTTCATTGATAAACATATCAAGGATAAGAAATATTAGGTTCTATTTCATTCATAAACATATGAAAAATTAGAAATTAGAGATTGAACATTGCATATCAGATGTTCAGCTGGTTGAAATACTAGCAAAGATTCTAAAATGGAAAAGGTTTAGCCGCATAAAATGTTACAAAACTTTTGACTTGAATAGGAGTGTTAGATAATCAAGTCAAAGTTAGATTTTTCTGTTATTAGTTGTTTCTTACTCTCGTATATATACTCTCTAATATATACCCTTGTACATAACATCACAATAATAGATTTACACGATATTATTCAGTGTATGTGTTGCATGTTTTCTTGTCCTTATTTCTACATTATTTAGGAAATTAGAGTTGCAAACGGGTCAAATTAAGGAAATTTTCTTCTCGATAGTGCCATTTGTGGAAACAAAATCCTTCCCCCTATGCTGTAAAATATGAATCTTCAAGCTTAAATGTTATACTTGTAATAGCCCTTTATTCAATATAATAGAACTGTCAATTTTCTTAAAAATGTATATTGTCAGTAAATCGGAAATAATTTTTGATATGACTTTCGAGATAGAGTAAAATTTAATAATTTTATCATACATAATAATTGTTCCGAAATGTAATTGATATGTAAAAAATTGTTTAAAGTTTCTATGATATGAAAGCAAATGTTTGTCCTTTACATTGTCCAAGCTAGTTTGGCAAAATAAAATTGCAAAACTTTAGCGACATTTTAGATATTTGAAGAATTAATAATAGTCCATTATTAAAAGAAGAAACACTAATGTAAGTACTGGTAATTATGTGGTAGTAGATAATCTCTCGTGGCATTGAGGATGGCCGACCTGAGTGGATATTAGTCCAAAAGCAGAAGGCAAGAATTAGAGAAGAAAATACATGTTCTTGTAGACAATGAGATGTTATGTTACTGTTCCTCTTAGCTCAACTACAATGACACTGGTGTTATCTTTACTTCCCTTTGCCAATGCTATCTCAGCCAAGAGGCTTGCAGCCTCGGCAGCTCGGTTTTCATGGTTCCCAACTCCATTGCACACTCTCCTAATCTGTCCATTCAGGCATTTCCTTACAACTTGGCACGCAACTTCACTCGACATAACATCCCACAATCCATCACTTGCTAGTATCACAAATTCATCCTTGCTGCTTCGCTTCGTCACTGTCACTTCTGGTTTTGATATCACATAAGGTCGAAGGTACTGATCTCCTGCATTTCAAACAATGTTCAGATACAGTCAATCTTGTTAAATATTTGGTTTACATTTACCTTTCTAGATCTGTTACATAAAGCACAGATTCAACTTTACCAATTAAAAAGGATGCGCAAAATAAATTATTCAAGTTAATATTCAAGTTTGCATATTTTAACAAAGGGGATTAGACTGTTCCGTGGAACTTGATTGATCAAGATTCCTTAATCTTGAGGTAAACCATATCCACACCACAAAACCCTCTCCATTTATTAGTTAAGGGTTCAACGTGATTGACCCTATACGAGAAGCAATTAAGGCTTTTGAATAACTGTTATATTTCTGTCCAACGTATCATTGGTTTATGGCAAACTTGTTTTACATAGCAGAATCATCGTTAATTACATTCTTTAATATTCCTATCTACTGGAGGGATCAAAGCAACAGTGTGTCATCTTAGTAGCTTTATAGGTACTAATTGTAAAAATCAAATTCAAGGTCAGAGAAAGCCGATAATAATAATAATAATACTCATTTTGGTCAACGTTGCTCTGCCATACTCACGACACTGATAATAAAAAGCCAGAGGGAGCCAAGATTCTTCTGTCTTTTCAATGCTGATCAGATAAAAACGTTGTGTCAAAAAAATGCCAAACCACAAGGATAATCCAGACGGCCCCGAAGCAACATCGCTAAGAGCTTAATTAATTAACGGTTGAAAACCAGTATTATAGTGAGTAAAGATTTAAAGGTGGAAACTAACCTATGGATCTTGAAGTAGCAAGAACACCAAGCACGCGCTGGCCATTCCAGTTAATGACCCTTCCACCAGCCTCTTCGATTCGCATCAACTCGTCTGGTCTATCGGGCTGTGTGCACACAGAAGGGAACCACAATGTCATTCATTATCTTACAATAAATTTTGCTTTGTGATGAAAAAAAGGAAACGAAAAATTAATTAACAATGCAAAAGCTGTTATAACCTCATTTCAAAGAAGATCGTAAATCTCGAAACAATAATTGAAATAATTGACTCTCCAATACGACAAAACGACATCTTTCTCTTCTGGACGCTAAACATAACACATACACGCATTCCAGACATTCACTTGCCAGCAACAATTTTGACAAACCAAACTTTTCGCCATCAAATTGGAGAACATTGACTTGTTTAAGTATATGCGTAAATACATATTTAGATGGCCAATGAAAACGGTACTACCCCATCTTTTGACATATAATAATGTACAAAAATCAAAACTTACAAAAAAAAAATTAAAAAATGAACTGTCTATGGAATAAAAAATAAAGTAGAAATTTCAGGATTTAAATAATTTAAGATGTAACACCTATACCTTATGATCACTAGACAAGTCGACGGCCTCACCTCCTCTTCCCAACACAGCCCTACAATCACCGCAATTAGCGACGACAAGCTCCTCCGCCGCGATCACAGCTACAACCGCCGTGGAACCCACAGTCCTGACGGCCGCATTACCGGCGACCTCGCTGTCCATTTTACGGAAACACCCTTCCATCACTTCCTGCCAGTCCCATTCCACGTGACTCTCACTCCTCTCCACTTCCTCCGCAACCAGCCGGTGCAACCGCTCGCGACACGCCTCCGCCACCTGCCCTCCGCCGTGGCCGTCGTACACCGCGAAGAAGTCGTACTTCCCTCTCTCCTTCGCAGCAAACCCTATCTCCGCACTCACCGCGTCCTCCATCTCCTTCCTGCTCCCAATCACAGACGTTGACCCGTACGACAAAACACCGTCGTTTTTCTCCGACGATGAGCGCTCCTCCTCCTCCGAGGACGACGACGCCGCCGCCAGCGACAAAGATATCTCCACGTGCTCATGAATCTCTCTGCTCCCTCCCTCCAGGTCCTCCGACGGCGGCGGCGAGACGCTGACGGTTCCATTCCTGATGCGGATCTTCGCCTGGCAAGTGTACTTCATTTGCTTGATTTTGAGCCGTCTCTGGCGACCGTTCTTTATCTTGGCGAGAAACTCACCGGAATCAGGGTCCACTCGCCGGTGAGCGTTGGCCGACGGCAAGTGGTGTTTTGGCTTCTTCATAATGGTTTTTGCATGCAACGAAGTGAAAGACAGCAGAAGACAGCAGAAGAGGAATAGACAATAAGGTGGAAATAAGAAAAACGGCAATAAAGAGAAAGGAGGTGTAGCGTGGAAGGAGGGAATTTAAAGTGTTTGATTGCGAGATCTGAGAGGCGTGGAGTGTGGACCGTCGATTTGAAAGGGAGGGTGTGATGGGGTAACAGGTGGATATTTATGGACCAGTGAGTTGGATTTTTGTGAAGGAGACGTGGACGACTGAGATTGAAAGGCAGGTACGTGGAGCGTTGATGTTGGGGGATGCGATACGGATGAGGTAAGTGTGGGGCCAGTTGGTGAAAGGAAATGATATGAATAGAGAGAGAAGGGTCAGAGTCATAGGTTAGTTTACGTGGCATCGCAGAAGTTGCTTTCCGTATATTTTGCTTTTGTTGAGTTCCGCGAGGTTCGAAGACACGTGTTCACTCAACCTCGGTTCCGTCTCTCATTTCTCCCATTCTCATACCATTTCACTCTTTTTTTCCAACCACTGCACAGCAGACATCCCCTTCTCCCATCTCATTTTCATAATTACTATATTTCTAATTATACTAATTGTAAACAGTTATTTTATGTATGTTTGTTTCATTCTAATTAAATTAGACACGTATAATACTATATTTAAATTAAATAATGTTTGCTTTTTAATTTTAAATTTGATATGAAAAATATAAAGTTAAAAAAATGTGAAGCGAAGTTATTTTGATGCATTTTTAATTCTATATTTTGGATTCGTTTAATTTTAAATACTTTAAAAAGTAATATTATTTTATATAGCTTTACTTGATCTTATTGTACACCTTTATCTCTTTTATTTTCTGTGTTTCCTAGAAATTGGTATTAGGAATGACAACGTACGACGTAGCTACGTAGAAGAAACATCATTATGTCTACGAATTCACTCGTGTATCCACTTTGACAACTACATTATGCTTCGAAAGAAATACTCACTTAAATGAGTATATATTCCAAAAATAGAATTTTTTTTTTTTTTACCTTGATCAATCAAAACTACAACATAAACTTAATTAGTTTAAGAACATAAATTCTTAAAACTACTAATAAAATGTATGAAGTCAAAATAGGGAACTTTTCAATTAATATTTCCCTTGTAACCGTCCATGTTTTTCCGCTTTTAATTTTAGGGTTAAACATGTTTTTAGTTACTATACTTTTTCGGCGATTTTGGTTTTAGTCCGCGATTTTGGTTTTAGTCCATTTTCAAACTAAGGTACAATTTAGTTCTTCAACTTTAGAAAACTCTGGTTTTAGTCCTTTTTACCAAATTTTTTTAACTTTATTTGTTGTTTCAAGCACGTTTCATTATAGTATTTGGATTGTTGACACTATTTGACACATTTTTGTTTCAATGTTAACTGAAAAACGCATTTGAAACAGCAAATAAAGTTAAAAAAATTTGGTAAAAAGGCCTAAAACCAGAGTTTTCTAAAGTTGAAATACTAAATTGTACCTTAGTTTAAAAATAGACTAAAACCAAAATCGCCCCAAAGTACAAGGACTAAAAAGATATTTAACCCTTAATTTTATTCGCCCATAATTATGAAGAGTTTAAAAGATATTCATGTTATTGAAATACTTTATCAATATTAGCATAAATACATATATAGATAAAATAAATTTTAATTATTAAAATAAAGTATTATGAATAATATTACGTAAACAAATTTCTATTTTGACTAATTATTTAAATTTTAAAAAATAAATACTAAAACAATAAAATATTTGAACTCAAGAAAATTATGAAAATAACAAAATTTAAAATTTTGTTATAAATAATTATTTAAATTTTAAAAATAACAATTAAAAAATAAAATAAAAACAAAAAAATATAAATATATATATATATATATATATATATATTCTGATCGTTGGTTAATAATAAATTGGATGATTAGCTATTATTGAGACACACGAATAAATTATTATCAGGTTTGGACAGTCAAGGAGTCTAACTGATGTTAATGATAAGACAATTACTTTTAATGTTGATAACTTAAAGATAAAATATGATTACTAACAATTGGATTGTAATTTGGTCGTTAATCAAAAGTCCACTTTAAAATCTATAAATATTGGTTTTAGGTAAGGAGGTAGGTGATTCACATTTATTGAACTATTAATGTCTGAATTGTTAAACGTTAAGCTGACTTTGACATCAGAGTGCCTCTTACAGGTACCCTCCAAATGGTTTGGACAAACGGATACAAAGAGAGTTGGAGTTGAAGGCTACTTTAGGACCCTTAGAAAACCTACTAGACGTTGAATTGTTGTCCTCGATCCTACGCCCTAAAACATTTTGGTACCCACCATGAGGCCGAGTATAAAGCAACCAACAAAACCTTATGGCGACTACAAGGAACATGACATGCAATGTCGGGGCAGAGGAGTCAAAGAATCACCCTAGAAAAATGTAGAGACATAGGAAAGAAAAGAAATGGAGACATGAGGAGGAGCTAACAACTCTCAAGGCCGAAAGTGTGGCCATTCGTCAATAGCAAAGTGCTCGAAAGTCAATGCCTCGCGCATCGCCTAACAATAGCAACAACAACATCAACCTACCCCAACCAAGCAAAAAGAAGACCCATGTAAGACAGCCCACGAGAGTTAGCAAAGAGAATCCTTCCATGTAGACGATGAACATGATTGACCTATTTCCTTTCACAACAACCATCATGGATACCTCTATGCCTCTAGTTCCTTAAACCTTTGAGAAATATGATGGATCAACTGATCTGGATGAACATTTAAGGATGTTTGTCAACTAGATGGCCTTCTACACCGCAAGCAACCTAGTGAGGTGTAGAGTGTTCTCCCTTTCGCTCAAGGAAGAGGCGTTGACATGGTTCAACTCCCTACTTCCAAAATCCACTGACAACTTCACAATCATTAGCTCATTGTTCAGCATGTAGTTCACCACGAGCAGGTCGCACCACTTGACAACTCTTTCCTTGGTGGGCTAATCCAATAAGGCTCAGTGAGCTGGTTCATAGGTATTTGTCTTAATGCAATGTGTTTTCTTCTAGTTTTATTGTCTTGCCAAGTGGTTCAACATGATTGGTAAAGAGAGAGAGAGAATGGATTTGAGGTTGCAAGAAACATTGGTTGAACATTAGAAAGGTAGGAAAATCGGTCTATGATTTAGTCTGGACATTAGATAAGTCGCTACAGTTGCTGCTAGAAATAGGATGTGAACTTTGGCATTCCTGTGGGCAGAACCATGAGATTATACTACACCAGAAACTCATACGAAAAATTGTATCTTTAGGCCTAAATGTAGTCAACCTTGAGTACAATTTTTACATAAATTATACTAAAATATTGGTTATAATGTCAGACAAATATTTCTACAGGTTCCTAAGTGGCTAAAGGCTTCTTCCTTCCTAATTAAACCATATTGATGGGGAAAGGTTTATGAGTAGAATTGGTGGCTGATTTTGGGTAGTGGCCAAACAAATTTACCATTAATTGCCTAAATATTTAGGTTATGCAAAGTGTTTCTAGATTGCTTAGTGTTTAGCCACATAGCCATTAGGTTTGGAAACATTGTTTGGCTTGTTAGTCGAGTCGTATGCTCGACTTGATTATGCTATGAAAGTATTTTTATGTATGGAATGTCTTGAATTGAAAATTATGTACTTGTCGTAACTGTAAATTTGGTTTGGTTCTTGTTATGGTTTGGCTAGAGCTAAGTATAGTGTTGTGACTATAAGGCTTAGTTAAGCAGACAGAGTTTATACTCATAAGACTTAGAAAGCCAAGAAAACTAGTCCTAACTGTAAGGTTTCATTGAGCAAGTAAGATCACCTTGACCATAAGGATTTGTTGAGCAAGCAAGGTGATTCTAACCGTAAGGCTTTGATAGAGCATGCAGAGTGAACAAAATGTTACGAGTAAAGCACATAGTACCACGAGTTAACCTACACATGAAATTCTGACACGAGAATTAACATTAGGAGCTAGTGATACTAATTAAATATTTAAAGTATGAGTGAGTTATGCTTTATTCGTATAAATTTTTGGAATATTAATGTCGTTAAATATTTAATTACCAATTCTTTTTATATTAGCTCACCGCATTGTTTGTGGTCATGATTTCCATCTACGATAACCGTGTGAATTGTGTTATGCACGAGCAGCTAGTATTGCAAATAAAGATGTACAACAATGAGGGGGTGAGAAAACTCTATTAGGATTTTATTGTATTTCTTTTATATGTATTTTAAACAAAATTTTGATCAAAGTGAATTTTTTTTCAATTTATGTTTACTATTTTGGATATTTAAATTTTAGTAAATAAAGAGGTATTACTTCCATGTATCACTAATGCAGCAAAGGGAAACAACCGCGGTTTTAGAACCGCGGCATATATGGGTGAGGTAAAAAGCCTAGGACTTTAGGCCACGGTTCCAACCGCGGCAAAAAGCTGGGGATATGACCACGGTTCCTCCTGGAACCGCGGCCAAACCCCTCCCCCCGCCCTTTTTTTAAATTTTCATATAACAATAGGCTACGATTCCAACCGCGGTAAAAAGCTGGGGATATGACTGCGGTTCCTCTTGGAACCGCGACTAAAACCTTTTTTTTTTTAATTTTCGTATAGTAATAGGCTGCAGTTCCAACTGCGGTAAAAAGCTGGGGATATGACCACGGTTCTTGCTATAACCACGGCCAAAACCCTTTGTTTAAAAAAAAATCGTCTAACTTTCTACCTCGGTTTTGGCCACAACTGCAGCCTATTCTTCTGAATTTTTTTTAAATAGCAGGTCTATTTTTTGATATCCACTATCACAAAAACAGACCTGCATATCAAACAATCACATAATGTACACAGATTCAACACTATAATCAATATTTACATCACATAATGTACAAAGTCTAATAACTATAAATCAACATGTTCTAATGTATTTTAAATCTAATAACTATGAACTATTATATAATCTAACTAAATGTTTTGCAATAGCTTTCTTCAGGAATGAAAGTGACTTCTCAAGAATTGGTGTAGGAGTCTTGGATCTCTGCACAAGACAATTGATATTAATTAGTGTGTATGAATTCCAAATGTTGGAGAAAATCAAAATTCATTAAATTTAAATATTACCGTTTCTCAGCCTCTTGTGATATGGGCACGAATAATGTGGGTCATCTAATACATTACATAGTATCCGCACTCAAATGACCCATTTTGTCTGTTACACTACAATATATCATCACAGTTGTAAATAGTTAGTGAGAATCATTAAAACAAAACAATTATAAGAAAGTATGGCTTTAACATATGTCAAACCTTGAGAGAAATCCATGCAACCTTTCTACTATTAACAATTGATCTCCCAATCAACATCATACTTTGTGAAATAAAACTATATATAAAAAAAAAGGGTTTTAGCATTCATTTATATAATAAAGAAATTCCAACATTGAGGTTCTTACCGATCAACTGCTTGTCTAAGATGTGTGGGAGGAGACTTGTGCAATGAGTAGAACTACAAAGCATAGCTCTCCTATACGGAAATAACAAGTAGCTGCCAATGGTGCCTGAAATTCATAATAACTTAATTATTATATATTAAAATCACATATGGAACTTTATTATGTTAACAAAGTTCACTTACCTAGATATATAAGGAATAAAATGTATTTTCTTGCCACTTGTATATCTACTAGTGAGATATGTTGTGATCTCATCAAAATCATTTGATTCGTGAATGACTTGGGGATCAATGAACCCATAGTCATCATTGTACCCCAAGTTGTTACTGACACGAAACATATACCTGAAATCAAAAATTAACTTTGATATAAGTATACTTGATATATAAATCAATTTTATATAAATAATTGCTCATAGACTTACATCATCCATAGCTGAACTAATGTAATATTCAACTCTTTTGTTCCCGAAGCAAGTTCTTTGACATCTTGGCTATGTAGGTATATTAGGACCTCAGAGCCTATGCCAAATACATTAGAATCATATTCAACCTCCAAAGGCTTATTTTCAATGATGTCAGCAAGTAGCTACAATGAACCAAGAGGATCGTCCTCAGATAGAGGAATCTTCTCCTATGCATGAGTCTGTTGGTACATCATTTTTTCTCTCATCTGCATGCCATCTAAAGTTTTTAGTATCTTTGGGATTCGCAAACAAATGTTTAAGTCTGGGCACAATTGGAAGGTACCAAACTACTTTCAAAGTAGATCCACTTTTTTTTATCTGACTATTATCTTCACTATTGTTTTTTGACTTGTATCGTGATAACCCACATTTTGGACACTTTGTCAAAAATTCAAACTCTTTCCTATATAAAATGCAGTCATTGGGAAAATCATGTATCATTTTATACTCCATACCCATTGGACAAAGAATTTTCTTCGCATCATAATTACAAGTGGGTAGTATATTTCCATCTGGCAGCATTTCATTCAACAACGTCAACAATTCTGTGAAACTCTTATCAGCCCATCCATTGGTCGCCTTCAAATTCATAAGCCTTAACACCGCTGACAAACGTGTGAACTTAGTTGAACCGACATACAAAGGTGTTTCTGCATCCGTCGACATCGTCTCATACACATGAGCTTTGGCAAAATTTTTTGCGCCAACATCGCGGATCATGTCCTCTAATTTGTCTTCATCCGGTCGAACTTCTTCCATGGTGGAATCAATAACATTTTCAGTTTGGGAGTCAGTCGAAAAGTGCATTTCTTCGTCGTGCCATATCCATGTTGTATAGCATCTTAGGAAACCATCACAGATAAGATGTTCTCTAATTTGGGTTGCATTCAACTTTCTTGCATTCAAACAGTTCACACAAAGACATCTAACCTTCACTTCATCATCACTTGTACCCTCATTACGTTATGAAAATTGTATAAATTCCTCCATCCCTCTCTCATACTCAGCACTAATGCGTGGTAAATTAATCCAATTTCAATCCATTCCTAAATATTACAAAATTACAATTATACAATTTTACATATTAAATCAATTCAATCATACAATCATACAATTAATAAGCATTAAAATGATCAATTCAAACATTCAATCACACATAAGTACATATATTCAACATACAAAAAAATAAAAATTTATATTGAATGTATTCGTTGTTTATGTTTCGCTCTACTGTTCCTATAAATAGTATTTTTGTTTTCTAGGTTTTCTATTTTGGGGGTTTTATTATTTTCAGTTAGTTTGTTTGTTAAATAGTTTTTTCATGCTTACCGAAACCCTATATAAGGGATTCCAACATTTGTAATCAGAGTAACATTCAATCAAAATAATACACAGAATATTATTTTCTCTTTGGATATTTCGTTCGGTGAAAAGGCTTACCTTGGCTACGCGCTAACCCACTCTGACTTCTCTTTTCCACCGACCACCGTTGCTGGTGTTTTTCCCGGAGCAGCATGAGGTCGCCTATTCTTTCAGCTCTCGCAAGCAGACACGCGATCTCTTTCTCACCTAACCTCTGAAGTTCAGAAACTTCTTGACGGACTTTTGTCTCACGCGTATTTTGGGCTGCAAGTTTTTGGGCCTCTTTCTTTTCTTTGGGCCAGCGTGTTTTCTTTTATGGTACCAGAGCAGGTCTTGGACCTGTTCTACCACTGACTCCACTGCACATCCTCCTTCTTCTTGATCTTTCTTTGGTTCTTTGAAGTTTTCTTGTTGACCATGGAGAAACTGGACCAAACTAATAACCCAGCCAGTCCTTACTACTTACACCCAGGGGAGAACCTAGGCACCTCCTTCATATCTCAAGTTCTAAATGAATCCAACTATACCTCTTGGAGTAGAAACATGAGAAGGGCCCTCTTATCCAAGAACAAACTCAAATTCATAGATGGAGGAATCACAAAACCCGAAAGAAGTGATAGTCTATTTGATTCTTGGGAAAGAAGCAACATGATGGTGCTATCTTGGATCATTAAAACCCTCTCACCCCAAATAGAAGAAAGTGTAATATATGTAGAGAATGCACAAGAACTGTGGGAAGAACTGAAAGAGAGATTTTCTAAAGGAGATCACTTCAAATTCTCATATTTACTCCAAGAAATTCATTCCATCAAGCAAGGTGAAAGGAGTGTGACGCAGTATTTTACAGATTTGAAGATTTTGTGGGAAGAATTAGAATTTCTAAGACCCATTCCCATCTGCAGCTGCAAAATTCCATGCAACTTTGATTTATCCAAAGCATCACATAAATACAGGGACATGGAGCACGTCATATGTTTTCTAAAGGGCCTAAATGAATGCTATAACATTGTTAAAACCTAGATATTGCTTATGGAGCCTCTACCCAACATTAATCGTATATTTTCTCTCATCATACAACAAGAAAGACAAGTGAAATATGATTCTAATCAGATTGCCAACAAGATTCTTGCCAGTGCCATTGAAAAACAAAATCAATGGAAGAGCAATCAAGGCTGGAAGACTTATGGACGTGGAAATCCTCCCAGAAATCAAGGAAAAGGGAGAGGAAGAAACCCCAACTACGGAAAATAGTGTTCCTATTGTCATAAGATGAACCACACCATTGATGAATGTTATTCCAAGCATGGATACCCACCTTGGTACAAGAAAAATGACATCAATACTAAAAATAGCACTGGACAGAGCGAATGAGGGTTAGCTAATGTTTGTTCAACATCTGCTGGAGTTCAAACCAGTCAGCAAAGTGTCACCAAAGCTCTTTCACTCATGAACAGATGCAGAAGATATTACAGATGCTGGAGAAAGTTGACACACCATCTCACAGCATCAGTCAAATCCAGAAAGATAACACAGAGGATGCACCAGGTATATTTTCATGGATCATAGATACAGGGACAACAAATCATGTAACCCATGATAAAAATCAGTTTACAACTTTCTATAAAATCAATCCTATATTAGTGAAATTACCCAATAGTTCTATTGTTACTGCACACTGTGCTAGAACCATACATTTCTCTAAAGAATTTGTGATCTTTAACGTTTTATATATACCAGAATTCACCTTTAATCTCATATTTGTTCAGAGTCTCAATAGGGATATAAACTGTACACTAACTTTCTCTTCTAAGATGTGTGAAATTCAGTTCAACTCAACATTGAGGATGATTGGATATGCTAGTGTATGCAAGGGACTCTACCATTTACAACCTTTTGGAAGGAATTTAGCTCCTAGTTTTACTTTTTCGTATGAACATGACAATGTAAATATATGGCACTGTTGAGAAAATGTGTAAAGTTTTCCCTTATATTCAGACTGCTAATGAATGATAATGATGCTTGTGATATTTGTCACTTTGCCAAGCAACATAAATTGTCTTTTTCCTAAAAGCATTTCTTTATCTAATGAATGTTTTGACATGATTCATTGTGATATTTGGGGTCCAATATCTACCTCCTCTGTACATGGTCATAAGTACTTTCTAACTGTTGTTGACGACTACAGTAGACATACATGGATTTTTCTCATGCATAATAAGGGCCAAACTAGAGAACTGTTGCAGACCTTTATTGCTAAAGTTAAGACCCAACATAATAAAGCTATTAAAGTGATAAGAACCGATAATGGGCCTGAATTTAATTGCTCTAGTATCTATGATTCTTATGGAATTGAACACCAAAGAAGTTGTGTTGAGACCCCACAACAAAATTCTGTTGTGGAAAGGAAACATCATCATATATTGAATGTAACTCGCAGCCTAATTTTCCAATCTAATATTCCTCACATATATTGGTCTTATGCTCTATCACAAGCTGTTTATTTGATCAACAGACTACCTTCTCCTATCATTAAAGATAAAACCCCTTATGAGCTCTTACATGGTAATTCACCTACCTATCTAGACTTAAAGGTTTTTGGTTGTCTTTGTTTTGCATCTACATTAGAGGGCAACAAAAGTAAGCTTGATCCTAGAGCTAGAAAGGGTATATTTCTAGGACACAAGAGTGGGATAAAAGGATATATAATCCTTGACATCAATAGTAGAGAGATATTCATAAGTATAAATGTTATTTTCTATGAAGATATTTTCCCATATAAAGGACAAACAAGCAGGGAGAAGTAATCATGATAAAGATAAGGAAGACATATTTTTTCTTGATGACATTACTTGCAGCCATGAACAGGGTTCTGTTGAGAATGAGAGAAGAAACAACTTAAATCCTATTCAGAACAGTTCTACTAATGAGAGACCTACTTAGGAGGATACTGCCACTAAGGATGTCAATCCTATAGAGCAAGAACCTGGAAATGTACAAAGGAAATCCAGCAGAATGAGAAAGACTCCAGAATACTTAAAAGATTACGTACAACGAAGTGATCAATCTCCATCTACTCAGCTGTGTGCCAAGAATGGTTTGATTACTCCCTATCCCATTAAAAAAATTTTGTCTTATAAATCCCTTTCAGATAAAAATTTGAAATATACTCTTTCTATAACTGTGAATAAAGAGCCTAATTCCTATGAAGAGGCTAAAAACAGCCCTGAATGGGTTGATGCCATGAAGAAGGAAATGCGTGCTTTGCAAATGAATAAAACATGGTATTTGACTCAACTTCCTCCAGGAAAGAGATCTATTGGATGTAGGTGGGTCTATAAGATAAAGCATAAGGCTGATGGCACGATTGAGAGATATAAAGCCAGATTGATAGCCAAAGGCTACACTCAACAAGAGGGAATAAAGTTTTTAGATACTTTTTCCTCAGTTGTTAAACTCACTTCTGTTAGACTTCTGTTAGCTCTTGCAGCCTCTAAAAACTGGTTCCTACATCAACTAGATGTGGACAATGCTTTCCTTCATGAAGATTTAAATGAAGATGTTTATATAGATCTTCCTCCAGGATTAAATGTTGACAATAAAGGGTTGGTTTGTAAACTAACTAAATCCTTATATGGGCTGAAACAAGCCAGCATACAATGGTTTGACAAGCTTTCAACGTTTCTTATCTCTTCAGGATATACCCAATCTAAATCTGATCACTCCCTATTTGTTAAAAGAACCCCTTCAGATTTTACAGCCTTACTTGTATATGTTGATGACATTGTCTTGATAGGGAATTCAATGAAAGAAATCAATCTCATAAAGACACTTTTGGATAATCAATTTCAAATTAAAGATTTAGGAGAGCTCAAGTATTTTCTTGGGTTTGAAGTGGCCAGATCAAAGAAAGGAATAATTTGTGTCAAAGGAAATATGCCTTAGATATTCTAGAAGAAACAGGAATGCTAGAGTAAACCTAGCCATACACCCTATTTGAGCAATACTAGCTATCTGTACAAAACAGAAGATTATATGGAGAATCCTAGTGATTATAGGAGATTAATAGGAAAATTATTCTATCTTACTAACACCAGGCCTGATTTAAGCTTTACTGTCAATCTTTTAAGTCAGTTCATGTAGGAACCAACTAAGCACCACTATCAAGCCTTACAACATGTGCTTAGGTATGTCAAGTCAAGTCCCGCTGAAGGACTTTTCTTTGCTGCTGATTCTAATCCTCAGATAAAGGGTTTCAATGATTCAGATTGGGCCACATGTCCTAATACGAGGAGGTCTACTACTGGATACTGTATTTTCGTAGGCAACTCTCTTATCTCATGGAGGTCGAAGAAACAGAGTACGGTGTCAAGGTCTTCAACGGAGGCTGAGTACAGAGCTCTTGCAGCTACAATGTGTGAGATGTAGTGGCCGCACTATCTTCTACAAGATCTACACGTTGAGCCAACAACTATTGTTATTCTTTATTGTGATAACAACTCAGCAAGGCATATTGCTCACAATCAAAGTTATCATGAGTGAACCAAGCATATAGAGTTGGATTGTCACGTTGTTCGTGAGAAAATACAAGCCAAGCTCCTACATTTACTTCCCATTCGATCAGAAGGACAGCTCGCAGACATATTTACTAAATTTCCTCATTGGACTAGGTTCAAATCTATTATTCCCAAGCTTGGAATGGTGAATATCCACCATCCAGCTTGAGGGGAGGCTATTGAATGTATTCGTTGTTTATGTTTCGGTCTACTATTCCTATAAACAGTATTTTTGTTTTCTAGGTTTCCTGTTTTGGGGGTTTTATTATTTTCAGTTAGTTTGTTTGTTAAATAGCTTTTTCATGTTTACCGGAACCCTATATAAGGGATTCTAGCGTCTGCAATCAGAGTAACATTCAATCAGAATAATACACAAAATATTATTTTCTCTTTGGATATTTCGTTCGGCGAAAAGGCTTACCTTGGCTACGCATTAACCCACTCTGACTTCTCTTTTCCACCGACCACCGTTGCTGGCGTTTTTCCCGGAGCGGCATGAGGTCGCCTCTTCTTCCAACTCTCGCGAGCAGACACGTGATCTCTTTCTCACCTAACCTCTGAAGTTCAGAAACTTCTGGAGTGACTTTTGCCTCACGCGTATTTTGTACTGCAAGTTTTTGGGCCTCTTTCTTTTCTTTGGGCCAGCGTGTTTTCTTTTAATTTATAAAAAAAGTTTAATAATCACAATAATAGGAACCTGAGAACGTGAAAAAGGAGCCAACAATAAAAATGATACGACTATCCAAGTTTTGGAATGCAGCAAAATCACAACACCTACACACAAATACAACAAAACGTTTATGTGACAGATACAAAATTTTATATTACTAACTTTTAAAATGTCTCTCCTATGTTTTCCGATTTTGTTTTTCCATAATGTTTTTAAATCTTTTAGTAGTTAACGTTCAAAATCCGTTGATATATCTTAGTAAAGTCAAATAAATAGTGGTAATATTTTGACACGGAGAAATCTATTTTAGCAAATAAATTCAATAATCTAATAATAAATAATATGTATTGAAATAAAGTTATTTTATGACTGTACCGATTCAATTTTATATATTAAAGAAGGTGTTGGAGAGTAAACATACAAGCTAGTTGGAAAAAGAAAAGATTTACTTTTTCGCAGGTTGATTTAAACTAATTACTTTACTTGCCTAGTTCCTTTTTCGTATTAACTTGTTTTTGTTTTTTTTTAAATGTTTTTCCCCTTTTTTTAGTTGTTATTTATTAGTGATAACTTTTTTTTTTATGCAATTTGTTCAATTTTTATTCGTTTTCTTTTATATTTTTATTTAAAAAATTAAAGTTGGTCATTCCATGAAAGTTAAAATAAGTTATGGGATAAAGTCATTAAATCCGTTTGCCTATATATGAACTTCGTTTGAAATACATTTTATTCAGAAACTTAGTTAACATTTTTAATAGAATTTCCGTTTTTTTAACACGTTTTATTTTGTTCTAAGTTTTCTTAACGTTTTGAATTTAACTTTTTATTCTTTGAGGTTCCTATTATTAGGTCCGTCATATGAACCCGTAAACTACACAAATTATAAGCAAACTTGTTTAATACGTGATCTAAACAAATCAAGCTAAAAACCTTGCATTTCAAATAGTCTAGTAAGAACATACAAAACTTTGAAAGAGTTTAATTTATCATATTCTAACTAAATTGATAATTCGAACAGGAATGATATAAGATAAACATATTCTAACTAAATTGATGATATGAATTGAGGAACGTACCTGAAAACACAATTGCAAGAAAAAGAAGAATTTAGGAGAAACCTTCCTGCCAAACACAATTTTAAAGAATGGAAAAAAAATTGAGAAGGGATAATTGAAGATTTGGAAAGTAATTTGACAGGGACAAGAAAATTGAAAGAAAAAAAGGAGAGTTCGGTTTACTTGAAACTTCAAAGACTGGACAAATTTGACAGGGACAAATCTTCAAAGACTGTAGGAGAGCCGAATCAGACGAATCAAATGCTTTCTTTCAAAAACGAATAAGACAAATCTTCTTTGAGGCTGAGAGTTCAGAGAGAATGGGCGCGACAGAGAGGAGCGGAGACGAGAGGGTTTCAGAGAATTCAATCGCGAAGAAGACGAAACTGTTCACTAATATTTTTTTAACCTAATCAAACGTTACTACCTCGGTTTACTAAACAACTGCGGTAAAAGAGGGGATACGACCTCAGTTCCCAACTTAACCGAGGCCTATTTCTCATTAAAAAAAATTGAAAATTGATCTGAAATGGCAGGGGATACGACCTCAGTTCCCCGCCCAACCGCGTCATATTCTCTTAAATATTTAAAATTTTATTCAGGTCAAGGAATAGGTCGCGGTTCCTTTCACAACCGAGGCCTATTCTCTGACGATCTGACTCCTGCAAGAACAATAGGCTGCGGTTCTGAGAGGAACCGTGACCTATTCCCCTGTAAATTTATATCAGGACAAACTTGATATAAATGTCAAATATTTACAGGGGAATAGGCCGCAATTTTGAGTGGAACCGCGACCTATTCTCCGTGCAAAATTCTGATTTCCCGCCAAGTCCGTTTTGAAATAATTTTACAGGGGAATAGGTCGCGGTTCCCCTCAGACTTTATGACGCGGTTCTGAGGGGAATCGCGGCCTATTCTTCCTGCAAAATTTTGACTTCCCGCCAGAACCGCGGCCTATTCTCCTGCAAAATTATTTCAGAACTGCTTTTGGGGGAATGTCAGAATTTTGCAGAGAGCATAGGTCGCGGTTCCTCTCAAAATCGTGGCCTATATTGTCGATATAATTTTAAAAATGCCACCGTGCAATATTATGCTTCAGTTTCTATTGAACCAATGCATAATGTGCACGGTAAAAGATCGATTTTTTACTAGGGTATCTTCATTTTACATTAAAATATGTTATACATTTTAGTAGCACATGTTTAGGGTGTTACACCTACCATTTTATTTGTCTTTCCATGCAGAAGCAAGTGGCTCATTCCTCCACCTCACAAGACGTTATCAATATCCAATTTCGTCTAGGTAAGTCAATAATAAAAAAATAAAATAAAAATAAAAAGTGAATAATAATAATATAAGTTTTCAATTAATTGTAGGTTAAAAAAAGAAAAGAAAATAAATTTTCCTTATTTTTTAGCCTTTAAATTAGACAAAAAAAAAGTTAAAGGTATTGCTTTTGGATAGACATAGTAGGGTGCTCATACCTTCTCTACACATAACCGACTCTCAAAGCCAAAATCTAGTTTTCGTAGACCATGTTTTATTTTATGGTTTTCCATAGTTTTTCCATTATAAACTATGGTGACAACTCTAAAAACTCTTTTTAAACCTGTTCTTTTTTTATAAGTCGTCCTGTCACAATTTTGGTTGCAACAGATGCCCAGTTGTAGCTCGCAATGACTAGGAGTTACTGAGCAACCACATTCCCCTCATTGGTTGCGTCGACCTCCAAAGCGATATCTGTTGGAAAACTGGTTGGCTTCTTTCTTCACCAAGAGGGGGGTGAATTGGTGTTGTTTCAAAATTAAGTTCTTTTTGCAATCTTGAAAACAAAGTATAAAGCTTTTTAAACTTTCTTGAAATGCAAGTAATCAGAATATGTATGCAGTAGAAAATACGTAGTTGACTGCGTGAAATATAGAGTCGACTGGAATGTAAAAGATAAGGGATAGAGAAATGCAAACACAGGTTTTTATATTGGTTCGGCCAACAATGCCTACATCTAGTGTCCTTCCAAACTAGGAAGCAAATGCACTATAATGGTTGCGGTTTTTACAACAAGGAATTTATAGAAGACCTCCACATCAAAAATATAAATCTCCTTTCTAATCCAAACCAAAATATAGTTGCAGAACAAAACCAGAATTGCAGCAAGAATCCCCTCTTTTGCAATCTGCAACACCACTTTGAACAATCCTCAAAGTGAATTATCCCCCTGTATCACAACAGGTACAATTCCAACAGTCCTCACAGGATGCCAAGCCTTGAATACAATTCAGTATTCTTCACAGGATGCCAAGCCTTCAACACGATCACACAGAAGCATCTTTCTTGTGCAGGTAATGATCAGCAAGTGTAAGCGCACAGAGTCTCCTCAATGAATCTCGTTCAAGAAAGATCACCACCGTCTTCTTAGAGAATTCTTGGAGCTTAGAGAAATTTGAAACAAAAATGAAATTGTCAGTCTATCAAAAGAGTTCTAAATAGACTTGTGTTTAGTCTATTTATAGATTTCTGTTATACAGTCAGATTCTCAGTCAAATACGTTACTAATTCCGTCGACTGTATTATGACAGTTAAAACAGTTCAGTCAACATAGTAGCTCTCAGTCAAAAAATAACAAAACACATTTAATACAGTTGACCAAGACATCAATGCTCAACTAACTTTTAAAAATATAACCGTTAGAGTGCAAGAGCATAACAGAATTTCAAAACCCTAAGAACATGTAAAGCAGCAACCACATGTGCTTGTTATTAAGTAATATGTTGTCATCATTAAAAACCAAATTGATATAGAAATTGTGTTGTCAACAATCTCAACAATATCAACCTCAACATCATCGGTAGGTGCAACCTTATTTGTATCTACACAATAGCTACACTATCGACTAAATTTGTCTGTCACTCGATTGATCTAAAAATGAAAGACGAGACAAACAATGACATCAACGACGAAGAAGCGTCATCCACATACCCTCGATTGCCCTTCATGCGAACTCCTCAAATGAAGACAAATCAATGATCGACATTATTACCTAGAATGTAAAGGGCGTTTGGTTGGTAGAAGAAATTCGAAAGCAAAAGTGAAAATGATAGGCTAGACACACTTGTATTTATAGCCAAAAAAAGGCATCCCACTCTGTTATCCTCAATCATTAGATTAAGCTAATCCAACGAATCACAACATCTGACTCTTCAAATTCTGGTTAATTTGATATTCAAAGTGCAACGTGCCTTTCTCTCAATGGTCACATTTTCAAACAATTCGAAAGGTTGTCAACCGTTTGATCGAACGATCTAGAGCTCCCCAAATAGATGGTTAGGGATCTTAACCATGAACAACTCAAACAACGAGCATCACTCATCCAATTATAAACCCCTTCACAAGTCATTTCAGGCTCACAGGGTTTAAGAACTGTATATCATATGACCGTCTAATTAACCATAGACCGTATGGTCAACTGTTATTGAGACGCACACATAAACTACCACCAAGACTAGACAATTGAGAAGTTTGACCGATGGTAAAAACAATTTGTTCTAATATTGAAGTTGCTGCTAATAAAAAATTCATTCCAAAATTTATAAATATATGTTAGAGATAAAGAGATAGGTGATCCATATTTATTACACCATTAATATCTAAACTGTCAAAAATTAAACTGATTTTGATATCATAATTATAAGAAGACTTGGAATTGAATTTAGACTTAGGGAATTTTAGAATATATATATATATATATATATATATATATATATATATATATATATATATATATATATATATATATATATATAATAGCATTTGAATAATTATATGGACAGCGGTTAGTCATTAATACCAGAAAACCCGTCTCCGGTTGTCTAATAAAGAAAAACCCGTGTCTCGATTTAGTTGTTTCGAAAACTTGTTAAATATTATTGTGGATTTCTTTTGGCATGGGGATGTTTTTGTCATTTCCTCCTGCTAATATTATAAAAAGAATTTGTTTTTATGTTATTATTATATTTTTTTTAACTGGTATAATTTTGTAGTATGATTGATTTTGTGTTGTTTTGTTTATTTTTTAAATGTTGGATACATACTATTTGGTGTAATTATTGTAGTGAGACGTGTAACCCCGAAGTTATGGGAAAAATATCTTTAGCCAGCAGCGATTTTCTACTTGCGGCGCCGAGTTTCCATCAAAAAGACACACGTAACTGGCAATTAGCGACAGCCTTAACTTCTTCCATTGGACACTTGTGACTCAATTTTGTGCTGTGGTGGGACTTATATTATTCAACTGTTTATTGAATATCTCATAAATTTGAACTCACACTTTCACAGTCTTCTTTTTAAGAATGTTCTCTTTTCTAAATTAATTACAAAAACATGACTTTCTTTACACTCATTAGTAGTTGGGTCCAACTTTTCAATGATTTTTTCACTTAGAAGGAACGTGTTAGAAGTCAAGTTTGGAAAATCAAACTTCTAAATGTGATTTGTTTTTTTTATTGATTGAGTAAATATTACAAAATATTTTTTTATCTAATAGAGGAGATAAGTTATATGTAAAAGAAATAATATTCTAAATGGTAACTGTGTTGTTAAACTTGTCGACCAATAAAAACGGTTAAATTAGTGATTTTCAAAAGCTAAACTTTTTTTTCTAAGATAACCTTTTGTAAAGAAAATTAATGAATTGGTATAAATTTATTTATGTGTTTAGTCCGAAAGTATAAAATAGGATTCTTAATTATATTTTTTATTCGTGTTGTTATAAAACAGGGGTATGATATCCATTCAATTCAAAATCAGAAAATTGTTGTTTCATTGACAATATTTGAACACAACAAATATAAACTATAATATATTTAGATTCAATAATCGATAAAACAACACAAACTTGTTTATACCATGAGACTATAGAGAGTTTCACAGCAAATAAAAGGTGCTCTTTTTTATATATTTTTCATCAAGCAAAATCAAGATCTCATAGTAAGTGAAGTGAAACACCATTAGGAAACTATATTCAGGTAATTGATGGTTAACAATTATTATTTTCTGGTAAAATTTTCATTTTGGTTCTTAAAAGTATACCAAGCTTTTAATTAGTCCTAAACTTTAAACGAATTAAAATAAAATCTCTTCAAGTAACTTTTGAGGAGATAAATAATTTCTAATACCTTGTAGTTTCAATGAAAACAAAGTTAACATAAATATTATAGCTGTTTAAACCGGAAAAATAGAAAACATCATAAACTGACAATATATAAAAGTAATTGATAAATCACTTACTCAAATTACTCTTCATCCTAAGAATGTAAGTATTTAACTCTTGGAATAAGTAAGGAGCTGCAAAATCCTAGTACAACTCAAAACAGTGATGAAAAACAAGACAGAAGTCTGGAAATTTTTCACCTATTTCACCTCAATCTACCTACCTTAATTGTCCTTCAATTTCAAGAAATTTACATGTTTAATTTGCTCGACAACACATAAAAAAAAAAGGGAGAAAAGTTATACTTTAAATTATTGAAGACTTTTTATAAAATGAAGTAAAAATCCCTATCTTAGAAGTAAATCCTAAATATGCTAAAATTCTTAAGAAGACAAGGTTATGCAAAGGAACATGTGAACCCGAATGCGACTGTCAAGTCCTAACTGTTGTGAAGTAAAGGAAGCAAGAAGACAAAGTTATGCAATTTTTACGGAGACTGAATGATCAATTCGGTAATGTCACTTCACACGTGCTCTTTCTAGATCCTATCCCAGACATCACTAAAGTTTTTTCTTTGGTGACACAACAAGAAAGACAATTGTCTAGTGGAAATTTGATTGCTGCAGTCAAGACTCAGGAAACTGCCACCGCTTGCGCCGCTTCCACCTCTTCCATCGTCTGTAATTATTGTGGAAAACATGGGCATAGTGAAGTTGTCTGCTATCGCAAGAATGGGTTCCCAAATCAAGACAGAGGATTCAAAAGCGCACCAAATGGCAGAAAGCATTGCACTCATTGCAACAGAAGTGGTCATACTATTGAGGTTTGCTATAAGAAGCATGGTTATCCTCCTGGACATAAGCTTCATAACAAGCATGCCCAGATTCATCATACGTCTGCTCAAGAAGACAGTGCGAATGTCAAAAATAATAATCCTGGCAGTATTGATGACATACGCCTCACATCTCAACAATTTCAAGTCCTAGCAGAGCTCTTCAAAAACCACAATTTAAATGATGCTTCTACTGCTCAAATTCATCACATTGGCTCTGCCTCAGCCAACCAATCTTTTCTAGGTAATATCAGTCCTACTTTTACTTCTAAACATACTAAGCACAATTGGATTCTTGACTCTGGAGCAACAGACCACATAAGTATTTCTATCCAAAATTTTTCATCATATAAAAGAATCACACTGATTTCGATTGTTTTACCTAATGGCAAAATTGTCTGTTCTGAGTATTCTGGAACCGTTGTTCTTAACAACAATATTCGCCTTCAGAATGTCCTTTATGTTCCACAATTTTCTTTTAATCTCATCTCAATATCTTAGTTAGTTTCATTTAAAAATTATGAATTAACCTTTTCCTCTCATGGCTGTACTATACAAGACACTCAAACCAGAAAGAAGACCTTTATAGCTAAACTCATCGATGGCTTGTACATTTTAGACTGTTCTCTCAACATACTTTCCTCTGCTACTCAATTTGCAAATAATGTTGTAAATAAAACTAGCCTATGACATCTTAGACTAGGACATCCATCAGATATTAGACTGAGCTCCTTGAAACTTAAATATCCTTTCATTGTTCATAATTCTACTTACATATGTGATGCTTGTCATCGTGCTAAACAAAGAAAGTTACCTTTCCCTAACAGTATTTCTAAAAGTTTAAAAATCTTTGATCTCATTCACATTGATATATGGGGTCCTGCAACATTCTTTCTATGCGTGGTTTCAAATATTTTCTCACTATTGTTGATGACTTTTCTCGTTACACCTGGTTGATACCTATGACTAACAAATCTGCTGTTAGGAAAATAATCACTGATTTCATCACAAACATAGAAAACCAGTTTTCTACTACTATCAAAACAATACATACTGATAATGTTATTGAGTTTGCTATGCACAATTTTTTCTCCATTAAAGGTATCAACCATCAAATAACTTGTAATGAAACCCCTTAACAAAATGGCATAGTTGAACGTAAACACCAACATTTGTTAAATGTCACTCGCTCTCTCTTGTTTCAAGCTAATTTTCCCACTATTTTTTGGTGTTTTGCTGCTGAACATGCTACCTTATTGATCAATTGAATGCCTACTCCCTTACTTAATGATGCTACTCCACATGAAAAATTATTTGGGAATCTGTATGATATTTCTGTTTTGCGTGTTTTTGGTTGTTTATGCTACATTAGCACTTTGACTAGTCACAGAAAGAAATTTGATGCAAGGGCTGTCCCTGGTATTTTCCTCGGCCTCCAACAACACACCAAAGGTTATCAGTTTCTTAACTTACAAAACCATAAGATTGATATGTCCCGCAATGTAATGTTTCATGAAAACTGTTTTCCCTATACTTCTATCAATAATTCTGGTTCTAACTCTCTTTCTTTTCCTACTCCTCATAATTATAGTCATAATTATGATAATATTAATTTTCCTAGTAATAATGCTTATGTGTCTGCTGCTAATGAAACTAATGTTGCTAGTGATATTGTCACCAGTACCAATGACACCACCAGCCTTACTAACATTGTTGATACTCCTCTAACCAACACTCACACTAATAGTGACTCCAATATAGATGAGCATATTGGCACTGTTGGGCGTTCTACTTGGCCCGAACGTCCTCCTGCATATCTTTCAGACTTTCACACTAATCACATTAGTAGATATCCTATTACTAACTTTCTCTCTTATGACAAGTTATCCTCTGATTTTAGACATACCATCCTTTCTATTTCGTCTACCACTGAACCTCGCACATACAAGGAAGCATCTAAAATACCACAGTGGACGCAATCTATGCAAGATGAACTCCACGCCTTAACCAACAACAACACCTGGATCATCACCTACCTTCCCCCTGGCAAAACTGCTATAGGATGTCGTTGGATATACAAAATCAAACATAAGTCTGATGGATTTATTGATCGTTTTAAAGCCTGCCATGTTGCTAAGGGATACACCCAACTTGAAGGCTTAGACTACCTCGAAACCTTTGCTTCTGTTGCCAAATTAACTACTTTATGTATTCTTCTTGCCATTGTTGCCTCTCATCACTGGATTCTGAAACAACTTGATGTCAACAATGATTTTCTTCATGGTGACCTACATGAAGAAGTTTATATGCAAATTCCTCCTGGCTTCAACCATCCCAACCCCAATCAGGTATGTAAACTTCAACGATCTTTATATGGGATCAAACAAGCTGGATGACAATGGTATGATAAACTTTCCACTTTTCTTCTATATAACCATTACACTAGATCTAATGCTGATCATTCCCTTTTCTTGAAACACGATACTTGTTACACCACTGCCATTTTGATCTATGTTGACGACATTGTCCTGCGGGAAACAACGCCACTGAGATACAACAAATCACTACTTCTCTTGATAGCCTTTTTCAAATCAAAAACTTGGGTGATCTCACCTACTTTCTCGGGATAGAAGTTGCTAGAAACAATTCTGGAATCCACCTTTGTCAACACAAGTACACTCTCGACCTACTCACAGAAGCTGGAATGATCAATTGTGCCCCTATGTCTACTCCTATGGTCCATTCTTCACGTCTTACTAGTCAAGTCGATCTCCTTAATGATGTAGATGCCTCATCCTACCGAAGACTGATTGACCGCCTCATTTACCTCACTACTACCAGACCCGACATCACCTTCTCTGTCAATAACCTCAACCAATTTGTTTCTTCTCCTACCACCTTACATCAACAAGCTGCTTACCGCATTCTTCGATACCTCAAAGGAAGTCCTGGCAATAACATCCTCCTCCAAAGCAACAACAACAATCAACTCAAAGCATATAGTGATTCAGACTGGGCCACCTGTCCCGAATCCAGAAAATCTGTCACTGGTTACTCCATTTATTATGGTAATTCTATCATTTCATGGAAATCCAAAAAGTAGCAAATTGTTTCCAGAAGCTCTTCCGAAGCTGAATATCGGGCTCTAACTGCTGTCACTTGTGAACTACAATGGTTGACCTATATTCTTCATGATCTTCGCATTATCACCACTCAACCTATCATAGCCTATTGTGACAATCGCTCAGCTATCCAGATTGCCTCTAATCAAGTCTTCCACGAACGCACCAAACATATTGAAATCGAGTGTCACATTGTTCGGGACAAACTCAACACTGGCCTCCTCAAGCTGCTCCCAATATCAACCACTGAATAAGCTGCCTACCTCTTCACTAAACCACTTGCCCCTGCAGTTTTCAAGTATCTTCACTCTAAGTTGGGAATGACAAACATCTACTCCCAGCTTGAGGGGAGATGATAATGTATATTGTTGGGCCTTCTGGCTAACGGCCCAACCCATTTCCTTTTTCTCTTTTTATTTCATTCTTTTGTACTGACTGAAAACATATCATATCAATAATAATTTTCACATTCTGGATTGTTCTCTCACGCCTTGTCATTCTCTCTTTCTCTGTACTTCCTGTTTCATTGGGTGCATCCATTTTTGCTTCCCTCCTTCTGCTTCACTGTGCTAGGGAAGATCTGCGGAAGTTCTCCTATCAGGTATGACATCTTTGCTTCTCTCAATAGTTAATTGGTACAGTATAGTCATCGAGTCTTCTCTGTCTGGTGCATATTTCATCTACTGTTTAATAGTTATAAGTCATGATAAATTTGAAAATATCATGCAAGATTTGAAAACATCCATAAATATTAAATATTATGTCTCTTACCGTCTATACTAATGGGAAAATGGATCAAAATTTATAATTACTTAACAAAGAGTAATAAGTGAAAATTCAATTTTCCTTCTTGCAATAGATGAAAAACACCAAATAAATAGAACAAAAACCAAAAATCTAAAACATAAAAAGACACCAATAACTTTTTAAGTGGAAAACTTTTCAATGCAAGAGTAAAAAATAGTCTTTTCAATTAACCAAATTAACTATAAATGCTTACAAATGAAAACAAAGAAGATGAAAATTCTCCAAGACAGAACCACTGATGTAAAGTTGTTTTCTTCCAAATTAAACCTCTGATTAACGATCCAAATGGTTAAAATGAAGAACTATACATTTGGAACCCACTATCCAAAAACTCGCTCAATCCAACGATAAACGACTTAACAATGACAAAAACACCAATATAGATTTTTTGTTATGTAGAATAGACTCTCTCTTTTTTCTCTCTCACTTGACTTTTCTCTTTCTTTAAATGACTCTTTTGTTCTATATTAATGTGACCCGTCTTTATTAAACTAAAATAAAATATTATGATCTATATTATTTGTCTTCACATAAAAAAAAATCCAATAATCCAACATATACTTTCCTTTCTCTTCTATTTTTGTAAAAAAAAAAAATAGTATACTGATACAATTGGCAAATATAAAGCATTATCTATTCATCTACTTCAATTGAAGATCTCTTGGTGAAAGTGAATGATATTTCCAAAAAATTTCTAGATTTTGGGGACTTGGAGAATATCACTTTTAAAAACAATAAGAATCAATACTTATATATTTTGAAATTTTGATAATGGAGTTTAGAGAGAGTTTGATGAAATTTAATATTCTGGATACACTAAAATATCCTCAAGAGATCATTATTCAATCTTTAATATTATTAATATTTTAAATTATATATATGCTAATACCTTTTTTCTAATGCTTGAAATTAAAGATCTTTAAGTGTAGGTTTTGAGCCAAACACACAATTTGTAAAAAAAAAAATGCGAGAATTTTATATAATGATATTTTGTTGAGCCGGAGTTAAACTCGCTTAATGAATGTGTTGTAGAAATAGAAAATTCTAAGAAATTTATCTTATTTGTTGAATGAAAGTTGAATTCATATATTGACATACATTCTAGTGGTCTCAGATGCTCCGATGTTGAAGATTTTCCTAAACAAGAGGTAAATTGGATCAGCGAGTCCATTATAGAGGCTACCATAATCGATAAACTGAAAAAAAATATGAACTTTTTCACGTTCAATATAGGTTTTTGTAATTTATTCGGTTATTATTTCTATATTTTTTTTTCTACCGTGGATTAGGAGACTAAATAAGTTGATGTAATTAGGAAAATTGAAAAAAGCCTTAGATGGACCTTGTGACATTCCTAGTTTTAGTTCCTTATTGTTTATGAATATAATATTATTAGAGAAGGATACTGATACAATTGCAAAAGTATAAGAAATCCAAACTTTTAGGTAACTGAGTTATTATACGCATTTATTATTTATTAAGAGATACAAATACGACACGGACAGTTAAACGAATATTTATACCTTTATGAAAAAAAAATATTTTTTTAATTTCTTTAACCTCATGTTTTAAATATTTTTTATTATTTTCTAAAAAATAGGACATGTGTAAAAAGTGGAGTTTAATTAAAAAAAGATAAAACCAAAAAAAAAAAATAGAAGTGCATGAGTAATGTGTGGAATGGGGACAATAAATAGAGTGTTAATGATATGAGAGGGTGGCCTGTAAGTGGAGGTGCAGCAATAACACATGTTCAAAAAGAAGTGCAGCCCAAAAGCAAAATAAAGAAGTGGGGGCGTGTGTTAGGTGTGCAAGAAGTAATTGGTGGGCTGTCAGAGGTGCAGAGAAATAAAATGGTGGGTGCAGATAGCCTACGCCGGTCAACCCAAAAGAGAAATCTGATAACACGGGGATGTTTAACATTCAAGTTTAACTTGAGACAAAAGAGAAATTGTTGTATTTTGGACTCAAAGTATGGTGTTGGGTAAGTATAATCTCTTGTGAATATCATGAGTACATGCTCTCAGAATGAGATTCATAGTATATTGATTTTAGAGAGCTTTACTTAAATAAGAAGTTCCAGAATAATAATGATTATAGAGTTGTTTTATGTAACCTAGTGTTTGGGTGAAGAATTATGCTGTGAGATCTTAAGAAGAAAAAGGTAAGGGAAATTAACTCTATGCTAACTTTATGAATGTGTGTTTTTGTTATGTTGGATGATATTCTGATACGAAGATAGCTAACTCTATGATTTTTATTTTTTTTTTAACGTTGGATGATATTATGGTAAGAGAAGGATTTAATTTATGTTTGAAATGATATGATATATATAGGTATGCTAAGCATGAACAGTATTTTTTTGTTATCTTTTTTTTTTCTTTCTCTCATTTGTTTTTCTCTCTTTCCTTTTTTTATATTCTTTTTTTTTCTCATTTTATTTTGATCCTCGTAAACTTCTTTAGGTGATAAAAAAATAAGAGTGACTTTGTGATTTTAGTAAACAAGTGTATATTTGTTTGTGTGACCATTATGTTAAGTTTTTCTTTTTTTTATATGAAACCATCACAATTTTACAAACAACATATGATTAAATTTTAAAGGAATTACGTGACAAATGATATTGTCTTCATACTTTCTGACTGAGAATAAAATCTTTACTTGTTTCTCAACATTTAAATCTCCTTTCTTACTTAACCATTGTTGAATATTATATGGTCTAGGATGAGATTTAGTCTCTAAGTTCATTATGGTCATCAATCTTGTGTCGATCCCAATTGTGCACACCTTTTTTTCAATACAATAACTAGAAAGAAATATGTTCTCTTTATGACTACCTTTATTTCCTTTAGTCACTGACGAGTGCATATTTATGTCCTCATTTAACCTGTAATATTGGATTCTTAATTGGTTTTTGTACTTTAAAAGAATATCTTAATTACGATTTTTTATAATTTGGTTTATTGAACATGAGATACACAAACATGTTAACAATAGTTTTTAGTTAGATAAATGTTCTTTGGATATTTTGAGGTGTGATAGTGCAACTACAACTAAGTTAAGCTCATAGAGATGTGGAAATAAATCTCGAAGTTCTCAGAATAAAGACAACTTGCCAGATTTAAGGACAAATCCTTCTCAAGAGGGACAAAATGATGGCATATGGCCAACCATTGGATTTCTTATTAGGAGCTTGACCAAGGAAGGATCAATAAGGTAGAAGAATGCTACCAAGAAGGGAAGAATACATGCAATTTCCACTTGGAATAAGGGAGATGAAGCAATCATGGTTGCCCAGCACAAGATTGAGCTCGCCCAGCCAAAGAACTCTTAGTGACCAACAAAGGAGGTTCAATGTTCCTTGAGTAGCTAGAATCTTCCTTTGCTACGTTGTCATGCTTTTCATGAATTAGACATGTGGCTTGTCATCTGGCAACTTCTAATAGTCATGCACATTATTAACTTGCACGAGCATGAGGTTATTATAAATACCATGCTCCATCATTATAAATGACACTTTCGAGCATATGTATAAAATTGCTCTTGAGATCACTCCAACCTTCTTTCTCTGCTTAATGGTCATAACCAGAGAGACATGGAGTCTCCTTTATCCTCCTTCCACAACTAGGATCCCTCATCTAGTTCAATCTCGCACCTACACCACTTAATCCATCCATAGCTTTCATAAAATTGCTCTTGAGATCACTCCAACCTTCTTTCTCTTCTTAATGGTCACAGCTAGAGAGACATGGAGTCTCCTTTAGTCTCCTTCCACAACTAGGATCCGTCATCTAGTTCAATCTTACACTTACACCACTTAATCCATCCATAACTTCCATGAAATTTGTCTTTCGCTACCTCCTTTTCACGTTTCACTTGATTTGGCTCAAGACTATTGTAATTGGTCTCCATTAGCCCATACTATAGAGTTATCTACAAAAGATATTCCGATACTTAAGTCAGTAGATAATCTTTCGATAAACAAAGTTAATTTTTGACAGTATAATAAATGTAATCACCTACCTTCTTACCTTAAATATGTATTTATAAGTTTTAAAATAAACTTTTAATTAACGTGAGTCTAATCATGACCAAAAGTTGTTATATATACTTTATTTATAAACATACGTAATTTGTAAATTTGATCAATATTACAGAAACTATCGATCAATTAGTGACTTTTTATCAATGGTCATCTAGGAAAACTATCTTTGAATGTGTCAAGGTTAACCACTGAGTCAATTGTTGACCGAAGAGTCCTACAATACATAAATAAATTGTATTTGCCATTAAAAATCTGACCATTTTTATCTAATTAATTCAACCCCAACAATTTTTTTTCTTGTGAAAAGAAAAGAAAATGCATTTAAACACTAGTTTGAATGTTCATATTACATAATGTGGATTTTCTTTTCTACAAATTAATATACTATTTACTACCACTACGCATACATCAATAAAATAGTGAGGGTAAAAGTTGTTATTCCCTCATTCTTGAATCACATCCAACTCCATAGGACGTCTTGTTGAAATGAGTCTACCAGTAGAAGTGGAGGACGTTGAGTGAAATGGGTTAGGAGGAACAGTTAACTGGTTTTCCTCTGCACTTTCTAACATTTGTATGACAGATTTTATGGATGGTCTGTTCACTGGCTGCCACTGAATGCACCAAAGTCCAACAATTGCCAGTTTCTTTGCAATTTTAACTTCACCTTCATCCTCAACATGGATATGGATATCTCCATCAACCAGGTTATGGATCCAATCCGGGTACAGAACATTAAAATTTTGTTCTGAAGATATGTCCACATTCTTCCTTCCTCCAACCATTTCCAACAACAACATTCCATAACTGTAGATATCGGATTTATAAGACACATTTCCAAAGTTTCTGGAGAAAACTTCTGGGGCAATGTATCCCAAGGTTCCCCTAGCAGCTGTCATGGACACCAAACTAGGATTCTTTGAACACAATTTGGCTAAGCCAAAGTCAGAAATTTTCGGGATGAAGTTTTCATCGAGTAACACATTGTGAGGGTTGATGTCAAAGTGAATAATGGGACGATCACAACCTTGATGAAGATACTCAATCCCTTTAGCAATGCCATGAGCAATGTGTTGCAGCTTCTCCCAGCCAAGAAAATGGTCCTTATCATCCGGTGGAAATATGAAACTCTGTAGCGAACCGTTTGGAAACAAATTGTAGACAAGAGCACGATGGAGTCCCTCAGCACAAAAACCAAGCAAACGAACCACGTTGATGTGGTGAATTTTTCCCATAATTCCAACTTCATTGATGAAATCGTTCCCGTCTCCCTCCGTATTATTGAGGATCTTCACAGCCACGAGAATCTCATTCGAAAGTTTTCCTCTAAACACAGCTCCATGAGCTCCTTCCCCTAACTTTTCTTTAAAACCACCCGTGATTCTTTTTATATCAGCATAGGTAAATCTTGCTGGCTTGTCTGCTCTGTAATCCTCTAGAAACTTATCCACTCTAGCTTGGTCTTCTTCTTTCTTTTTAAAATGGTGCAACATCTTAAACACTGCAATAACCACCAGCCCCAAAACAATAGAACCTACAATAGCATAGGGAGACTGGATTAAACACACAGAGAGAGAAAAAATTAGAAACTTAGTCAAGTAATGTCACAGAGTCTGGTCTCACCTGTAGCAGTGAAAATAGAATATTTGGGAATGTGAATGGTCCGACTGCAGTCTACACATTCGATTTCCGTTGTGCTGTTCGTCTTCCATTTACATCTATTGCCTTTTGCTTCGCACTCACCACAGTTTGGTTCGGACCATCTCAAATTCAACCGATTCAGCCGCAGGTCATATGCCGAGGCCTGCGAAATGATGTTGAACATCTTGGAACAAGATGTTAGGTCCAATTCAAGCACACTTTCATCAGAGTTAGAAACGTAAGTCGGACAACGAATCATGTCTTGGGAAAACGAGTACGTTTGGTCTCTGTTTCTGAGGTGTGGAAGTCCAAGTGAAGAACAATCGAAGAAATTCAAGTAGTTTTTTTCTCGTTCATATGATGAATCAAGTTGATAAGGAGGAATCGTAAAATTGTTGAGGTTTAGAAACTTCTTCGGAAGGCAATTTTCTGGATCTTGCAAGGAAATAATCTGTAATTTGTAGTCTATGTCTGTGACACGGAGTTTTACTGTAGGGTGAACAAGCATGGTCTCCTTATTTTCACTACAATATACACACAAACCAGGAGAATCACATGCATCTTTCATCCCCTGGACGAGTTGGAAGGGAAATTTAATAAGCGGTTTTCCAGACTGACAATAAGGCAATTTCGAGCACTCGTTTTCACCTCTGCTACTTACGATAAGCAAGAACATTAACAGTAGAGCTATCAACAAGGACTCACCTCGGAGAGGTAGCACACTAGACTCCGCCATCCCAGAATTGCAGGTGCTTTATCTCTTTTGGGAAAAACAGAAAACGAGAGACAACCAAACTTGATTTATCTTTGCACTATTTTAGATGTTTCTTTATTACTATTTACAGTCACCGTAGGAATCCCGTTAGAAAGAAAGGATCCAAAATCGCAGTTTTTCGTCAAAGTCTACGTCTGTGTTTTAAGTGTTATGGCTGAATTTTCCAAGGAAGCAACGTAGTCCCCTGTTTCAAGTCTTCTCCAATCTTAAATGCGCAAGGCCCACTCGTGACTCTTCAACACGTATATTGGTAACTTCCACGAACCTGGATATTTTGTGGAGTGTGACAGGACCTGATCACTGAGTGTGAAAACTGATAACAGGATCAATAAATCATTTTTTTAAAAGATAGACTTTGATACAGGTTAAGAAGAGAAATTTTAAGCATAATTCAATATTAAAAAACTAATTTGTAAAAACTAATTTTGATACTGTTATTTAGACTTGGCTTCCGTGTGTGTGGACCGGTCAGTCCGGCCGGTCTGGTTGTTTACTTTGGGCTTGTTTTGTTTACAGGCTTTGCCTGTTGTGTGTTTACGTTGGTTAAATATAGTAACCAACCCTGTTACTTGTTTTACGTTGGTTAATTATAGTAACCAACCCTGTTACTTGTTTTACGTTGGTTAATTATAGTAACCAACCCTGTTGCGTTGGTTATAAATTGTAGCCAACCCCGTCTTTTCAATTACAACTTTCAATTCAATAATATTCAGTATTCATTCTCTTGCTCCGCTCTCTCTCTTTCATTATTCTCTGGTTCTAAGGTTTTCTTGAAAAGCCCCAAGAACCCAACAATTGGCGCCCACCGTGGGGCAAGGATTCAAGAATTCCCTAGGAGCGATGGCAACCAAGTTCGACGTAGAAAAGTTCAACGGCGCTAATGACTTCGGGCTGTGGAAGATCAAGATGGAGGCAATCTTGATACAGCAGGGATGTGTTGAAGCGTTGAAGGGTGAGTCGAAAATGAGTGATACCATGACTCAAGAAGAGAAGAAGAAGATGGGAGATAAGGCAAGGAGTGCAATCATCTTGTGCCTTGGTGATAAGGTACTGAGGGAGGTTGCGAAGGAGAAGACTGCCGCTGAAATCTGGGTAAAACTAGAGTCTCTATACATGACGAGATCGTTGGCTCATAGGTTGTGCCTGAAGCAGCAACTCTTTTCGTTCAAGATGTCAGAATCAAGAACGATAGAGGAGCAGATTGCAGAATTCAGCAAGATAGTTGATGATCTGGAGAATATTGGAGTGAAGTTGGAGGATGAAGATAAAGCTGTCATCCTGTTAAATGCCCTTCCCAAAACCTTCGAGCATTTCAGGGATGCGTTACTCTACGGGAAAGATCAAGTGATCACGTTAGAGGAGGTTCTGACGTCAATTCGAACCAAGGAGTTCCAAAAACTCCAAGATTCGAAGACAACCGAGGAAGGAGCGTCCGGACTGATCGCGGTGAAAGGGAAAGGGAAGAAGCAGTCTGGAAAAGAGAAGAAGCTGAATCCGGACGGTACGAAGCAGGTGCGTTGCTTCAAATGCCAGAAGATGGGTCATATCAAGAAGTTCTGCCCGGAGAAAGGAAAGGCCGGTCGGCCACAAGAAACCGCTGATGTGGCAGAGGCGTCTGAGGGATATGAGTCGGCTGGAGTGCTGGTGGCTTCGTCTGAAGATTCTCAAAGGAGCTGGGTCATGGATTCCGGCTGCTCCTATCACATGTGCCCGGTAAAGGAGTTTTTTGAGAACCTGGATCAGAAAGAGCATGGTAATGTACTGCTCGGAAATAACAAAGCTTGCCGAGTGCAAGGTGTGGGGTCGGTGAGACTGAAGATGTTTGACAATCGTGAGATGGTGTTGCAGGCCGTCCGGTATGTGCCCGAACTTAAGAGAAATTTGATTTCTATTAGTGCATTTGATCTTGGAGGTTACACCACTAAAGTTGAAGATGGAGTAATGAGGGTTTGTTCTGGAGATTCTGTGGTTGCCAAAGGCAGAAGGAGGAACGGCTTGTACATTCTGGAGGGATCAACTGTCATTGGTCATGTCTCAGTAGCAAGTGGGACCGAGAATACCGCCCGGTTATGGCACTTGAGGATGGGACACATCAGTGAGAAGGGTCTTGAAGAATTGGAAAAGCAAGACTTACTTCTGGGAGACAAACTGCAGAAGCTGGATTTCTGTGACCATTGTGTCTTAGGGAAATCACACAGGACACCGTTCGGAAAAGGGAAACACTCAACCGAACGGCCCTTTGAATATGTCCATGCTGACTTATGGGGACCGGCAAGAACCTTAACTCATGGTGGAGGAGCGTATTTCTTAAGTATAATTGATGATTTCTCAAGGAGAGTGTGGATTTACGTTCTAAAGAATAAGTCTGAAACGTTTCAGAAGTTCAAAGAGTGGCACACACAGATTGAGAACCAATTGGGATGTAGGCTGAAATGCCTAAGAACCGATAATGGGCTGGAGTTCGTTTCAGAGGAGTTTAATGGTTTTTGCAAAGAGAAAGGGATCAGGAGGCACAGAACGGTCGTTGGAACTCCTCAACAGAATGGATTGGCCGAACGGATGAACAGAACCATTCTGGAGAGGGTCCGGTGCATGTTGCTGGGATCAGGATTGTCAAAGGCTTTCTGGGGAGAGGCTGCCAATACGGCCGTCTATCTGATTAACAGGAGTCCGTCTTCAGCTCTCAATTTTAAAACGCCAATGGAAGTGTGGAGTGGACGGCCGGCTGATTACTCACACTTGAGAGTGTTTGGTTCTTTGGCGTTTGCTCATGTCAGGGGTGATAAGCTGGATTCCCGGGCGGCGAGATGTATCTTTCTTGGATACGCCGACGAAGTTAAGGGATACAGGTTGTGGAGGTTAGATTCACCTTCAAAACTAATCATTAGTAGGGATGTCATTTTTGATGAAACAAGGATGGCGATGCACCCGGAAAACTCTGGAAGTGAGAAGAAGATTCTCGTGGAGGTGGAGCATACTACTAATGGAGCTGGTACGCCCGGTGGGACTGAGGAAAACCAAACAGGTGAAGGGCAAGTTGAAACCGGTCGGTCGATAGCTGAGAACCGATCGGATGAATTTCGAACAGACCTTGGTGATGACACAGATGGTATGTCTGGCGAGGGAAGTCATGGAAAAGCTGCTAGTGTTGATTTGAGAAACTATCAGCTTGTTCGTGACAGAGAAAGAAGGATCTCCAAGCCAACCAAACGGCTTGGAGAGGCGGATCTAATCTGCTACGCCCTGAATGCTGCTGAAGATCTTAACCGACCGGATGAACCGAGAAGTTATAAGGAGGCTCTTGACAGCAGCGACCGGCATCTTTGGCAGGGTGCTATGGAAGAAGAACTGGAGGCTTTGAAAAAGAATAACACCTGGAGATTGGTGGATCTGCCGAAGGGTAAGAAGGTCGTAGGTTCGAAATGGATTTTCAAGAAAAAGGAAGCTACACCGGGCGGTGAGAAAGCGAGGTACAAAGCTAGGCTTGTTGCCAAAGGCTTTACTCAGATTGAAGGCGTAGACTACCATGAGATTTTTGCTCCAGTGGTTAAGCATTGCTCGGTCAGAGTTCTGATGGCAATAGTTGCACATTGCAATTTGCATCTTGAACAGTTGGACGTCCGGACGGCCTTTCTGCACGGCGATTTGGAGGAAACCATCTATATGAAGCAACCGGACGGTTTCGCTGTGGATGATAGGGTGTGTCTGTTGCAGAAGTCACTTTATGGCTTGAAGCAAAGCCCAAGGCAGTGGTACAGGAAATTTGATGACTTTCTGATAAAGCTGAACTTCAAGCGGTGCAATTATGATGACTGTCTTTACACTCTGAATCATGGCGGTGAAATGTTATATCTCTTGCTTTATGTGGATGATATCCTAATTGCTAGCAGTGACAGGGGCATGATCGGTGAGACGAAAGCAAGGTTGGCGGATGCTTTCGAAATGAAAGAGCTAGGGGAAGCAAGGCGGATTTTGGGCATAGACATTAAAAGGGATAGACCGGGCGGTAACCTTTTTCTGTCTCAGGAGTGCTATTTGCAGAAGGTAATTTCAAGGTATCGGATGGCTGATTCTAAAATGGCCAACACACCGGTCGGTCAACACTTGAAACTTACCAAGGAGCAATGCCCAAAGACCGAGGAAGAAAGAAAGAAGATGGAATCTGTTCCATTTTCAAATGGGATTGGGAGCATTATGTACGGCATGGTCTGCACAAGACCGGACGTGGCGCACGGTGTTAGTGTTCTCAGTCAGTTCATGGTTAATCCTGGACCAACACACTGGGAAGCGTTGAAATGGATGCTCAGATACATACGGGGGTCTCTCGGTACTGGATTGTATTTTCAGAATAACTTTCAAGGTGGAGGTTATATTGAAGGTTTTGTTGATTCCGACTTTGCCGGATGCATGGACACTAGGAAATCCCGGTCGGGATATGTGTTTACACTGTTTGGGACTGCTGTTAGCTGGAGGTCTACACTACAGTCGGTTGTGGCTTTGTCAACTACGGAAGCTGAGTATTATGCTCTTGCTGAAGGAGTTAAGGAGGCACTGTGGTTGAAAGGTTTGGTTCGGGAACTTGGTTTTGATCAGAAGTCTGTATGCGTTCATTGCGACAGCCAGAGTGCTATTCATCTGGCCAATCATCAGAGTTATCATTCCAGAACCAAGCATATTGACGTCAAGCTGCACTTTGTCAGAAGCATTGTTGAATCCGGTGACGTTCAAATCTGCAAAATTGCATCCGAAGAGAATCCTGCAGATATGTTAACAAAGCCGCTCGCTAAGGAGAGGTTTCTCTTGTTGTTGTCCAGGATTGGGTGTCTACCGGTCGGTCACTAATTGTTTGACCGGCCGTGTCCGTGTTTTATTTTTGTTTTTTGTTTTGAAGCAAGTCTAGGTGGAGAATTGTTATTTAGACTTGGCTTCCGTGTGTGTGGACCGGTCAGTCCGGCCGGTCTGGTTGTTTACTTTGGGCTTGTTTTGTTTACAGGCTTTGCCTGTTGTGTGTTTACGTTGGTTAAATATAGTAACCAACCCTGTTACTTGTTTTACGTTGGTTAATTATAGTAACCAACCCTGTTACTTGTTTTACGTTGGTTAATTATAGTAACCAACCCTGTTGCGTTGGTTATAAATTATAGCCAACCCCGTCTTTTCAATTACAACTTTCAATTCAATAATATTCAGTATTCATTCTCTTGCTCCGCTCTCTCTCTTTCATTATTCTCTGGTTCTAAGATTTTCTTGAAAAGCCCCAAGAACCGAACAGATACAGTTTAACATTGTTTAGTAACTTTAGCCTATATAAAAACTCGATAAAAGAGAAAGATACATACCTAACCTTCTTGCTTCTACAGTTACACCAAAACAAAATTCATTAGGGCGAATCTCTGCTTTCATCATTGAGAATCGAGAAGAAACGGTATGTGGAGAGAGAGTGCGTTATTGGTGATTCTGCTGTTTCGACTTCACCAAATTTCTGCTACAAAGCATTATGTTCATGCTTGTCCCCCTTCTTCCTGTGGCAAACTCACCAACATAACGCATCCATTCCGACTAAAAGGCGACCCAGATCGCTGCGGCGACCAGAGGTATGAGCTCACCTGTGAAAATAACGTTACAATTTTATCTTTGTACTCCGGAAAATACCATGTGCAGGCCATCAACTACAATAATTTCACAATCCGAGTGGTTGATCCCGGTGTTCGGCAATCAAATTGCTCCTCCATTCCTCTCTATTTCTTGTCTCGATCCAATTTCAGTGCTTCCTATAATTTCCTCGAGATTGATATGGATGCATACCAAGCTACTCAAGAACGATTATCCGAACCTATCTATTTTAACCATATAAGAATGCGCGAAGTTCTTTCAAAGCCGGTTTCCGAACATGTAGTTTTCATGAATTGTAACCATACCGTGAGTGACAATGGTAAGTATGTAGATACTGCTCCGTGCGTGAATTGGCACTCCAAAGGTTATACATATGCTATAGCTGGGGACCTAATAGCCGAGGAGTTAGAAGTTGGTTGTAATGTAAAGCTGGTTACTCCCACATCTTGGTGGGGTTTGCACACACCTCAATATTCCTACAGTGAGATGCACAAGGCACTAGCGTATGGGTTTGAGATTTCGTGGATGAATCGCGCCTGCCAGGACATTTGTGCAAATTCGATGGATAGTTCAATGGATGGCTCCTGCATATGGGACACTTCCGGGAGGCTTGATTGCTCGCTCAACTGCCACAGGTTCCTGTCAATTTTGAGTATATGTGGTAAGAAAGTAAATATATATACTTCATTCAATATATCATCTTTAAATCTTTTTTTTTTTCCTTATAAGCGGATGTTAAGTTTAGTTCCCGTTTTTTAAAATGTAATTTTTAGTCCTAAGTTATAAAAAATTTATTAAATGAGTCCTTTTTTGATTTGAAGTACTGTTTTTGATTGTTTTTTAACAACTGTTACATCTTTATATTGCTCTGATTTGTTTCTTATTAATAACAGCACTTTATATTACTCTTTGTACTTTAGATTACTCTTTGTACTTTGACTATAAACATAAAAAAAGGATTCATTTGATACATTTTTTATAATTTAAGAATCAAAATTTTATATTTTTAAAAGCGAGGACTAAACTGAAGATCCGCTTGTAACTTAAAGAAAAAAAAAGTTTAAACCAATTTCTTTTGACCATTGCGAAATTTAAGATATGAACGCTGATAGATGTACCCTATTTAAATTTAAATTGTATATACCTTTGGTACTATTTATAGATATTTTTTAATTCAAATTATACTGTAATTTAACTAATATATTGTGTTGGATTAATCAAAATATTGTGATCTTAAAAAAATTAAAGATATCATGCTTCTGTGTTCTAATTGAGTGATAATTGACTTTTCATATTATTACAAAGTTGTGATATGGAATTAAATAATAGTTATACTAATTTAGTCAAAATATTACAGTAATTTACATACTAGTAAACATATGAAATAGGTGTAATTTCTGTGGAGGTGTACATTTATCATTTTTTTAATATTTGCTATAGCCCTTTATTATGTAATTATCATTTAAAACATTCAACCTACGTATATTAAATTTTATTCCTTATTCTCTATAGATAATCTTTTTCGTAGACATTTCTAACTTTGTAAACAAAATATTTACGCTTAATTAAATTGATTTTTTCTTTAATTATTGATTTCAATTGAATAAAACTTATCTCTTTTAAATGTTTTGTGATAAAAGGAAGTCGTAGAATGATATTTTGTTTCACTTTCAGATGGCAGGCCAATATGGTACCAGCTTTTATTATATGCAAGAGGTAAGAATTTTTATCATCTTAGTTTGTTTACCTTTGCTTCATTTACATACATATACATAATAGCATGAATGGATTTTATTCTTCCCAACTATCATATTCTTTTCTTTTTTTGGATAATTATCATATTCAATAATGAGCTGTAAAAAACTATATAACTTCCACTTCATTACCTTTGCGTAACAAGAACCAAATTTTATGCTTCACAACTTTCACATTCTATTTTTTCTTTTTCAATAACTATCACAGAACATTATGCACAGTAAAATTATATGTAATTTCTAATTCATTATTCATGTGATAAACTCAATGCACACATGTTAATGGCCAATTATTATTGTAATAATATGCTTTTCTACAACAATTATACGTAGCCAACTCAAACAAGGTTGTTAAAACCAATATCACACTGATCAGTATGAAATTACATTATAAGTAGTCATAAAGTTTTTAGTATCTGCAGTTGTTCCATTAAAGTTATAAGTCCTTGAATACATGTATAGGTACGTGTAGATATTCAATTCTTGGAACAAAATCGTTCGTTGGTGTGTGTGTGTGTAGATATTTCAATTTAGGAAGTGTGTGTCAATTTAGGAATCAAATTGATGTTTTATTTAAATAACGTGATATCTTACTCACTGCATCTCATGTCAACATTATAATCAATCAAACAATTATTTATCATACTATGTATTCACTCAACTGAATTTTTCTTGCAGATACTATTTACACTGCCTGGATAGGTCAGTTGCTCTACTTCTATATATAGTAACCATGCAAATCGTTTTAAATAAATTGGAATTATTATTTACTTTTGATTATATGACAGTTTCTACCACTTTTCTTCATCCAACGTCCAAATATTAACAATTCATTGCACTTGCCCATTACTTATTAAAACATGGTTATTTTTATTATATTGACTTACAGGTCTGGTTGAAACATTAAAAGGACAAAAAGAATTTGATGATTCCGGCAACAGTAAATTAGGTTTAATTATTGGACACTACGTTTTACCATCCTTCTTGGCAGGCAAATTTTTTTTTGGGATGACGTTATTTATTGCACTGTTGATATACAAATGGAAAAGTCGGCATTTGTCCATGTACGAAAATATTGAAAATTACTTGGAACATGCCAATTTGATGCCTATCAGATATTCATACAAGGAAATCAAAAAGATGACCGGAGGTTTCAAGGATAAATTGGGTGAAGGAGGATATGGTTCTGTGTTTAAGGGAAAGTTGTGTAGTGGACCTTCTGTGGCAATAAAATTGTTAGGTAAATCAACAGGTAATGGTCAAGATTTTATCAGTGAAGTTGCAACTATCGGAAGAATTCATCATCAAAATATTGTAAAATTGGTTGGATTTTGTGTTGAAGGATCAAAACGTGCTCTTGTTTACGAATTCATGCCTAATGGATCTTTAGATAAAATTATTTTTTCCAAAGATGGAAATATACATTTAAGTTATGATGAAATATATCATATTTCAATTGGAATAGCTAGAGGGATAGCTTATCTTCATCATGGGTGTGAGATGCAAATTCTGCATTTTGATATCAAACCCCACAACATCTTACTAGATGGAAAGCTCACCCCAATGGTCTCGGACTTTGGATTGGCAAAATTATATCCAATAGACAATAGCGTTGTCACAATGACAGGAGCAAGAGGAACCATTGGGTATATGGCTCCAGAATTATTTTATAATAACATTGGAAGAATATCTCAGAAGGCTGATGTTTATAGCTTTGGAATGCTTCTTATGGAGATGGCAAACAAAAGGAAAAACCTAAATCCACATGCACAACATTCAAGTCAACTGTATTTTCCTTTTTGGATTTACAAATATATTGGAAAAGAAAAAGATATAGATATTGAAGATGTCAAAGAGGAAGAAAAGGAAGAAGTAAAGAAAATGATTATAGTTGCACTTTGGTGCATACAATTGAAACCAAATGACCGTCCCACAATGAGTGAAGTAGTTAAAATGCTTGAAGGAGACATTGAAAGCTTGAAAATACCTCTAAAACCTACTTTATTTCCGGATGAAACAATGTCAAGCGACTTAAGCTTCACTAGTTCTTCTAATTCTTCCACGTAAATTGCAGTTAATCCTTAATAGATTATATAATTTATTGGTTTAATAGTTCTTTTCTTTCATTATTGTGATGTTCCTTTTTTTTATTTATTTATCCCACTGTTTTGAATGCTTTAAATTTGTTCTCGTTTTTTTTTTATAGTATTTTCTATTGAATTGATGATAATGACATTACAATAATATGCAATGCAAATAATGAATAACATCTCATCACCCCAAGTTGACTTCTTGGTGGAAACATGTGATGTGAATAATAAATGACACATGCCGCTATAACAATATTGTTCCCTTCAATTGGATGGAAGTGATATATTGACTTCTTAAAATAAAATGGGCAAAATTAAGAACATTTAAAATAACTGAAACAAAATTTTTAAAAATATCACAATAGTAAACAAAAAAGAACTATCAAACATCTATCTTTACCGGTATTTTTCTTTTGTTGAAGCCCTTTGATTATCGTTTTTTATTTTATTCAAAAATACTACAATTTTATTTGCCTCTTTATATAAAATGTTGCCTTTATTCTTGTTTTCAAATGTAAAAGCCTTATGATTAATTTAATTTCTTTTATTAAATAATTATATAACAAGTCTCTCTGGATTGAATACTGGAACTTCTAAATCATTTACTAATTATGACAAATTGGTTTGTTTGACTAAGTGTTGTTAATGTCCCAAGAGTTGTAATCTATAATCTCCGCAAACTAAGGAAACTATATAAAATCTTCTCAATATGGTTAATTTATGACAACCTTTTAGTCGTAATTTAGGTCAACAAAAATTTAAGTTTTCTTCTTAATATAGTAGACAATTGACTCGGTATCGAATCCGCCGAAATGGTGCGTGTTATGCTCTAATTTGTAATCCTAGCTTAAAATGAAATGCAAATGCAATTAGGGAATTTAAAACTTACAATAAAAGAACTTGCATAAGGGAACTAAACTGATGAATGCAAATGCACTATCATGGACAAGCTGAAAATGATGTTTATGCATGGATAATGCAAGCTAAATGCAAGAAATGTATGCAGAAATGAAAATTGCCTACTAACACTGAAATGGGCAAAACCAATGTTTCACATTTTTATGCAAAAAAATACACTTAGAACTATAATGCATGTATGGAACATAAGTGACCTAATGTACTGCATCTATAAGATTATTGAATATCAATGTTGTGTGCTATATATATGCAATGTGCAAATTTCTATAAAAAAGGGTTTAAAATACAATTAAGATGGTTTATGAAAGTTAATAATGATGAAATGAAATCAAAGATGCAATGCATGATTCGGGACTTGGAAAAAAACTATGAAAATCACCTAATGGAAACAAAAAGTGTCAGTAATGAGACTGCGGAACCAGATTTTGTGCAAAGCTATACGTATGTATGTAAAACAAGTTCAGAAAAATCCAGAGTGAGGTAAAATGCAGACCTATGCAGAATATTACAGAGTAAAAAGAATCAAATTTAATATGACCACAACTTCAGTAAGATGACAGCAACATGGCCTTACTCTGTGAAGTCAAATTCTATGCAATAAAATGACCTAACTAATCTATGAATGGCACAAAGATGGTTTAGACAATATGAATGCAGATTTTTATGAATGGGAATGAATTAACTAACATGCAAGAGATGCCAACAAAAAGATGTATTATGCAATGATGATGGAAAGAAGCGTGTAATATTGGAATGAAAGCATAAAAACTAGACTGAGAAGTTTTTTACTGCACCAGAAAAATTGTTCAGGACAGTTTCATGTTTATGAACAAATGACAAAGTTAGTTCTTGGATGTAGTGCTTTGGGTAATTAAATGGGGAATGAGAAGCAATGCATGAAGTTAATAGCATGAATGTAATTAAGCAGATTCTATATGCAGAATTCTAATCAATGTTTAACATCTCAATGAAAGGAATTAACATAACAAAGAATGAATTTTGCAATGAATTGAAGCAACCAAAGGGAAATTCAGAATTGGCAAAAGCAGCATGCTAACTACTGTTACACAGAAAACTGACCTAATTGTAAAGACAAAAGCTAGAGAAAACACGTTCAAAATTTTTAAGTCTATAATGGTGAATTAAAAGGAACAACACAGTATAGCATAAATCCAGAACTCAACATCTTGATTCATTTAATTCATTGAATGGTGTCCTGTCTCAAGAAGACATCTTGATTCATTTAATTCATTTAATACACTTGCTAGAGGCTTAACAAGTTTTTGACGCCGTTGCACTTTAACAGTATAGCTATACCAAGGGACAACACAACTAACATGGTGATGAATCCTGCGTTAATCATCTGGTGTAGAGCAACCAATTTCATGGCTTGTCAAATGAGAATCCATATGATCATTTGACAACGTTTAATGAAATTTGTAATACATTAAAGATGATCGGAGTTTCAAACGACGAGATCAAACTCAGTTTGTTCCCTTTTTCACTTAGAGGCGAAGCCAAGTTGTGGTTAAATTCATTCCCACAAGGAAGTTTCACAACATGGGAGACTGTGGCATCTAAATTTCTGAATAAGTATTTCCTGCAGTCAAAGATTAGTCTAGGAAAGTTGGAGATTTCTTCCTTCAGATAGGGGATGGAGAAAACTCTTGGACAGGCATGAGATAGGTTTAAAAGCTTGTTGAGAAAGACACATGTTCATGGGTTTGATAAAACGACATTGGTGCTTGCATTCCTTGGAGGCCTTAGTACACAGTCTAAGATGATGTTAGACGCTTCAGCTGGAGGCGACATAAAGAAAAAGACTGAGGACGAGGCTTATGATTTAATTGAAAGTATGGCAGTGAATGAGCAATGGACACATATTGAAAGAGGTTCAACAACTCAAAAAAGGGGAGTTCTACATTTGCCTGCTGATGATGCATCACTAGCTTAGAATTATCTTCTCACTCAGAAAATTGATAATTTAACAAAGGTTCTAGCTCAACTTCCAAAGGAGATCAGGAATGTATCTCAGGCTCAGCAGCTTTGTGATTTCTGTGGTGGTGACCATATCAATGATCAATGTGCGGCGCCAGAAGATATGCAAGAAGAGGCAAATTATATGGGTAATATAATTTCAACCAAGGCAACTTTAGCCAAGGTTGGAAAAACCATCCTAGTATTGGACAAAGTCAAAATAACTCATCTGGGCAAATAAGAGGCCTTTTCAACAATAGACCGCAAGAACAACCACCCTTGTGGCAACAAGTGGCCAGCTTGACAGAGAATGTAAGAGATCTCAATGATAAATTTGACAAATTTATGAAGGATTATGAATCTCACTATGCGAGTCATCAAGCCAATTTTAGAACTTTGGAGATGCAGATTGGTCAATTGTCAAAGAGGGTGGAAACCACAAAGAAGAACCAATTTAGGGCTAATATTGATGTTAACCCTAAGGAGGAATGCAAAGCTGTGGTGACTAAGAGAAAGAGAAAAGCAGAAGAGGAAGTTGTTGAGATAGATAGTAGTGAGGAGGAAGATGAGGTAATGAGAGTAAATATTATTGAGATAGTGAGTAGTGAGGAAGAAGAAGAAGAGGAGAGGAGAGAAAAAATTTTTGAAAAAGAGGAAGAAAAAGAGAATAAAAATGAGAGAAGAGGAAGTCACTATGGGCCATTCAGGGAAATTTTTAATCAAGTGACTGTTGTTCCTTCAATTGAAGTGTTTTCCTAAATTCCTGTTTACTCCGAATGGATAAAGTACTATCTTGGAGAGGTGATAAATCTAGATGAAGAAGAAAAACAGGAAGTGCGTGCAAGGCCTAGAAAGAGACACCATCCACCTAAGATGAAAGACTCAGGGAGCCTTACTCTTCCATATTGAAGATGTGGATGTAGGGAGAGCTATGCTAGACTCTAGGTCTAGTATTAACATGATGCCTTTATCCTATCTGAATAAAATTGGAGGACTAACATTGAAACCATCTAATGTGATAGTGGCAGATGGGACATCTAAAAGGTCGATTGGTATGGTGAAGGATGTTATTGTTCGGATAGATCATCTTGAGTTCTTGCTTGATTTTATAGTAATGGACATGAACACGAATGAAAAGATTCCAGTAGTCCCGGGAAGACCTTTCATGAAAACTGCTAAATTAGTGATGAGTATCCATGACGGGATAATTATGTTAAAAGACCAAGAAAGTATCCTAATGTATAATAGATCTAGGGAGAAGCTCTTACGAATACAAAAGAGAGTTAAATATAGAGCTTCAAAGGAAGATGGTGTAGTGGAAGAATCTGAAGGTACTGACAGTGATGATTGTAATATTTTGCAGATACCTAAAGATGAAGATGTAGATAAAGGAGGAACAATCTATTTGAAGGACACACCATTCCCGCTTGGTTCAAAGGTAATCCTGTGCTCCCCCATCATCAATCTCAACAATCTCCCATTGTTTTGATGATGCATAACAATGATTGATAAAACCATGTTTGTACAATCCACAATAAAACACAGTTCAACTATCTCATATTTCACGGTTCAATTACATCAAATATTCTCCCCCTTTTGGCATTATCAAAAAAGGCATACACTAGTAGAAAAATAACATTTTATGACGGCCTTATTATGAGGGATAAAAATTATCTATCATAATAGGTCATATTATAACGCAGTTTTATATATCCGTCATAATATGAAACGCGGTGGTAAATTTGTAAATAAGTTTAAGACATATTATGACATAGTTTTGTATATCAGTTATAATAGACATAAGTTTAAAACCTATTACTACGTATTTGTGGACACTTGTCATAACATTTTTAATGTATTATGACTGATATTTAGAAATTCGTCGTAGTATCTCTCTTTTTTATTTTTTTTTTCATTTCCCTCTCGGTCCTTCTCACTTCGTCCCTCTCACTCTCATTTCCCATTTCCCTCTCACTCTCGTTCGACCTAATAGACCGTCGTTCACTTTCTTCCTCTTTTCTTCTCTTCTTCACTCTCTACCATTCGTCGTTCATTCAACCATTCATCCGCCACATTTCTCATTTGCGTACCCTCAGGAGAACGTTTCTTTCGTCTCCATCATCGAAGGCTCTCATCACAGTTCTCATTTGCCCCAGTTCAAGCGATAAGCACTTTTCTTTACCTCTCAGCCTCTCACCTACATCTTTTACCCTCAACTGCTAGGGTTTCTTTGTATCTTCATCTTCTCACCTTTTGACCTGTTGGGTTCCTGGGGCGTTTCGAGAAAACCCTAGAACCAGAGAATAATAAAAGAGAGAGAGCGGAGCGAGAGAATGAATACTGAATATTATTGAATGAAAGTTGTAATTGAAAGAGCGGGGTTGGTTACTATTTATAACCAATGTAAACACGCAACAGGCAAAGCCCGCAAACAAAACAAGCCCAAAACAAAACAAGCTCAAAGTAAACAACCAGACCGACCGGACTGACCGGTCAACAGACAAAGGAAGCCAAGTCTAAATAACAATTCTCCGCCTAGACTTGCTTCAAAAACAAAAACAAAAGTAAAACACGGACACGGCCGGTCAAAACCAATTAGTGACCGACCGGTAGACACCCAATCCTGGACAACAACAAGAGAAACCTCTCCTTAGCGAGCGGCTTTGTTAACATATCTGCAGGATTCTCTTCGGATGCAATTTTGCAGATTTGAACGTCACCGGATTCAACAATGCTTCTGACAAAGTGCAGCTTGACGTCAATATGCTTGGTTCTGGAATGATAAATCTGATGATTGGCCAGATGAATAGCACTCTGGCTGTCGCAATGAACACATACAGACTTCTGATCAAAACCAAGTTCCCGAACCAAACCTTTCAACCACAGTGCCTCCTTAACTCCTTCAGCAAGAGCATAGTACTCAGCTTCCGTAGTTGACAAAGCCACAACCGACTGTAGTGTAGACCTCCAGCTAACAGCAGTCCCAAACAGTGTAAACACATATCCCGACCGGGATTTCCTAGTGTCCATACATCCGGCAAAGTCAGAATCAACAAAACCTTCAATATAACCTCCACCTTGAAAGTTATTCTGGAAAGACAATCCAGTACCGAGAGACCCCCGTATATATCTGAGCATCCACTTCAACGCTTCCCAGTGTGTTGGTCCAAGATTAACCATGAACTGACTGAGAACACTAACACCGTGCGCCACGTCCGGTCTTGTGCAGACCATGCCGTACATAATGCTCCCAATCCCATTTGAAAATGGAACAGATTCCATCTTCTTTCTTTCTTCCTCGGTCTTTGGGCATTGCTCCTTGGTAAGTTTCAAGTGTTGACCGACCGGCGTGCTGGCCATTTTAGATTCAGCCATCCGATACCTTGAAATTACCTTCTGCAAATAGCACTCCTGAGACAGAAAAAGGTTACCGCCCGGTCTATCCCTTTTAATGTCTATGCCCAAAATCCGCCTTGCTTCCCCTAGCTCTTTCATTTCGAAAGCATCCGCCAACCTTGCTTTCGTCTCACCGATCATGCCCCTATCACTGCTAGCAATTAGGATATCATCCACATAAAGCAGGAGATATAACATTTCACCGTCATGATTCAGAGTGTAAACACAATCATCATAATTGCACCGCTTGAAGTTCAGCTTTATCAGAAAGTCATCAAATTTCCTGTACCACTGCCTTGGGCTTTGCTTCAAGCCATAAAGTGACTTCTGCAACAGACACACCCTATCATCCACAGCGAAACCGTCCGGTTGCTTCATATAGATGGTTTCCTCCAAATCGCCGTGCAGAAAAGCTGTCCGAACGTCCAACTGTTCAAGATGCAAATTGCAATGCGCAACTATTGCCATCAGAACTCTGACCGAACAATGCTTAACCACTGGAGCAAAGATCTCATGATAGTCTACGCCTTCAATCTGAGTAAAGCCTTTGGCAACAAGCCTAGCTTTGTACCTCGCTTTCTCACCGCCCGGTGTAGCTTCCTTTTTCTTGAAAATCCATTTCGAACCTATGACCTTCTTACCCTTCGGCAGATCCACCAATCTCCAGGTGCTATTCTTTTTCAAAGCCTCCAACTCTTCTTCCATAGCACCCTGCCAAAGATGCCGGTCGCTGCTGTCAAGGGCCTCCTTATAACTTCTCGGTTCATCCGATCGGTTAAGATCTTCAGCAGCATTCAGGGCGTAGCAGATTGGATCCGCCTCTCCAAGCCGTTTGGTTGGCTTGGAGATCCTTCTTTCTCTGTCACGAACAAGCTGATAGTTTCTCAAATCAACACCAGCAGCTTTTCCATGACTTCCCTCGCCAGACATACCATCTGTATCATCACCAAGGTCTGTTCGAAATTCATCCGATCGGTTCTCCTCTATCGTCCGACCGTTTTCAACTTGCCCTTCACCCGTTTGGTTTTCCTCAGTCCCACCGGGCGTGCCAGCTCCATTAGTAGTATGCTCCACCTCCACGAGAATCTTCTTCTCACTTCCAGAGTTTTCAGGGTGCACCGCCATCCTTGTTTCATCAAAAATGACATCCCTACTAATGATTAGTTTTGAAGGTGAATCTAACCTCCATAACCTGTATCCCTTAACTCCTTCGGCGTATCCAAGAAAGATACATTTCGCCGCCCGGGAATCCAGCTTATCACCCCTGACATGAGCAAACGCCAAAGAACCAAACACTCTCAAGTGTGAGTAATCAGCCGGTCGTCCACTCCACACTTCCATTGGCGTTTTAAAATTGAGAGCTGAAGACGAACTCCTGTTAATCAGATAGACGGCCGTATTGGCAGCCTCTCCCCAGAAAGCCTTTGACAACCCTGATCCCAACAACATGCACCGGACCCTTTCCAGAATGGTTCTATTCATCCGTTCGGCCAAGCCATTCTGTTGCGGAGTTCCAACGACCGTTCTGTGCCTCCTGATCCCTTTCTCTTTGCAAAAACCATTAAACTCCTCTGAAACGAACTCCAGCCCATTATCGGTTCTTAGGCATTTCAGCCTACACCCCAATTGGTTCTCAATCTGTGTGTGCCACTCTTTGAACTTCTGAAACGTTTCAGACTTATTTTTTAGAACGTAAATCCACACTCTCCTTGAGAAATCATCAATTATACTTAAGAAATACGCTCCTCCACCATGAGTTAAGGTTCTTGCCGGTCCCCATAAGTCAGCATGGACATATTCAAAGGGGCGTTCGGTTGAGTGTTTCCCTTTTCCGAACGGTATCCTGTGTGATTTCCCTAAGACACAATGGTCACAGAAATCCAGCTTCTGCAGTTTGTCTCCCAGAAGCAAGTCTTGCTTTTCCAATTCTTCAAGACCCTTCTCACTGATGTGTCCCATCCTCAAGTGCCATAACCGGGCGGTATTCTCGGTCCCACTTGCTACTGAGACATGACCAATGACAGTTGATCCCTCCAGAATGTACAAGCCGTTCCTCCTTCTGCCTTTGGCAACCATAGAATCTCCAGAACAAACCCTCATTACTCCATCTTCAACTTTAGTGGTGTAACCTCCAAGATCAAATGTACTAATAGAAATCAAATTTCTCTTTAGTTCGGGCACATACCTAACAGCCTGCAACACCATCTCACGATTGTCAAACATCTTCAGCCTCACCGACCCCACACCTTGCACTCGGCAAGCTTTGTTATTTCCGAGCAGTATATTACCATGCTCTTTCTGATCAAGATTCTCAAAAAACTCCTTCACCGGGCACATGTGATAGGAGCAGCCGGAATCCATGACCCAGCTCCTTTGAGGATCTTCAGACGAAGCCACCAGCACTCCAGCCGACTCATATCCCTCAGACGCCTCTGCCACATCAGCGGTTTCTTGTGGTCGACCGACCTTTCCTTTCTCCGGGCAGAACTTCTTGATATGACCCATCTTCTGGCACTTGAAGCAACGCACCTGCTTCGTACCGTCCAGATTCAGCTTCTTCTCTTTTCGAGACTGCTTCTTCCCTTTCCCTTTCACCGAGATCAATCTGGACGCTCCTTCCTCGGTTGTCTTCGAATCTTGGAGTTTTTGGAACATCTTGGTTCGAATTGACGTCAAAACCTCCTCTAACGTGATCACTTGATCTTTCCCGTAGAGTAACGCATCCCTGAAATGCTCGAAGGTTCTTGGAAGCGCATTCAACAGGATGACAGCTTTATCTTCATCCTCCAACTTCACTTCAATATTCTCCAGATCATCAACTATCTTGCTGAATTCTGCAATCTGCTCCTCTATCGTTCTTAATTTTGACATTTTGAACGAAAAGAGTTGCTACTTTAGGCACAACCTATGAGCCAACGATCTCGTCATGTACAGAGATTCTAGTTTTGCCCAGATTTCAGCGGCAGTCTTCTCCTTCGCAACCTCCCTCAGTACCTTATCACCAAGGCACAAGATGATTGCACTCCTTGCCTTATCTCCCATCTTCTTCTTCTCTTCTTGAGTCATGGCACCACTCATCCTCGACTCACCCTTCAACGCTTCATCACATCCCTGCTGTATCAAGATTGCCTCCATCTTGATCTTCCACAGCCCGAAGTCATTAGCGCCGTTGAACTTTTCTACGTCGAACTTGGTTGCCATCGCTCCTTGGGAATTCTTGAATCCTTGCCCCACGGTGGGCGCCAATTGTTGGGTTCCTGGGGCGTTTCGAGAAAACCCTAGAACCAGAGAATAATAAAAGAGAGAGAGCGGAGCGAGAGAATGAATACTGAATATTATTGAATGAAAGTTGTAATTGAAAGAGCGGGGTTGGTTACTATTTATAACCAACGTAAACACGCAACAGGCAAAGCCCGCAAACAAAACAAGCCCAAAACAAAACAAGCCCAAAGTAAACAACCAGACCGACCGGACTGACCGGTCAACAGACAAAGGAAGCCAAGTCTAAATAACATGACCGATTTTTTTTTTGCTTTTTCCTTCATGTTTCACCGATTGAAATCAGTTTCCTCCGTTTTTGTTCCGGTTAAGCAGTGATTTGACCCGTGTAGGTAGGAGGAACTAACCTAGGTAGATGTGGCTGATGCTGCAAGTGTAGCTACGTGTTCGTTCCCTTTTCGAAGTAAGTGTTTTTGTTTAGTAATTACTTTCTGCGTGTTTCGTAATTTTGTTTTGAGATGTCCACCTTGGTGCTGTTTTGTTTTGATTATATTGACCCTGTAATTGGTTGATAGTGCATAGTCGTTGTGGGTTTTGTCCGACACAGAGAATTGATTGATGCAGAGAAAGCTCTCGAGCAAATAACGCATTTAATTTTAAAGGTAAGATGGCCCTGATTGAATTTTTTTGACTCACATGCTTTCTCTGTAATATGCTTGATCTTAATTCTTTGGCTCACATGCTTTATTTTCTATTCATTTTTTTTCTTCGTGTTTGTTTGTGATAGTGATATGATCTTTTGTTTAATAACATCTGGTATAACAGGAATCACCTGAGAATAAGAGATGCATTTCTATTATTAAAGGCATTGTTATTGTCAGGCGTAATGCTGGAATCAATACTACATTCAGAATTAGGAGGCAGGTGGCTGGGGTTGGGATTGAATCTCTATTCCCTCTATTCCCTCTATTCCCTCTGTAAATATGACCTTCCCATATTTTAAGTATATATGTATTTGTACATTCTATTTGAACTGGTAAAATAATCTTTTCACGTTTGATGGCATTTAATGATAGTGTATTTAAATTGCTTCACTCAACATAAAGATAATAGGATTCTAGAAATAATTACTTGAGGTGGTGATAATTATTTAAAATTCTAGTTATGGCCTAGTTATTTGTGTTGTTTACTATCTTTTAATTAAAATGTCTAAAGTATTGATGATTAATGATTTTTTTACGAAAAAAACATAAAACGAAGGAAAACGTAATTTTACTGGATTTCTTATAAGCTACAAAGTGTGAACATGATTGTTTCCAAACTTATTCAAATGAAGAATTAGATTTTGGAAAGGACTTGTTAGAATGTATATTTTGATTTTCAATTTCAGCTCAATCTGTAATTTTCCCCAAGCATTATATTAGGGAAAAAGTGGTATATTTTGCTTACATTCAGAATTTAATTTTTGTTTTCTTTCAAGTGCATAATTTGAGGTGTTTTTCTATGTTTGGAACGAGTTCTTGAGTTTGTTATACTAAAAGGATCCTCTGTTTATCCTCATTTCAGCTTGCCATATGATTTATGTACTATTGTTTTGGGTTGGGAAGAGGGAAGGAGGAATTGATGTGATTTTTGTGTTGGGGTTTTTTAATTTTCTGTTGGTTGTGCTTGTAGTCGTATTACACAATGCTTAATGCCTGAAATTTATGCCATATGTGAACTATAATATGTATTCACCTAACATAAAGGAGATAAAGGTGCTTGACAATAGGTGTTAAAAAAAGGGGACACCACTATTGCTCCTCCATTTACCATGTTCTTACTTTATTCCTCAAATTCTTCATGCAGTACTTTGTTCATTCTTTTCTATTTCGATTATTACATGTGTTCATATAATTGGCCACTTCAGCTCTTGGCTATCGCATGCTAATCTTGCATCAGTATTTTTCTTATGTCAGATTTAAGCATGAACATTCCGTTCTTGTGCTCTACAAAATGTGTGATGGCAACTTTTGCTCTAATTAATATGGCATTATCAGTTGTAGTTGTCTTCTGAGATGGATGGAGAATGACTATAATGCATTGTTGAGTCAACATCCTTTGTTCAAAGTAATAATTTCTAAAACCATGAACATCCTTGTGTATGATTGATTCTAAAATCAAGCCAGTGTGAGATTGATAGAGCATTGAAGGCTGTTAAAGAAAATGGGAAAGTTGTGACAGTGGCAGCACATGGAAGTTCTTCATCTATCTTCGTAATGTTGATACATATTTAAAACAATATTTTGAAGTAGCACCTTGATAATATTAATTTTCTCAGTTGAATTGTTTATTGTTTGGTGTGTTTTGTTTCATCAAAACATAAGCTGCATTTATCTTATATGTTTTTGAGTCTAATATAAGTGTTCAACTTTGCTAATCATGTTCATGTATTTAACAGGTTTTTAATTGCCACAATAGATAAAACCAGAAATAAGATAAAAACAAACAGATTCTGTAAAAGATTCCCTGCAGAAATATTTATTATAATTTTCTCTTTTAATTACTGAGCTTTGGAAAGTTTTCATGTTGATTGTTGATTGCTGATTCTCAATTGCGTTTACGCACCGTGGATGAACTTGATAATTGAGCGTTTCCCCAAAAGCAGGACCAATTTGTATATTGATCATGTAAATGCACAACTTTCTTTCACATCAAGATAGGAATCAGATGTTGATTCCACTACTTATTTGGTCTCAGCTTCGACACTTCTAGTTCCACTAATAAAGGGTCTAGGTGGTTCTGCCACAATTATGTATTGTTCATCTCTTGAGTGAGAAATAGAATGATGATTACCATCTATCATTTATTATTGTTGCAGGGCTGAGATTTCCCTGTATTTGTCTAACTGTCCATTCTCCACAGGTTGTCTTCTATCTGTGCTCGTCTTCTAATTCTTCTCGTTTCCGTTGGATCGATTACCTGGAAAAGGTAATCCAATATTCAAGTAAGTGTTCGATCTCAAAGAATATAAGTCTTTAATGGGCTTTTATTTTAAGGGAGCCTAATAATGATTTAATAATTTCCTAACCTTATTTAAAGTGATAATCTGGAAATTATCTCCTGATATTATATCTGACTGGTGGGTGGAGAATTTTGGGCAGAATGTACATAGTAGTATTCTTATGCTCTTCAAGTTGGGTTACATATTTACTGAATTGTATGTTTTAAAAAATTTTCTAAGTAAGCAAATCATATTTTCAATCATTATTTCGTTCCCAGAGCTCAAGCTTTAAATCAACATTTATGTATTTTATTTAAAGTTATCAAATAAAAACTCAGAGTAACAGTTATTTTTAATTGTGAAAGTGATATGGTATTTTCAGTAAGGATTTGAAGGATTTGAAATATATATGCTTTTGTATGTAATACTTTTCTCGTGAAACAGATCTGTTGCTTGGATTTATTATTTTAGAATATAATTTAATTTTACTCTTAAGAATGTGTTAATGTAAAAAATTACGAGAATTGATAATATGTTAATAATAAAATAGTTAGCAAAAAGAATTATTCATTTACAAACTAATTATAAAAAAACTAATATTCTATGCAATGGTTTAAATATACTTCATGAATTATATTATGAACAATTATTAAATTTACACTTTTTTATTTCATCTGAAATATTTTTTAGGCTTATTTGGATATTTAAGTTAAGAGTAGCCATAACTTACTGAATATATTAGTAAAAGAAAAGACTAAAGTGACATACCGAAAAACTCTAGAAAATTCAAAAATATTTTTTTTTTTCAATTTATTTATTGTACTATTTGTTGTTTTTATTATTTTCGGTTTTGGGCATTTGATTAAGATTATCAAGTTTTGTGTATCTTGATGTTCGTTTTTATTATTATTTATTATTCAAATAGTTCGGTCAAATTGAAAAGTTATTTTTAAAAAAATAATATCAAAATGAGTGTTCTTCTCTACATTTCACTTGTTTCAACCTGCATCTCTCAGTTGACCGTTATACTTTTCACTTGTAATGTTATTTCTGAAATGATTTTCCAACTATTGATGCTTCAATTTTTTTTTTTTTGTTTTCAGTTGAAAGCTGCAGCTGCTGCACTTTGGTAGTTTAACTCTATTTTCTGCAAAATATTCTACAAGTGCTCCACAACATTCATTGGATCTTTCAGTTTTCTTTTCATTGAATTTGCATGTTAACAAAGGTGGTTACTGGTTGTGTGATTGTATGAATAGAGTTTAACTCAACTTAATTCATTTAACTTAACTTAATTCATCTAACTAAAGTAAGTAATTATGTTTATTTACTTTAGTTAGTTTGACCTTATCAATAATAAGGTTGAGTTATGAATTTATTTTGACTCTTTTGATAGATTTATACTCTTAGTTTCAGTTCATTGGCACAAAACATTAATATGGACCGAAATTGGATAAATTCTAAACGAACAACCGAAGAATATGAGAGAGGAGTGGAACAATTTATTGAATTTGCTACGAGGAATGTAGTAGATAATAATGAAAGATTTTTTATGCAATTAATTTTTGGTTCAACTTGTAGTACCATAAAGCGTTTCTGGTCTTTTAGCCAGGTCTTATATTTATTTCACACATGCCACAAATATAACAATCAACAATACTAGCCAAGCCTTATTCTCACCGAATACTTTTAGCTATATGGATTATAAGGGTCTAAAACCTTAGCTGGTGTTGCCTTAAAGAAATTTAAATGAGCCTTGAAAGCAGATGATTTATTTGCAGCCAAATTTAAATGAAAGATATCATTAATGCTTTTTCCATGAGGTGAAGATTGGATAAAAGGCTAAACTAGTGAGAGAAGTGGTTGATGCAAGCTGGAAAAGTTTGCGAAAAAACGAGTGAAGATAATATTATTCTATATATATAAATATAGCAAAGAGTGTTTATTGAGTGTTTGACATGGAAGAGGAAAACGAGAAGATACTAATAAAGGCGATTGGAAGCATCAGGAAAGTTTGATTTTGAAGATATGGAAAAATATTGAATTTGTTATTAATTTCATACATTTACTTTACTTTTCTTTTCCAAAATTCATTTTTCCTTTTGCTCATCAACCATTCTCTATTTAAGCTTCTTCTCTGTTTAAGTTTCTTCCTATTTAAGCTAAAATGAAATTACAATGAGATAAGAATACTAATTTACATTATATCTAATATATGTGAACATCTTATGTTCATTATGTACACATGTATACTTGAATAATTTCTCCTTGTGTTGCTGTTCTGCTTACTGGAAAATTACTAGATAATTTCCACTAATAGTTGTTCTGCTGATACATTTACATATACACAGATTGGAGCTTAAGATTATGGTTGATCCATCTACACCTCTACCATCACAAAGTGACGAAAAAAGTCAATCGTCTACCCAACCCAAGCGCAGACGTACTATTAGGCTCAAAGACTTGACTATTAGTCGTAGTGTTGATCAAAGATTGTCCATTCAATTTGATATGAGTACAGGAAAAGTTCTTGGAGACAACCGTGTAAGATTCACTAGCTTTATTGCCTTACTTGGTAGAAGTAAGATTAGTATTCTTATTGACAAGTGAGACCATGTTCTTGAAGAAGTAAAGAACCAAATATGGCAAACTATCATGGTATGAAAATCTTAACTTCCACAATTATTAGCAAAATTGTAAATCTAACATTCATGTACCTATTATGTAGCTATCATATGATGTCCCAAACACCAAGTTTTAACTTAATTATTTTATTTGTAGATCTTTAATGATTCATCTCCAATGGAAGCTCTAGACAATGAAGACATTAGAACTAAGTGGGCTTGTTTTATTTTAAGTGTTAGTAAATTGTGGAAACTTGACTACAATGTAGTGTAGATTGATGTTATATTTGGATTTGATATATGGTTTGATTTACAAATTATGTATTAAATATTATTACACAATTTAATGTTTGAAATGGATTTCATTATGTTAGTTTAATTCAATATGTTCATTTCATGTTATATTGATTATAAATTGATTGATGAGATTATAATACAGGAAATTAATTGAAAATTGAATGAATATTTCAAATGTAATAATGAATTTTTTTTGTGCGAAACAAGTTTTTATGATAGGTGAACAATGTATGTAATAAAGGATTATGTCTGAAAAGTACATATTATGATAGGTGAACAATTACTTGGCATAATATGCTCTACATATTATGATAGGTGAAAGAATCATAGTCATAAAATGTTACATATTATGATAGGTAAATTCGTTATATTATGACTCATAATACATTGGACCTATTATGATAGGTGACAAAAAGTATGTCATAATACACTACACCTATTATGATAGACTTTCGTGTCTGTTATAAAATGCGCAGGACCTATTATGATGCATAGAACTGTGATGCCAAATTATTCGTCATAATAAATCATTTTTACCCGTCATAAAAAACAATTTTTCCACTAGTGATATTTAGTACACTGTAATTGAAACAAAGATAATACAACAAGTAGAGATGCATCAATGAGTATAACAGAATAAATTTGATGCTCCCCTTGTCAATAATTTTCACATATTCTATCAATTTCTCCCTTTTTCAGTAACATGTGAACCATTTAGCAAACTACAAAACTCCCCTTGTCATTATGCATAATTAAACATCAAAGCACAAATGCATAATGCAAATATATCAGAGTTATATACAGCCAAATATGTTCAATCAATGTATCAGAGTAATTTCAATCACTTAATATCAGAGCATTTTGATACAAGTTGAATAAATTAAAACAGTTTAATCACTTATCATCTCATATTCAGATTCACAACGGATTAAGCATATAAGAGATATAAGTTGAGTAAACATGTAATAAATAACATATTATTAGTCATAAAGTTAGAAATCATAGGTATAGACACTTCAAACCCATGTGACGAAAACCAATCGGTTAGAACTTCATCTTAATTGATTTTTGCTGCAAAGAAATGTTGATTTTCAATTTTAGTTCACTCAGCAAATTGTAATCCTGCATAATCCTTTAGCCTTTGCTAGATCAAGAAATTTAGTAATCAATGCAGTACAATAATTATCACAGTTAAAGTATGAATATGCAATGATAAAAATGTAACAATGAAATTATCAAATTGCATACATACACACAGATTAATTGATTTATCAATCAGATTAATTTATCAATCAGATTAATTCATCAAGTCAAACGTCTAAGCTTTTAAAAGAAAATTTCAAAGTTAAATAACGTGCTATATCAAGACTTCTCCACCAATATATATTTAAAGGGAATCTCCTTTACCAAGATTCCACCATGGTGGACCATAATTTCAATATCTCATCACACATATCAAATCCAACCCTGCAAATGGAAACCGATAAAGGACCACTAAAATGGCTCAAAGTAAATCTTGGGAAACGAATCCTAACACTGAAAACTGAAAAGGGATCAGAAAAAAAAAAACAATTACAACATTTAAACACCAAAGTCATACCCATTTACACCAAGATTACATTTTACACATTTCTCCAAATCAACACGACAAAAACCCAACTCAAGGCGACAAAAAATGCTAACACCCTAATACACAAATGCAACCTTAGGTTAAGAACACAAACCTAACCTAAGTTCCTTCACGTCCAATTTGAACGAACAAGTAACCCAAATTGAACGACAAACTGATCTAGCTTCAACACCTCTCCTTTGAAAGCAAACTAAAATGTCTTCCACATAAACCTCTTTCAATTACTATCATTATACGTCACCGTCATTTAAGTTGTCATGTATATGAAAAATTTACACCTCATATAGAAATGACTAATGTAGACACTTTGTCGTTAATGATTTAGACATCATTATAAAAAATGACCAAATTGAATAAAAATTACAAAAATTAAAACCATTTTAAATTCCAAAAAAAAAATCAATAATCACTTTAAACAAAACTTACAAAAATAAAGACAAAAATATATCTTAGTCATTCTTTTTTCTAATCCAAAGATAAAAATAGTTTTACATTTTAATCATTACATGAAAAATGTTTAGAATTGAATTTTGCTATTTACTAAAGTTATAATTGTATTAAATTTGAGTCATTTGTTTAATATATTTTCTATTTTAATCTTGGCATAAAAATAGTCATTAACCCTGTATTTGGCATATTATCTTTTGTTATATCATCCGAACAAATCATAAACGACTAACATCTTCTACCAAAGGAAATATATAGTTACATTAGGATATTACAATCATTATTGCAGTTCATACGAACAAAAGGAAACAAATAAAAGTAAACCATCTCATTTGGCATGCATTACTAAGAAATATACTAACATTGTTGAAATATTCTTACAATGGAAACTTCTTCAATGAAAGAGAATTAATAAGGTTGGCATCTGAAACTTCAAATACTCAACAATACCCAACCAAATAAGTTAACTTTTGCTTGCAATGTCAATCCTCTTTCTCCTCCCTCCTACTTATCAAGAACTTGTAAAGTTTGGAACAAAATGTCCACAGCTTGCTCGATCTCCTTCTCTGTTATGATCAATGGCGGGACAATCCTCACTACATTTCCTTTTCCAGCAGTTAACACTAACAGACCAGAATTTCGACAAGCATCAACAAAGGGCGTGGCAGGTACATCTAAATCTATTCCTATAATTAGCCCAACACCGCGAATTTCTTTCACATGTCGGTTTCCTCCCAACTTTTGGTTGAGTAGTTCTTTGAAGTAGATACCTTTCTTAGATACAGATGACAGGAAATCAGGTTTTGATATTTTATCAAAAACAGCAAGAGCAGCACTGCAAACAAGAGGGTTTCCTGCAAAAGTGCTTCCATGATCACCGTAATTTATAGAAGAAGCAACTCTCTCTGTCACCAAAACTACTCCAATAGGCAGGCCTCCAGCAAGAGGCTTTGCGAGGGTCATCATATCAGGGAAGATACCATATGCCTCATGGGCCCATAAAAACCCTGTTCTACCTAAACCACATTGAACCTACAAAATCACAAGAACCATATAGTTTATAGTTAATAGAATAGTACATAAAACCAAAAGCAATACTTAGATTAGGTATAATTATAGCTCAACATATGACACCTATATTCTGTCACTCTATGAACAACATAATTCATGTGACAATGTCATTCTTCTCATCATTCAATCAATAACATGGCAAAGGTAGACCAACAGACCATTTTTTGGGTCACATTGTCATCAACATATTAGACAATCTTTTCCAAAGCAAGTTAAATAAACTGAAAAAAAAAAAGAAAAACTTAAGTGAAAATCAATGGAGTATGGCTTGTTACATAGGCAAATTTAAGTTTAAAAATTTTCAGGAACACTAGGCATTACCATTAACAGTAATATATCAATATTAGATGCATGATACCTCATCAAAAACAAGAAGTGTCCCTGCTTCATCACAAGCATTGCGCAAGGACTGTAAAAATTCTTTTGTGGCACTGTAAATTCCACCTTCTCCTTGGATGGGTTCCACAAAAACTGCAGCAATCTTGCCCTGCTTAATTAATTCTGTTGCAGCCTGAGCATTTCCATATTCTAAAAAGGTCACTCCAGGCATTATGGGTTCAAAAGGAGTTCTATATTGTACTTTACTTGTCAAAGCAAGAGCACCCAAGGTTCTCCCATGAAAGCAGTTACTAAAAGCAATGAACTCTGTTGCTGGCTCCTTCCCATTAGTAGCTGTTTGTCTCTGATGTTTTCTTGCAAATTTTATAGCTGCTTCATTTGATTCTGTTCCAGAATTTGAAAAGAACACACGATCAGCAAAAGAGGAATCCACAAGACGCTTTGCAAGTTCTACCTGCAACAATTCAAATATAATTATAGAATGCAATGCAAAACTAGACACATAGCCTGCTTCTACAAGAAATGAACCAAACTAAAGCATAATGGAACCACTATGAAACAATTACAATTAGGTAGATAAAAAATAAAGTTATAATAAAGACATGCCCGGTAACATTAGAACCATATACTTATTACATAAAGCATAAGTTGTTTTCTTTCCTTTTCATAATGTAGATGCAATAACAGAATAACATAATAAAATCAAATGATCAATGACCATCTCTTACTCTAAAATCTGCAAAGCACAATAAAGAATGAAATCCCCAAACCAAATGACCACTGACAAATCTTTTTCCATTTGTCTAACAAATATAAGATCAAAGACTCATAATGCCAGATTAACTGCCATTTATGCAAACATATATGGGATGGAAGAAATTTGATGATGGGAAACTATGACACTCTGGATTCTATGAACAGTAGAGTATAAAATTGGAGAGATGTAAAGTAATGTTTTAACACCTATGAAGACTAATAACTGAGGATTACTCAAAGTCCTTCATATTGTAAACTAAAAAATATAAATAGAAGGCTTATCATTATATCTAAATTATCCTTCCATCTAAACAGAAGGATTGACAACATTATGTATGTTTCATTGGGGACTTGTTTATCATTTTTAAATATTGGTTTAGTTTCCTTTCCCTGATAGAGTTCTAGACAATTCTAATTTATAGAATTACCAATCAAGTAGGCACTATACTCTAGGGCTTAATGCCTGATAACAACAACTGGGTTTCCCTTCAATTAGCTAGAGGTACAGTATAAAACAGTAATCAATCCTGGAAATTAACTTTCTCACAAGCTAAGGTAGGAGAGTCACGTAGTGGAACCAAGGGACAGCTGTCAGTCCACAATGATGAAGAGCATGAGGCACCAAAGTTTGTTAGGTGCAATAAGCTGTTGGTGACTATTCCTGCAGGATTGAATGACTGAAGATAGTATTTTTCAGGAAATGAGAGTGAGGAAAAGGGGAAGACAGGGTGATACTGCTCTCTCTCTTCTATGGGCTCTTATCTCTGAGATCCCTTGTTTTCTGTTGATTTGTATGTATTCCTAGTGACTCTTTCTATTTCAGTACTAATAACACTTTTGAGAGGATGTTTCTTCACAGCAATCAAAAACATAAATTGATAATGTGAATCAGTCTCATACAAATAACCAATTGAAATCACAAGAAGAAGAAGCAGAAGCAATTGTACTTTGAACAATGAAGAAATCACAGAAGACTTGAAGAAACTAGATGGTTGAAGAAAAAGCTCTAAGTACCATCTTAGAGAAACTGAAAAGGGAGAGAATTGAACATGAATTGAATCTTTTTATTATTGTATCACACTTAGAACCATGAGTACACTATGTATTTATAGATGTAGTTTACTACTAACTGTTATAAGAACTGACAGTTGTACAAAGTAATAAAATAGTTTACAGGTAAACCTGTTGCAGTACAAAGAAAATAAGAAGTTGTACAATACATTTGTAAACCATACAGGTTAACTACAGTTTGTATACTACCACATACATATGAAGAAATTGATATAACTCAGACATATAGTAATATGCCCAAACCTGAGGTATTGTGTAGAATATATTGCTGGTATGAGTAAGGGTGGCAGCCTGTTCAACAACAGCTTTTAACCAATCTACATCACCATGCCCCAAAGCATTGACAGCAATCCCAGCACTCAAATCTAAATATTCTTTCCCTTCAACGTCATACAATTTGCAACCTTCTCCCCTCTCAAGCACCACTGCTGTTCTTGCATATGTCCCCACCAAAAGCTTCCCCTCCATCTCGATCACATCCTTAATTTTCGCCAATTTTGCCTTCCCAGTGTTTGGTGCAGCAACATCCACATTAAGACATGCCCTCAAGACACTCCGACCTCTGATCTGAATACCAGGACTTCTTCCAATCAAAATGCTCTCTCTTGCCAAACTGAAAAATTGCCTGGGTTTGTAACATGGTTGAGAAATTGAATGGTTTGGAGAAATGTGAACTGCATTCATTCTGTTCAGTTAAGGGAGAGATTCTTCCACTTCTTCTTCCCTTTTGCTGAAACAACAATAAAAATTATTAGAAATAAAAAATCAGCTTGGGATAGAGTTCAGACTTCAGTCATCAAACACTCCACCATGCTACCCATATTCAAAACAATACGAATACATTTGCAACTGAAAAATCCAAAGCGCATAAAAGCACAAAACCAAATCAAAATTACAATGGAATTCAGTGCAAGACAAGATTT